>CM035429.1:151855348-152447848 GCA_020310875.1 Ceratopteris richardii | reverse complement strand
TAAATTTTCATAATCTAGAAACGTAGCCATGCCATATTGGACGAACCAGTCCATTATTTTACATTGCAAGGTAGCTACAAAGTGCTATTTTTTGTCTGATCCTTATACAATTGTTCAAAACTACTGGCTCCCATTTACTTTCATATTTCCGTACATGGTTGTTTGCATCTTGGTGCTTTTTGTCACTAAGTCAAGATACCCCTACTATGATGTTCATCACTTGAAGTGGTTGTGCCATCTACCCTACCAAAATGCTATCGTTTTGTTAAATAGTCAAGGTAACTACAAGAAAACTATCTAGTAAGGCAATGTAACTAGCAAGACCACCAAGGTTAAGAGAGAATATGTATCCACCCATCCAACTCTACCCATATACTGTTGAGATATCAAGCTCAACATGTGATGATCGGGGATGAAACATATCACTTTTTCATTTCTGTGACATGTATAATGGTCACACCGATATATGTTAGATATGCTTTAGTGAGTTTTACGATATTTATCTACCAAGAGTGATGGAACATTCGTTTCCTAAAAGCTCACTCATTTGCCAACATTAGGATTTTTCCTTATGTATTGTTCTTTATATAGTTTGCACTATTTGTATTTGCAAACTTTAGGATTTTTGCGTATGAACTATTGTTTATATATTCCACTAGTTGTATTGTTGTTTTAGGTCATTCTTGTATATTCCTTTTATGTAATAGAAGAAGAAGATCATTTCTTCCTTGCCTCAAACTGTGTGATCCTCTTTGATTTTCAGAGTTTGTGACTAAGCTCTCTTCCTTATCTCCTTTCTCTTGACATGGTATCAGAGCAAGTGTGGCTGTAGAGAGCTCGTGGACAAGGAAACACTGAAGAGTACATGAGAAGGCATGCTTCACAAATGACGTCAGATTTCTTCCAAATTTGGTGTGAAGGTAGAAGGCATCAAAATATTTTCGAGAGTTATCTCTTTAGGGTCTCTTGTTTTTCTCATATTTCTATTTTAGAGCCATCTCAACCTCCATTTTGAGCCCACAAGATGGAGCCCATGAAAAAACCAAGTCACTTTGTAAAACTATAACTTGTGTTCTATTCGGCAGCACTCTAATATTCTTGATCTAGAATTTCAGGCAATTCCATGTATTGTTGATGTATGAAAACTATGTTTTCCTGAGATTGAGTTGTCACATCGGAATGAGACAACTTATGAGTGATAATTTGGAAAAGAACAAATTTCATGCTTGGAGATTCAGAATGATGAAATTCTTGATGGAGAAAGGCTACTAGAAGTACATAGAAGGAGAGAATAAAAGTGCTCCACAGTTACCAGAGAGGAATTGGGGACCAATTAAGAGCATACAAACAGTGGAATCAAGGATCACAAAAGGTGATGTATTGGATGTCTATTAGCATACATTATAGCATGATTGGGCACATACAAGATGCCAAAACAGTGAAGAGCCTTGGAACACTTTGGTCCCATTGTATGAGACCAATACAAAGGCACGGAAATTGCAACTCAAGAAGAGATGCATACACTCAAGAAAAAGAGCATGGTGATAAGTGAATACAACCTAAAAATCAAAATCATATATGAGTCACTTGTATCTATTTGCATCAATCTAGATGATGATGATAAGGTGGAAGTGTGCCTTCATGGTTTAGAAATTGCTTCAAAAGTTATCCATGCTAATCATTGAAGAAAAGAATCTTGGTGAGGACTCAAACTCCCAAGGAAAACCTACTTCTAAGCAGATATTCTACTCTGGCAGAGGAAGAGGAAGAGGTAGAGGTTTTGGAAGTGGACAAGGAAATAGTAACCAAGAACAAGGTTGTTGGAGATAGACGTCTGCGGAAGCACGCGAACAGCACAAGGAAGAAGAAGAAGCTTGGAGCACAAACACACAATACTGAATGTATTACTAGAGAATGTACAAAGATAAGTAGCCCATTAGGGAAATAGGCGTATATACAAGCCGGGGGAAAAAAACCTCCTAAAGAGGGAAAAAAGTGCCCCGGCGATCCTAGAGTGTTCACACACATCACTACCTAAATATATCAACAAATCCCCCATGGGAGTGATGCGGTGAACAAGGAGCTGGCACTCATGTATTAGGAAGTGCCAAGCTATGTGGAAATCACTCCACAAAAAGAAGTAAGCCCAAAGATTTGCGGAAAGCTTCAAACTTCTCCCTAGGCAGAGCCTTCATGAAAAGGTCTGCAATGTTCTCCTACGTGGGCACATATGCCAAGCTGATCTCCCCAGTAGAGAACCTCTCCCTGACATAGTGATAATGCACCTCAATGTGCTTAGTGCGAGCATGGAACACAGGGTTCCTCGCAACTGCCAATGGGCTCTGACTGTCAGTGAAGATGGTGGTGGCAGAAGACTGGCCAACACCCAAATCAGCCATAAGGCGTGTGAGCCACACACACTCAACAGTCGCTGTGAAAGCTGCCCTATACTCAGCCTCACAACTAGAAGTGGCCACAATAGGCTGCTTCTTGCTCAAGCAAGATATACATGAGCTACCAAGCATGAAGCAAAAACCACTGGTGGACACACGAGTGTCATAGCAACCAGCCCAATCTGAGTCAGAAAAAGCATGCAAATCTGGCGGTAGTGATCCCCCCTTGGGATAAAACAACCCAAGTAGCCGAGTACCACTCAAGTAGCGAAAGATGCGCTTAACCGCTTTCCAATGCGTGACTCTTGGGCAATGCATAAACCTGCTCATCTGTGAGACAACAAACTGAATATCTGGCCGAGTAATGCATAAGTAAATCAAGCATCCAACAGCCTGCTGATAGAGAACAGCATCAAATGCATCTCCAGCATCATGAAGACTCAATCGTAAACCTGTCTCCAGCTTTTATACCCACTTAGTGCCAATGGCCTTCTTGCTAGGAGGCAAGTCACATAAAGACCATGTACCATTCTTCATTATAGCATCATATTCAGATTGCATAGCAGCCATCCAATTTTCTGAATTTTGTGCTTCATCAAAAGAAACAGGCTCATTCTCATCACAGAGACTAGATGCAGCCATAGCATAGTAATCTGATGCAAAGGAAGCACTATGAGAGCCTGAACGAGTACGATATGACAAAGGTGCATCTAATTTGTTGTCACGCAAAGTCTGCACCAGCCATTTTGTCATAGTTTTTGCTTGCTCAATATCAGCTCTCTGATCAACAAGTGCATCATGTAAATCTGCATTAGAAATGGAATGATCTACATCATCATATGAAACCTACAAAGGCTGAGAAGTTGCCTCATTAGGACCAGCACTAGCCTGTCCACCTGTAAAAAGAGGCATCAAAGTATCATACATGTCTTTGGAGCTAACAGATGTCTCCTTAGTACATGAAAGCAATGGCTGAATCGCATCTTCCACAAAGACAACTTCACGGCTAACCAGAATGCGTTTAGTCTATGGATGATACAGACGATAGCCTTTACTTTCAGAACTGTACCCAACAAAAATACATTTTACTGTCTTATCATCTAATTTTCTGCGATCTTGTTCAGGCACTAATGCATATGCCAAACAACCAAAAACACGCAGATGAGCAACAGATGGCTTGCGGTCATGCCAAGCCTCATATGGAGTGATAGACTGCAACGCTTTAGTGGGATACTTGTTCAGTACATATGCTGCACACATGACAGCCTCAAGCCAGAAATTGTGGTAAAGCCTGACTTTTGACCATGCACCTCGCCATCTCCATGAGTGACATGTTCTTTCGTTCAGCAACTCCATTCTGTTGAGGTGTATACGGCACTGTACACTGGTGTTTTATCCCATGTTCAGCCAGAAATGCATTAAAATCTGAAGACATATATCCCCCCCCTCGATCAGAACGGAGGGTGCCCATTTTACATGCTGACAGATTTTCAGCCAAAACCAAAAACTGTTTGAAGCACATGAACACTTCGGACTTTGCTTTGAGTGGATATACCCATGCATGCCTGGAAAAATCATCAATGAAAGTCACGAAGTAAAGGTAATTTCCAAAAGAGGGTGTCTGCATAGGACCACAGACATCACTATGTACAAGCTGCAATTTCTACGTAGCCCGGACTGAACCATCTTTTGGAAAGGAAGAACGCTGCATTTTGCCCAAAATACAGCCTTCACAAACATGTTTTCCAGGTGCCTCAAGTTTGGGCAAAGAGGACACCATTTCAGATTTCTGCAGGCGTAACAAACTAGCAAAATTCAGATGACCAAAGCGTGCATGCCAAAGCTTTGCATCTGACATAGCCTGAGAATCATGAACTGCACATGCCGAATCATTCACAGATCTTTCATAGTCTATGAGCTTATACAGCCCACGACATAAAATGCCAGAAGCAATAATCACATCGCCATTTGAGAGATCATGGACTGTACACCTGTCATCAACGAATTTCACAACCAAGCCAATCTTGGATAATGCAGAAACTGATAACAGGTTCTTTTTGATTCCTGGCACAAATAAAGCATCTGACAAAGTGAAAGAACTACCATCAGCAGTAGTCAGAATGATCTTACCAACTCCCATAACAGGATAAGAGGAGTTATTGGCGCATGTGACAGTATTCCCTTAGGGGCAGGCTCGAGTGAAGAGAAGAAACTGCGCTGCGAGGTAATATGTTTGGTCGCCCCACGGTCAAAGTACCAAACATCTGAGTCTACTGCAGACATGCACTGATCATGAGAAAATGGGTCAAAACTGTAGACACTAGTAAACGCCCATTCTTCTTCCTGCACAAGATTTGGAGACTCTGTTTTTGGTGTAGAGGCCTCTGCAACAACCATTCCAGCCTCTTTCTTCTTTGCTTCTGTAGCAGCCAGTTTTGGACAGTTCTTTATAATATGATCATTTCCTTTACAGTACTTGCAGAACAATTTCTGCTTTTCTGATTTCTTCTCATCTTTATCCTGGTTCTTTGATTGTGCAGCATTTGCAGATTTCTGCTTACTAGTAGAAGAGCTCCATTTTCCTTTGCCCTTCTGACTAGCCAGGAAAGCTTGATCTGCAACACGCATAATGGACCTGTTCTGCCTGGACTGATCTTCCTGCAACAGAACAGAGACTAATTCCTCAAATGACAAGGCATTCGGATTGCCTTTCATCATCAACTGAAGAGTAGAGGCAAAACTCTGATATGAATCAGGAACACCATTCAGAACGGTCTGCACAAGTGAGCTATTTGGTATAACCTCATCAACAGAAATCAATTGTTCCTTCAGGTCTTTGATCTTTGTAAGAAAAGTGTCCATAGAATCACCTTCATTCATGTGCTCACTCTCCAACTGTTTTCGGAGGTAAGCAGCACGAGCCTCATTCCTAGCCTGGTACAAAGTGGTAAGTGTATCCCAAGCATCCTTTGCTGTTCTGCAAGAGCAAATGTGAGGAATAATGGCACGTTTGACAGACAAAGCTATCAATGCATGTGCCTGGGCATCTCTTCCATCCCAACGAATCTGCTCTGCAGTAGGTGCAACAGAAACAGCAGCACGAACAGGAATCTACGGAATATCATCTTCGACACCATCTTCATCAGCTCCAACACCTGTATTTGCAGTACCTGTCGTTACAGGTGTAACAGACGTCTTTCAACACCCTGCACAATGTTCCACAATCCTTTTGCAACCAGTACATGTCGCATCATATAAGCCCATAATGGGTAGTTGGTACCATCCAACTTATCCTCAACAGCCAACATACGGAATACATCACTGCTTTCAGCCATGGCCGGTAACTAAAATACCTTGATGCAGAAAATTGACTGTATCTCAAAAAGTTGAACGGAACTGCCCAGACGAGTTCTGCTAAACCCATAGCAGACTTCGAGACGCTTAAACTGGCGAACAGAAACTGGTATATACCTTTGGCACAAAAGGACGAAATAGCTTGCAGAACAAAGTTGATAGGATGTTCACCTTGAATGTTTGCAAAAGATACAAGTGTTACTGTTGATATAGAGATTTGGCACAAGAAAATGGGACATGTAAACTTGGAGGAGCTGAAATTGATGTAATCAAAGAAGCTTGTCAATGCATTACCACATTTCAAAGTTGCAGAGATGAAAAAGGTATGTGAAGCATGTCAATTTGGTAAAAAATTAGGGGCATCATTTCCAAGCATGTTAGTGAGAATGTGCTAGAGATACTACACACAGATGTTTGGGATCATGCAAAGACCACATCTATGGGTAGTTGCAAGTTTTATGTCACTTTCATTGATGACCATACACAGAAAGTATGGGTATACTTTATGAAAGAGAAGAGTGAGGTGTTTATTAACTTTTAAAATTTTAAGGCTATGGTGGAAAAGAAGATAGGTAAGTATACTCGGACATTAAGGTCTGATGGAGGAAGTGAATACATGTCAAATGAGTTCAGTAGCTTTCTAAAAAGTCATGGAATTTGAAAAAACATTCAGGTAGATACACACCACAATAGAATGGTGTTGTTGAATACAAAAATAGACATATTGCATAAATATCAAGAGTCTTGATGGCTGAGAAAAATATGCATCATTGTTATTGGGCAAAATTTGTGCACATTGTTGTATACATCATGAATAGAACTCTAATTGCTATTGTACATCAAATTACACCTGAAGAAATGTTTATAGGTAAAAAGTCAAACTTATCACATATGAAAGTATTTGGTTGTATTGTCCACACATCTCGATGTGGCATTCATAACTACTAAGCATGCAAGGCTCGCTTGATAGTGAAGATATGTAGAAAATGGGTGGGCCTTGTATGAATATCTTTGAGTGGTATTTTGAAAATCTAGTGGAGAACATGTCTTCAAAGGTTTGTTAATAAGAGTTCAATAAGTACTTTATACTAGCATGCCAATAATATAAAATATTTACAGAAGGTGTAGTGCTCATATCATATACCAAATCTAAATTTCCTTGATTGAAACTCGGGGCCAAGATATACAAAGTTCTTACTTTGCATGTTTTGAAAACCATAGTCATGAGCTCAAAAATCTTCATACGCATCTTAGCAACTACATAAGGCATATGCTTCAATGGTGGAGTCTAATGGCAAATGGTAGACACCATGTAGGCCATTATAGGAGGTCCATAAGGTGGAGCGAAGTAAGGGTAGTTCAACCGATTTGAACACCCGAGGCTATTCCTAACTTTTACTATAAACATTGGCCATGGTCCTCTTCAAGGTACTCGTCCATAACGTGGGTCGTACATGATATGTAGTGGTTTAGTGGACTAGGTTCGCATCATCTTTGGATAAGTTTCCAATAAATTATAATGCCAGTTTGGTGATATATTGTACCTCGTTGATCCCTCTCTAGAAGGTCATTAGGTTGGAATTCAGTGGCAAATTCTGGTTCTTTGTCTATCACACTCTTCATCTCTGTAATTGGCTAACAAAACAAAGTAGGGATTATATTGTAATTTGGATGTGGTGATAAGACATTGGTGAGACAAGTTTTGAAAGTACTATGACTTTAGCACTATGTCTTGAAGATTGCTCATGGATTGGATCTATATTGTTACACGGTCATCATGGGTGTGTCCAATCTCTTCTACATGTTTAAGCCACTAGGTCCTAGTTGCCTCATACGTTTCTTGGCCTTCCTTAGTGAGAAAACCTATTGGTATCAACTAGGCTTCATAAGAGTCTTCAAAAGTTTCTTCTATAGGGATTTCCACTAACTCTTCCATGTCAAGCACCTCTTGTGGTGATGGTAGCCTCTCATATTATAGCAACTTGGCTTCTAATTCTTCAATTGCTTCTGTAAAGCTACTACTTCTTGTGAATCAGCACCAATCAAAATAGCCTCTAGAACCTAGATACTTGCAGAGGTTTGTTGGCTGTGTAGTTGGTTGATCTCTTCTTGCAATTGATCATATGAGTCAACCACATTGGCATGTTCTTTGAGTATTATTTGGATGTTCTTTGATGGGACTTCTTGGAATTTGGATGAATTATTTGTGTACCAACAGTGCTTTCCAGGGCTACCTCCAGATTATCTTGATTTTGTTGTTGGAGATGCTTATTCTCTTCTAGAGCAGCTAACATATGTCTTTGCAATGAATCCATATTGCATTGGAGCTTTGCATTTCACTCCATTTGTGCACATAGAGGGCTTCAATCTCCTTTACCACCTCTTGATCAATATTTTGAACCTTGGAGTCCAGTTCATTGTGGGTTTGTTGTAATGTATTGTATTGGTCTTGTAAGGTTTGGTTGCTTTCTTCTATTTTTGTCACTCTCTTGTAAGTGATTGGATTTAGCAATGATTATTAGTGTTGTGCTCTTCTAGGTTTTGATATTTCTACCTTGATTGATTTGCACATTGAATCATGGTGTAAAAGCATTATTTACATGCATAGGTGCACTTTCTATAGGTGAAAATAAAGGGGAATGGGAAGGGAAATAGTGGATGCCATGCATAATGGAGTTTTGAGTGCGGGTGATATTGGTGGAGGGACAAGGGGAGAAGGTGGAAGTGTGGGGGGTTGGGGAGGTACCATGGGTGGTGAGATGTCCATAGGATCAAAATGCATGATGGTTCTACCATGGATGCATGTATGGTAAGTGTGGTTCTCATCATGTCGACGAATAGAGAAGATGAGACAAACGTTTTTGGGCCTTGAGAAGAGATGATCCTCCAAGAAGTTGATTGCACAATTGGTTGAAAAGCAGCTTCTAGGATGAATGTCCAAGCAAAGAGTGTAGTTGATAATGGTAGGGGTTAGAACATGGACGAAAATATGGATGAATAGGTGGTCGTAGGAAAAGCGGTTTGGGTGGGTTGTGTTGTAGGGATTCCTAATAGGGTAGCGGTTGGGGCAGGGTAAACTCGGACAAAGTGTTTGAGTGGGTGACCTAGGGCAGGTTCAACTAAGGTAGAGGAAGTGGTATACAAAGGATTGATAATGGAGTAACATAATTCGGAATGGGATACAAGAGCACAAAAACTAGAAGAGGGTGTTGAGGTTATTACTTTAGTTGTACTAATAGTTTCTTTGATATGAGGTGGTGAATGGGGTGGGATGTGGAAAATAGGCTCTTTTGATAGTGTTTCTCCTGCAGCTACAGTTGTGGTTTGGGTTCTTGGGTTTTTGGTAGGGATGGAGGATGAGGAGGTGACATCGGTGAGGTTTGTATGAAGGTCTTCACCATGAGATCAATGGTAGCTGTCGATGTTGCCGCTTGATTCGTAGCAACCTCAAATTGTGAGATATGAATTTTTATATTCTTTCCTTGTCTTGGCCTAGTGTTGATGCGTCTTTCATCATTTTGGGGGTGAGGTTTCTGCAACATAATGCTGATGGCTTCAATAGTTCTACAAGTCTCTGCCAATCAGCAGAGGGACTCAATGAACTATGGATCAATGCATTCTTCCTCCAAAATCTGATTCGTCAATAACTAGTTGGTATGGAATGAGAGTTTACCTCTTGTTTGTACACTCATTATGGTGTTGTGTAATCTACAGAGCTATATCGTATATGTAGGGTCTCCTTCTTCCTCTTCATCTTCTCCTTCTTCTTATTTTTCTTCTTCTTCTTCTTCTTCTTCTTCTTCTTCTTCTTCTTCTTCTTCTTCTTCTTTTTCTTCTTCTTCTTCTTCTTCTTCTTCTTCTTCTTCTTGTTCTTCTTCCTATTACTATTCGTCTTCTTGTTGGTGTTGCTAATTGCCATCTACCTCTTCATCTTCTGAACTTATATCCACATCCTAAGAAGCTTTTTGAAGTCTAGATTGCCGAGGTCATTGATACCAATAGATGCTAGAAATTCCAATTCTATAAGTACAAGTGGTACCATCAGTTGAGCTATGGATGCACCATCCGTGCTTCTCCTTGGTAGTCTAAGTGTAATTGGGCACAGTAGACATTCATCTACTGGTGAGATATCTAGATTCAAGATGGATCCCCTTTGTTGTGCACATGGGATGGATTCTCTCATTCTCTTGGCTAGCAGTGTAGAGGTCCTTTTTCTCTTGAACCACTAGATTTTGTTCCAAGATAAAGCTCATTAAATGGGGATGTCATAGGCCAAACATTTGTATATGATGTGTGTGAGGGTGTAGCATCCATTCAAAATGGTCTTGCAAGGCCACATATTGCTAGCTACATGGATTTGGTCAATGATCCAGATTAGGAGACTAATGATCATGTTATTAGTCTCATCTAAGTATAAACTAAACCAAACTTGCTTATGGAGTTGTGTAAACCGATGTTTCCCTAGAAACACAAAATGTTGCATACAGATTCTAAGTGGAACTGCAATGTTTGCAATCATGGCCACCATTTCCTTGAGCTTGGTAAGATTCTTGTTCTTCATGCTTTCTATAACTAGCATCTCCTTCTTTTTAGAAACATGCATACCCTTCATGTCAAGGGCCTCCCTAACTAAGTTGAGGGAAAGACTGAACTTTTTTAATTCATTGCACCAAATCAAAGAGGGGATGACAAAGGTACTAGGTACCTTTTTGTCATTGCTATGCTCCAATGTGTGGATGAGGTAATAGCATCGCATGAAGTCAGGTTTGGGCAGTCATGCACTAAAATATTCTACCAAATCTACCTTATGCCAGATGGGTTTGAGTTCTTCTGTATTCTGCAACTTCGCATCTAGTAGTGTACAAAGATGTTACAAGGTGGGGTCGAATGGTTTGTTACATGACTTGACTCTCTAGAATTCCCTTATGGGCCTACAATTTTTGCGTGTGAATACATATAAGGGTCTTACTGGTGAATTCACCTAGTCATGGGAATTTGTGGTACCCATTTCCAAGTTATGTTAGGTTCGAATTTACATGAGTGTGTGTATACAATAGCTTCCCTTATTGGTTTTTGAGGGGTTGGGATTGGTGAAAACGGATTAAACCCTAAGGGCTGATGTGTGATGGGATGAGCTTGTAAGCAAGTCTTAGGCACCTAGATCTATCTAGGATTGTAACTACTTTGGTACCCAAATGGAGATTATCCTTTTTGAATGAGATCTTTGTACTACCACTAGTCGCTTTGACTTCTTTGATGGGTTTGTAGACAATGGTCATCCTTACAAGCAAGCAATTGGGTGCTTGCCCTTGCATACCCAAATGTGCTTCATGCCACAGACTACTTTGCCTTGAGATGCAAACTATCTTCTATATTCCACCATCTTCTTAAGCCTCTTGTCATACTTCCCCGATTGAGATATTGAGACCATTGGTATCTTTGGAAAAGAAGGGAGTTCCATCCTCTTGCCTCCTTGTTCTTCAGTAGTTGACTTATTCTACATCACATAGCTTGGGATAGTAACAACATCTTTTTCTTCATGATTAATCCTAGAAGGACTAGGAGCTTGTGACATGCCTAAATCATTGACTGTCCAACTTCCTAGGTCGATCGTGACACGCTACTCTTTTACCCAAACCTAAAGAAGTCCACTCCTTAGGTTTAAGTTGGCTGCATGATCATAGGTCCAGCCTTGACAAAGGATGAGAGATTCAATAAGGCCTTCATCGTGGCAGTCTAGCACTTTGATTGTCATATGGACATCCTGAATAGAGATGGGAAGCTCCACCTTGCCCATGCAAGGGTTTTCCACTCCTCCTAATCCTACAAGATATACTTAAATAGGATAAATTGACAAATCCATGTCCTGACAGCAAGAATGTCTTATAGCATTAGTAGCTTCCCCTGAATCAATCAAAACCTTGATTATTGTAGCGGTCATGCCCTCTCCTAATTCTATTTTTATAAAAGGATGTCTATCCTTGATGCAATGAGAGGGATTACTCTTGGTTTAGCACATAGCCATGTGATAACTTGGGGCTTCATAATCAACTTTCCTAGGTTGATCTATGCCTTATCTTCTCAACTTCATGTGTCTCATATGCTCCAAGGCCTTTTCTTGTGCTTGTTCATGTTTCTCTTCTTCCTTGTGCTTGTTAACTATATTGAGTGAAGTTAGCATCTCCTCTATCAATGGATCTTGCTAGAGCTTTACTCTACAACCATTGATATAGCTTGATAATACATCACCTTCTAAGGTAGTTAATTGGAAAGCTCAACTTGTTGATATCCTATTGATGATCAGTGGTCCATATACATGCTTTTCCAACTTTTGTGCATGTTACTTCAATGTATATATGAGAAGGAATTCTCTCGCTTTCAAGCCCTTATATTTTACATGTGCATTGAAATATGTTGTTTGTCTCTTCTTTGTAGCGTATATACCTACAGCTGCTTTCAATCTAGTTTCACCTAATCTTGCGAGATTCAAGATCCTTGAATATAGCACATGACTAGTCCAATCATGCTCTTGTGCTATCTTAAGTGTAGGTATCAAAAATTCTATTAGAAGCACATATTTTTGGCCAAGCACCATCTAAAAGGGAGTGGTGTTGATTACTATTTTGTAGGAAACTTGATATGTCCAAACAATATGATGTAGTTGTTTGTCCCAATTAGAACATTTTTTTATCAATGAACTTAGTCAATATAGCACATACAATTTTAATCATGCTCTCAGCTTGTCCATTTGCTTGTGAGTGCTATGGGGTAGACTTCTTGTGAATGACCATGAGATCTTGTAAGACATATTCAATGATCTCATTCAAGAAGTGAGTGCCACGATCACTTACCCACTCTATCGATAATCCATATCTCATAAATATGTTTTCAAACAGAAACTTTTTTGTTGTCTGTGCATCATTCTTATTGGTTGCTTTTAACTCTATGCATTAGTCAAATAATCTATTGAAATAATCATGTACTCAGTATGTGAACTCTTGGAGGGGGGATTAATTGGACCTACAAAATCTATTCCCCACTTAGAGAATGGCCATCCTTGCATCATGGGTCTTAGTGGCATCTCATATTTTCAAATAGGGTATAGCCTTCTCTAACCTATATCGCATCTCTTCACATAAGTGTGAGCATCCATATGAAGGGTTGGTCACCAAAGACCTAAGAACATAATTGCCCTGATCACTCAATCAAGTTCAAAATGTCCTCTTGCAACACCTTGGTGTGCAGTTGCTAAGATCTTTAGATATTCAATTTCTTGGACACATAGCCTTAGGTATCCATCACGTCCATGCCTATATAGACTATCTCCAATGAGCATATAGTCTTAAGCCTCCTACTCTAGGTTTCTTCTTCACGCTAAAGTCATCTCTTGAGGGAATGATTTTGTCCTCAGAAAATCAACTAATGGATTGCTCCAATCCAGTATTAATGATGCTTGATACAATGTTGCATGCTCCACAAGGGGTCTCTTAATACAAATTGGACAATCCTTACACATCCTATAGATATCTACTTCCATTGTTGTCTAATATATGCCTAATCTCTTCAAAGTATATAGGATTTGGTGTTTCAAATCATGTTGCTCTAGTGCATCTACATGTGCTAATTACAACCATTTAGCATGCTCTTTTTCTTCCACACAGAAAGCTAGGATTCCTTGATCATCTTGCTTGTATATGCTACCTAGTATTATGTGGTAATTTTTGGATTTACCAATCTCCTCATTCTTTGTTCTCACCATAGGGTTTTTGGGTCCAAAAGTAAGAATAGGCATAAATGTTTTAGCCCACATAGGCACTACTTCCAACTTGAACAAGTACGCATCAGGCAATTCATCCAATACTCCTTATAGTGATTCCCCTTAAGTATGTCTGGAAAGGAGATCTACCCCAAGGTGAGTCTTGCCTTTCTTCACAACTACTTCAAAATCATATTCCATTAGGAAGAGAAGCCACCTTACTAATCTACCTATATTGCAAGGTTTGTTCACAAGGTAGAGTAGGGCCCGATGATCTATGAAAAACTTAAACTTATTTGCAAGCAAATAATGTCTAAACTTTTTAACTGCATATATCATGTCTAATCCTTCTCCTTATGTAGTTCTATAGTTTCTCTCCGGCTACCTACTTGCATAAGCAATGGGAAGTTCTATGTTTCCTTCACCAATGGTTTGTGCTAGGACACATCCAATAGCAAAGTAGAGGCATCCACATGAACATGAAATGGTTTATTCCACTATGGCGTTGTTGAGATTCGTTTTGAACACAATCTTCTTTCCAGCTCATTAAAAGAAGTTTCACAATCATCATTCCACTCAAAGTTAGTCAACAAGTTGTACAGATGCTTTGCAATTATAGCATACATGTGGATGAAGCATCAGTAGTATCCACAATGTCCCATGAAAGCTTGTACCTCCTTGGCCTTCTTTGTTCTAGGTAGCTCTACAATGGTTCTAACCTTATCTTCATCCATGGAGATCCCATTCTTTGACACTATGTGACCAAGAATCTTGCCTCACCTGACCATGAAAACACACTTTTCTTCTTTTTGGGTTCAAGTAGACCTGATATTCTCTACACTTGTCAAAGATCTATTTAAGTTATGGGATATGTGTTTGTCTCATGTTAGAGTGAGAACACAAGTCATCCACATAGACCTCTAATTTCTTCTGCAAGAATTCCTTGAATACATGACATATCAACGTGCCATCTTGTGTTGATCTTCAACGGCAATGGCTACTTGATTGTAGCCTGAAAATCCATCAAGAAAGTTGTAAACTTCCTTGCCTACTACACGTTCTAATAGGTGTTCGATGATAGGAATAGGATATCTACCTCATATGGTGGCTAGGTTAAATTTTTCTAAGTTAATGCATACATGTAACTTCCCATTCTTTTTGGGCACTACTACAATGGGGGATACCCATTCGGTATGCTCAATTTCATAGATAAATCTAGCTTCTATCAAGCGATCAATTTCCTCTTTGATCTTGGCTATGTAATTTTCCTTATAAGTGTAAGGCTTTTTCTTGTTAGGATTAACTTTTAGGGACATCGGGATTCTATGAGAAAAGATATTAGGATCCACTCCTTTCAGGTCCTTATAGCTCCAAGAAAGTACATCTCTATACTCTCTCAACAGATCTATTAACTCATATTCTTCTTCTTCACTCAAGTCTTGACCTATGTATGTACAAGTAGTGAGAGTTCTACCTTCTAGAAATCCTGGGGGTTTTTCTATGTGCCGCTCTAACATTTGCAATTTCATTCTAGTTTGTCTAAGAGCTGGCTTGCCCCATCATTTCCATAGGGAAGTGCTAGCAATTGTAACTCCTACTCCCGAATCTGAAATAGCTTTTGTTGTATAACCCTGATAAGTGATAGGGAGATAGATGCTTCCTTCTTCTCTTTCACTCATGTCTCCTCTCTTATCCAAGGGTATTTCTACCACTATCCCATGTGATCCGACCTGAGAAGGGGCTTTGCTACTTCTAGCACTTGGTTAGCTATATGTCTCCATAACTTAGGTTTAATCTTAAATAGCTTCTCTAAATTGAGATGACACTGCACTTTAGTGTTCTTCACTACTATGTTCCTTGATAGAACTGATTCATTTTTTCTAACCATGATTATGGGGTCTCTCATTTGAATAGACCTAGACTCACATAGGCCTATGAGGTGAGGAAATTCTTGCAAGGAATTGGACTCAAAGTCTAATCGTTCGCTTGACTGCATATCTTCTTGATCCCTATAGATAGAGGGAATTGATCATGGAAATCATCCACTACTTCCATCGGAGGAGGATTCTTGCTCTCCTTGGCCCATTTCTCCTCTTGTGTCTCTCAAGAACTCCTAGGAGTAAATCATTAGGAACATAAGATTTTTGAGGGCTAAGCTTTGTTGGAGAAACAATCACTAATTGGACATATATTTGAGGGTCAAAGCTTTAAAAGAAAATCACATGCCTATGTGAAGGGAAAATTTCACAAGTGTATTATATTTGTAAAGTTAGTTCACTTTAGTTCTAGAAGTTTTTTAAAAAGTCACGAGATAGAGAAAAACTATATAAGTTAGTTTGTATCAACTGACGCGATGTGAAGAGAGAAGGAAGACAATGATAGAGTGAGTTAGAACTCAATTTGTATGATTGAGTATAGTCGGGCTTCTCTGAGTGAGAAAGCACTTGTAAGCTTCTCAGTTTTCATAGCTATGATAAGAACTAGTTAAAGTTCTGTGTATAAGTCTTCTTCTTCCATCTTCAGTGTTTGTCTTCTGTGTGATTTGAAAGGTTGAAGTTTTCCAAGCAAGTCGATGCCTGGCATCGAATGTATGTTGAAAGGTTGAGTTTTATGCGAGAAGTTGATGCCTGGCATCGAATCCTAGCTGATAAGTTCTTATCTTCATATCGAACTTTTATCTACTGATGAAACTTCTTAAAATCATGAGGTTTGTGGAGCAACTCGATGCTTGGCATCGAGTTTTAGCATAAAGTCGATGCCTGGCATCGACTTCCTACATACAAGTGGTCTTCTTCATGTGTGTGTTCAAGAGGCTATTTTTGGTGCAGAAAAAGAGGTTGAAAAAGCTCAAATTTGATGCGCGGCATCGACTTTGGTTGCAATTCGATGCTAGGCATCGAATTTTTATTTTTAGATAGCGAAATTTACTAAAACAGGCAAAATTTCTAGATTTGGAAGATCATACAGGGTCATCTTGTGAGGGCCATAACTTGAGTTCTAGAGATCCGTTTCATGTGTATGATAGCTTGTTGGAAAGCTCTACTCTTATATTTTTGGCTTATAAAAGATCTTGGAGAAATAATATTTGAGCTAAGAGAAATTAGCAAAATACGGAAGGTATGTCATTTCAATGACTAGAAAAATCTGAAGAAATAAAGTTCTTGGTTTCGGCTATCATTTCTCAAAGTTTGGAGTCACAATGAGTTAATGGTGACGATAGAGGTGTTCTAGTGTCACATTAATTCATTTCTTGTGGTGTTTTACACATCAACAAGTGGTATCAGAGTGGAAAGGTCCTGAAGAGCAGAAGGCGGCAAAGGTACGAGAAGTTTTGGAAAGTTTTCCATTAAAGTTTCAAAGGTGAAGCATTTGAAGACACAAAGCATCAAAAGATTATTTTCGAAGCATCCTCATACACAAAGAACTTCAAAAGGTATTATCCTTTATCCTTTAAGCTCACAGGTTGCAACAGAAGGGAAGGAGTATGGCAGATCATATCTCCATTGACAAACTGGACAGAGATAATTATCCCGCATGGGTAATGAGAATGGAAGCATTACTTATGAGTAAGGATCTCATGATATATGTTACAGGTGAAGAAGAGAATCCAGTATTTGAAGATGAAAGCCGACCAAAGAAATAAGAACTTGATGCTTTAAAGCATTGGCAGAAGAAGGATGCAAGTGCAAAAGCCTACATCTACAATACAATCTCTCGATCATCAGAAGATATATGGAATGCATTGGCGTATCATTTCCAAAGCACTACTAAAGCACGGAAAGCAAGTCTATGGTTAGAGTTTACAACATTCAAGAAGAAGCCAAGTCAAAGTATTAGTGATTATGTCACTAAGATGAAGGATCTAGCAGATAGTCTTGGATCCATAGATGAAGATGTTGAAGATCACAGATTAATTGCTCAACTACTTGCAAGATTGAGAGGGGATGAAAGGTGGAAACCTTTTGTCTTATCAACAGAACTTTCATTAAATCATTATGTTCTAGATTTGAACCAGTTGCTTGGTTTGATGCTCACATATGAGCAAGACTTGAAGGGAGATGGAGATAAAGCACAAAGTTCTGCAATGTACATGAAGAATAAGAAGAAAGGAGATAAAGGTAAAGCAAAGGATGAAGAAGAGTCAACTTCTCAAGTTTATTATGCAAGAGGTAAAGCCACTGGCAGAGGAAGACCAAGAGGTTTTGGAAGAGGTAGAGGTAATCAAAATAACAACAAAAAGGCTTGTTGGATCTGTGGATTGAGTAATCATTTGGCTCATGACTGTTGGCACAACCAACAAGGATCAAACCAAACTCAAAACAACAATAGCAGAGGTCGAGGTGGAAGATATCAAAGTAATTTTCAGAGAGGTAGACAAAGTCAAAGAGGAGGCTATGGTAGAGGTGGAGGAAGAAGTTGGGGACAGAATCAATCCTACAACACCACCTACTACAACTATGCGAATGACACACAGAATGAAAGTCATACATCATTGATGATGAACTCAATCAGCACATCGGACAAAGAAGATCTAAAGGTATTTTACATTGACTCTGGATGTTCTAATCATTTGTCAGGAAACATAGAATTGATGTCAGAATTGGAAAAAGGTATTTCTAGTCATACAGTTCAAACAGGTGATAATACAAGACATAGTGTACATTCAATTGGAAAAGTGAAATGCAAGAGTGGATCAGATTTTCTAACCAATGTTTTGTATGTTCCCACAATACCCAAAAACTTGATTAGTGTGGGACAGGTAGTTGAAAAAGGTTTTCAAGTCAGGTTTACAAATGAAGGAGTATTTGTTGAAGATCCAGAGAATGCATATAACCATATTGTCTCTGGTAAGAAAGAAGGTAGACTCTTTACTTTAAGAGTGCAGGGAAACATTGTTCAAGCTTTGCTCACATTGGTGAAGGAGTGATTACAGAACTTGATCTCTGGCATAAGAGATTAGGTCATTTCAATGAAAGAGGAATTAAAGCTATGGTTGCTAATCAGTCTGTACTAGGATTACCAAATGTGCAAAGTCAACATATGGTTTATAAATGTGAAGCATGTCAAATGGGAAAAGCACACAGGCTACCATTTTAGAAGAAAGGATTCAAACATGATGGATTACTAGAGCTCATTCATACAGATGTATGGGGACCAACAAAAGAAGGATCTATCAGTGGCTCAAGGTATTATGTTCCTTTCATTGATGATCCTACAAGATGGATAACATTATATGTTTTGAAGGAAAGATCAGAAGTCTTTGGAGCTTTCAAGCATTTTCATGCATATGCAGAGAGAGTCACAGGTCAAAAGCTTAAAAGACTGAGGTCTGATGGAGGGGGAGAATACTTCTCCCAAGAGTTCAATGATTATCTTTGGAATGCAGGTATTAAGAGAGAAATCACTTGCAGGTATACACCACAACAAAATGGTGTAGCAGAAAGAACAAGACTTTGGTTGAGTTTGCTAGAGCTATGCTAAAGGAGAAGAATTGTCCAAATTATCTTTGGGCTGAGGCTGTAAATACAGCTATATATCTTGTGAATAGATTACCATGTGCAGCTCTAAATGGAATGACTCCATATGAAGCTTGGTGGGGTAAGAAACCAACATTAGATCATTGTAGAGTGTTTGGATCAATTGCATATGCTTATGTGCCATCACAACTTAGACATAAACTTGAACCAAAGGTAGAAAAAGCAGATGGGTTACAGGTTGTGGAATCCTCTAAGCAAACAATTTATTGTTTCTAGAGATGTTACATTTGATGAACAGAAAAGTTGGTATGCAGATCAAAGTCATATAGCTGAAGAATTTGAAGAAGAGGTAAAAAGATGTAAGAAAGGAAAATCAATTGTGCAGGTAAATGAAGAAGAAGGATATATGCAAGCAAGTACATCCGAAAGTGGATAAACAAGAAGGAATGAAGAAGCTCCTATATTTGATGAAGAGGTGTATCCAGACACTTATGAAGAATGTGAACCAAGAAGGTCAAGCAGGACTAGAAGACAACCAGAAAGGTATTCTTATGATACTTCTTACATAACTCAGAAGAATTATGCTTACATGGTCAAAGATGATGAAGAACCCCATAACTATGATGAAGCTAAAGGTAAGAAGCAATGGGAAGAAGCCATGAAGGAAGAATTCAATGCACTCGAGGAGAACAAGACATGGGAACTTGTTCCTAAACCAAATGGTAAGAAAGTAATTGGAAATAAATGGGTTTATAAAGTGAAGAAGCTTGCAGATGGAAGTATAGCCAGATACAAAGCTAGACTGGTGGTGAAAGGCTATGCCCAAACCTATGGCATAGATTATGATGAGACATTCAGTCCTGTAGCTAAGATGTCAACTATAAGGACAATTATTGCTATTGCAGCTTCAAAAGGATGGACTCTAAGTCAATTGGATATAAAGAATGCATTCTTGAATGGATACATATAAGATGAGGTATACATGGAACAACCTCAAGGGTTTATAGATTCCAGGTATCCAAATTTTGTTTGCAGGTTGAGAAGAGCACTCTATGGATTGAAGCAAGCTCTAAGAGCATGGAACTATAGACTGGTGAAGTATCTCAATGATCTTGGATATCAAAGTTCAAAAGCAGATCCAAGTCTACTTATCAAAAGAACAGAGGAAGGTACAATCTACATTTGTATTTATGTAGATGACATTATAATCATAGGTACTTCAGATGAAGGAATCAAGGAGGTAAAGAGATTACTTGAAAAAGAATTCAAGATCAGTGACCTAGGAAAGTTGTCATACTTTCTTGGAATGGAAGTCACTTATACAGATCATGGCATATATGTATCACAAGAAAGGTATCTTCTGAATCTATTGAAGAATTTTGATATGGAAAATTGCAGAGAAGCTTCAACTCCACTTGAAGTTAATCACAAGCTCAGTAAATATGATGGTGCAGAATACAAAGATATGAGGAAGTATCAATCTCTTGTGTGTAGTTTGATTTATGCTACACTAACAAGACCTGATCTTAGTTATGTAGTGGGAGTTTTGTCACAATTCATGCATTGTCCAAAGGACCCACATTGGATTGCAGGTCAAAGAGTTCTCAGATATATCAAAGGAACTATAAAGGGAGGATTATATTATCCTTTTACATCAGATTTGAAGTTGAGAGCCTACAGTGACTCAGACTGGGCAGGTAACCAGGATGACAAAAGATCAACTCATGGCTACATGATATACATTGGTGATAAGCTTGTAAGTTGGTGTTCAAAGAAACAACATACAGTAGCATTATCGTCAACTGAAGCTAAGTACAAAGGACTTGTGGAAGCATCTAAGGAGGTCATATGGATGCAGACATTGTTCAAAAGCTTGGGCATTGATCAAGGTACACCTACAATACATGGAGATAATATGAGTTCACTTTATCTTGCAGCAAATCCAGTATTTCATGCAAGAACAAAGCACATAGAGATACATTATCATTTTCTTAGAGAAAAGGTAATGGAGAAGGAGATTGAAGTGGAGAAGGAGACATAATGACAAAGAGCCTTGATGGTGTGAAGACCAGCAGATTCAAAAGCATGGCAGGAGTAAAAGAAAAGAAGATGATATGAAGAAACAGAGAATGTCAAATAGTGATTGAGGGGGAGTTGTTGGAGAAACAATCACTAATTGGACATATATCTGAGGGTCGAAGCTTTAGAAGAAAATCACATGCCTATGTGAAGGGACAATTTCACAAGTGTATTATATTTGTAAAGTTAGTTCACTTTAGTTCTAGAAGTTTTTTAAAAAGTCACGAGATAGAGAAAAACTATATAAGTTAGTTTGTATCAACTGACGTGATGTGAAGAGAGAAGGAAGACAATGATAGAGTGAGTTAGAACTCAATTTGTATGACTGAGTATAGTCGGGCTTCTCTGAGTGAGAAAGCACTTGTAAGCTTCTGAGTTTTCATAGCTATGATAAGAACTAGTTAAAGTTCTGTGTATAAGTCTTCTTCTTCCATCTCCAGTGTTTGTCTTCTGTGTAATGATTTGAAAGGTTGAATTTTTCCAAGCAAGTCGATGCCTGGCATCGAATGTATGTTGAAAGGTTGAGTTTTATGCGAGAAGTCGATGCCTGGCATCGAATCCTAGCTGATAAGTTCTTATCTTCATATCTGACTTTTATCTACTGATGAAACTTCTTAAAATCATGAGGTTTGTGGAGAAACTCGATGCCTGGCATCGAGTTTTAGCATAAAGTCGCTGTCAGACATCGACTTCCTACATACAAGTGGTCTTCTTCATGCGTGTGTTCAAGAGGCTATTTCTGGTGCAGAAAAAGAGGCTGAAAAAGTTCAAAGTCGATGCTCGGCATCGACTTTGGTTGCAATTCGATGCTAGGCATCGAATTTTTATTTTTAGACAGCGAAATTTACTAAAACAGGCAAAATTTCTAGTTTTGGAAGATCATATAGGGTCATCTTGTGAGGGCCATAACTTGAGTTCTAGAGATCTGTTTCATGCGTATGATAGCTTGTTGGAAAGCTCTACTCTTCTAGTTTTAGCTTATAAAAGATCTTGGAGAAATAATATTTGAACTAAGAGAAATTAGAAAAATACTGAAGGTATGTCATTTCAGTGACTAGAAAAATCTGAAGAAGTAAAGTTCTTGGTTTCGGCTATCATTTCTCAAAGTTTGGAGTGGCAATGAGTTAATGGTGACCATAGAGGTGTTCTAGTGTCACATTAATTCATTTCTTGTGGTGTTTTACACATCAACAAGCTTATCCTTTCACTTCCATTAATTTGAGCTTTTGGCATATCTATGGTCTTGGGTTTAGCTATCAGCCACTCTCGCCTCTCCAAGAGTCCTTTGAAATGTAAATGTGGCTTCACTAAGTTTGTTTGATGAGAAGACTGCTTGCATCAAACATAGCCTAGGCTACTTCTACCATTTTCACACAAAGTTTGGTCCTCTCAATCTCTAGTTCTGTTGTGGGATAGCATTACCCTTCCTAAATTTGATCCTGATAACCCTTGAACATCATGTCCAAGTTCTCAAGAGTAGGGTGTGCTAAAACGCATCCTGCTATGGGTGGTGGTGGGATGGATAGTGAGTTTTGATGAGATGGTGGAGGTGATGTGTGAGAATGCATATGGGATGCGACCTCAATTAGTTTTGTTTTTCTTTCTTTCATGCTTGCTTCTAGTTCACTCATTCTTCTTGCCCATTGTCTCTTCATCCTTTCTCGGCTATCCTTCCAAGCTCTAGTTCTTTTTCTAGCTACACTTTTTTACTCACTCGCCTTTGATTTATTCTCCTAATCTATGCCTAGATTCTATTTTATAGTTTATGCTCTAGTCACTACTTGTACAAAGGCTATAATTCTCACACTTCCATTGGGTTCTACTATCAAGCCAATAATATTCATCGGTGTACTCCTTTGAATATTGGTTGGATTCTTAGGAAAATCTCTCAAGAGATGTTACTTTCCACAATTGAGACAAAAGCCTTGAGTGACCATCGATTGAGTTTGTCCTTGTGGGGGAAGTGGGAAATCACATATGAAGTGATCTCCCTCACATATGTAGCATGATCCTCTAGGTGCTCGAGGTCTCATCTACCTTACTTGGGGTCTAGAGTTCAGATTTGTATACATCACATTGGAGTACTCAGGCTCCCAACTTGGTTCCACATGTGTTTCATATGGATAGACCTTGTTATGCTCATGCAAATCCATGTAGTAAGTTAATGGGCTATCCATGCAGGTTGAGTCAAAGCTTTGAGAATTTGGATCACTTTTTAAGATCATTATGGAAGCTAGCACTATTGCTCTATTGAGATTATCCTCTATCAGAGTGTATTTGATAGAAATAAAATAGGCAAAGGATGTGGGTTGTTGACATAACACATGTTGAGGTCTTTGTTGTGTTTGATACTATGGTTGGTATGGCTACTAGGGTCTATAGTATGGTTTTTTTTTTGTATTGGTTTTGATATCTCCCAGGCTGTTGATATGGCTATTGATAGTTTTTCCTAACCACTTGCTTGTTGTAGGAATAATCTTATGCAGTGTGGTTGGTATATTTCCTCTCTATGGTGCAATATTGCCTATTAGGTTTCCCTTCATTTTCAATTGTTATAGGGACAACATTGGCCATGTGATCTCCTCCACAATTATAGCATTGTTTTAATGAGACCATCCTAAGGTTTTGCCTACTCGAGACTCCTAGGTTTTGAGCAACTTTTTCTGCTAATTCATCAATTCACACTAACGGCTTGGATGTGAAATTAGTAGAACAATCAAAATATTTGTAGATCTTTAGAAGTTCTAACTCATCTCCCAAGTTATCCTTGATGTCAATGCATATTCGTACACATTTCTCTATGATCCTAGGTTCCTTTAGGTTCATTGTAGTTTTGCACTTAAAAAACCATCTACGAACAATGACACTTGCTTGGTTGGGGTAGCTAGCTCTAGAACGGGGCATCTCTCAATGTATTGCCTAAACCTATGCCTTGCTAGCCTAAATGTATCTTGAGGTGTCTGCTTAAATCTATGGATCAAGGATGATGTGTTATGTCTAATGCCACTCTTAGAGAACTCCATGATGAAGGCTTCTAAGAACTCATTGATATCCCTGAATTGACCTTCATGCAACAGTTTGAACCATGTCAAGGTTGTATTCTTTAAGTTTAAACCAAAAGCATTGTACTGAGTGAACAAGTCGTTGACCTATTTGGCTCTCAACACTTTTCTAAACTTTGCCACACGGTCATAAGGGTCTCTAGTTCCATCACTAGTTGAGTAGGTCTCAAGATCCTAGGGTGTTCTCTAGGTCTATGCAAGGGAAACTCATCCATGCCTTTTTGATGTTTGGGTCCTCTCTGCCTCTCTTGATTGGTCCTATCAGTCTCTAACCCTGGTCTTCCAAAAGGGTTAGTAAAACTCACTTCTCATCTCTCTAGAGTCTTCTCTTTGTGACAACCTAGGATATGAGAGGATCCATCTCCATGCTGACCATGAGAACCATGCAATCTCAATGGAGGGAAACCAAGTTCACCCTTCCAAGTGTAGGGATGTCTACCATGTTCCATTACCACAAACATCCTCTCTGAAGTGTTATCTAAATAGATTACCTTCCCAATAATTGTTACTCCCTCTAATTCACTAGGCTTATCTGGCTTGAATCTCTAGAATACTTCATCAATATCCCTATTTAAGAATAGCTTAATGCTTTTATTGTCCTAGGGTATCCACTCTAGTGTGATTATTCATGATAGTATTGACTTACCACAAGGTTTTGTAGGCTCTTTTACCATGTTCTCCTAGTCTGAGTCTTCTGTTTTTGACTCAGGAATGCATATTCCATCCTATCTAGGAAGCTAGTAGCCACATACATGGCTCCTTGCTTATCGATGTACGAACTCTCTTTGAATTTGACCACTGGGTGTTCAATTTTGAAGGTTTGATCAGGTTTCTAAGTTGGATCATTCATCACTTCAAACTATCCTCATAGATGTGTGCACTTAAGCAATTGGTTCATATGTATTCTAATCAAGTCTTATAGGTACCCTTAGGGGTCTATAAATAAGCTAAAACTGAACTACCTATGGGTTGCTCCATATTGAAAGACATATCTAAATCACTTGTTTCTGGGCTCAACATAATAGGGTAGTCACTTAATTGTTGGTCCCATGACCTAGTTGTGTGACTGACACTAGCTTCAAGTCATAGGGTAGTCACCTAGTTGTGTGATTGACACTAGCTTCAGATGACCTGATGCTTTGTCTATCCCTTCCTAGGTATCTACCTGACCTAAGGTTCATATGCTTTGATGATTTACCCAATGCCCAAGTGCAACCACATTGAAATGATCTTTTCTCAGAGCCATTTGTTCGTTTTAATTTCATTTTTGGTGTATTTTCTTATCTTTTAATGTGCATCATTAGGAGCACTTAATTTCTATCGTACTTGATGTTTCTCTTGATCAAATTAGGTTCTTTTTTATTAGGGTATTCCTCTACTTAGCTTAATCTATCCTTGAACTTGAGAATTTAAAGGCTCTTGAACTTGTTCATGTCTATTGTAGCCCTTGATTAATCAGATTTGCTAATCGCACTTAGCCTTAGCAAGGCAATTGACTAAGGGGGTTGAGATTTCTTTCAATCTCTTGCATTTAATGCCCTTATGGATGCTCAATTACTTGGGATGCTTGTACCCAAGCTTGCCAGGTATTGCTGGCTTGATTTTCCCTTCCAAGGTGTGCCAAGTATTTGCAAAACTCCAAACTTTTAGGCTAAAACTTGACAAAAAAATGCAAACCCTAAAAATTCCCATTTTTCTAATCTATCATGATGGAGAAGCTCTGTCAGCCACGATGGACAGAGTCTATCATGGGAGCTATCTTTCATGATCGACTAGTCTATCACAATGGACTAGTTGTCTATCACAATGGATAGGTCTATTGTGACAGATGGTCTATCATAATAGATGTGTCTATCATGATGGACAAAGTCTATCATGCTTGTCTGTCTATCATGATGGATAGAATTTATCATTATTCTTTATCTATCATCTATCGTTCAATGCAGTGTCTACCAGAGGTGTCAATCCATTGTGATGAATATAGCATTCGATGGATTGTCTGTCACAATGGGCAAAGGTGTTGTCATGATGGACACTTTCTGTCATGGGGCTTGTATGTCTCCTATCGTCGATGGACAATAAACATTGCCTATTGTGAAATTTGTTTGTCACAATGGATAGAATTAGCACCTATTTTTGCAAAAATTTAGTGATTTATGTTGTGCACATGGTGTAACCTACAGTGCTCTACTTGCATTTACAAAATATCCAAGTTTTATGCATGTCACGATAGATAGAGGTCTTTGTCCCGAGATGCATGCAGAGTTTTGTCATACCTATTGACATTGTTGATGTTGCTATTGGTGCTGGTATGTACCAAAAAGCTCACAAAAACATAGAACACACAATGCACTAGATCGCTCTCTCTCACAAGTGAAATGAGGGAAATGAAATGGATGTGGGCATATGAACCAAGAAGGTGGAATTTCATGAAGATGGAGATGGAGGTAGGGGATGAGTGGGGATGGTATGGATAATGATGAAGAAGGTATGGATAAGTGGGGATGAGTGGGAATGAGTGGGGATGGTATGGATAAGTGAAGAAAAAAAGAATTACCTATGATTCCAACGTAAAATTTTACGTCTTACCATCGCATGCTCATCCTCAAAGCTCGTTTCCTGGCAACGATGCCAAATCTAGTGTCACTCTAGCATAATAGTGAGAAGCAACATGAGGAGATATACCTCATAATTTTCAATCCATAGAGATGAGAGGGTGGCATGACAAACCATGAGCAAGTGGAATGCACAACTGTGTGAGTGAGAAGCATACTAGCATGCACACACATACACACACATGCACACAAGGTAAGACAAAGAGAGAGAGCAATTGAATCTTCTATTAAACTACTTTGAAGATACAAAATATGCTTCTAGAAGCTAAATTCCCAAACATTCTAACCTTTAAAATGAGCTCTCTAGCTCTTTTTTTAGTTTCTAATTAGTTTTGGACTAGTTCATGTTGGGGATGTAAGGGTCATGTGACCTTACCCCCATATTCATATATATACATCATATATAGAGTATTGCCTCAAGAGAGATCATTATGTGGGTTTCGAGGCTCCCACGCATATCCGCGCGTCGTTCCTCTCTTCTCTCTCGTTCCATCTCCTCCTTCCTCCTCTTGTTCTACACACCAAAGCCCTTCATTGGTATCAGAGCATGCTGAAGGCTTGTGTGCAAGAAGCTTCAATGGAAGCTTAGGTCAGAAGGAGTAGAAGTGCAGGTCGGCATCTCTTAACAGCTGTTCATTATTTTGGTCATAACTCAAGCTAAGAAGCTCGGATTGATGCGTTTTAAAGTTCTATACGTAGCCAACACAGAGAGCTACAACTTCACAGAAAGGCACAGAACCTGGTTCGGACTTCTAAAGTGCCGAAAATTCGAAAAACGCAGACTACTATAGAAAGCGAATCTACATTCACTAGGACAGCAGGTCGGTTTTTTTGTCATAACTTGAGTTCTACAGCTCAGAATTCAATGGTTCAACTTGATGTGTGTAGTTTGGAAATATATATACAACTTTGTAGAAGAATTCAGATCCAGATTCTGAGTTTTCGGTTGCCAAAATTGCAGAATACAGAGCAGTACTGTTGCAAGTGATAGTGAAATTGACAGCAGGTGCTTGTTTTATGCATATCTTGAGCTACGCACCTCCGATTGAGGTGTTCTTTATCTCGTTTTGTAGCTAAAAATTAGATCTTGAAGTTTGCTGAAGATCAAAAGGTCAGATTCAGAGATTATCACCTCTGAAATAGTAAAACACAGAGTAGCACATTTTCACTATAAGAACCCTAGTTGCACTTGGAGGTTGAATTTGCTTTGGAACTTCTTCGAGAGAGATTTTTGGTGTGCAAGCTCTTATTTTCAGAGCTTCAAGGCATTGTACATGTATGATCATTGTGGTAGCTCCTCCATATGAGAGTAGAGCATGATCTTGTAACGTGTTTGACATGTAAGATGACATTGTGGTATACTTCTTTTTGAGGTTTATGTCATCATGAGTTCGATCATGGATGTATAGTGGCATTGTGGTTTACATCTTGCGTATGCCACTTGATTACGGATTTACTTTCCGGTTGCACATACTTTTGTGAGAGTTGACATTGGATCTTAGTTGGTACTTGTATCTTTCTTTTTCTTTGCGGGTACATGATCCAGATTGGAGCCTTAGTTACGCACTTGTTTGTCACCTTGCTTTGCTATTCTATTAGCAAATGTTCATTGGTTTGATGTTGTGGATGGTGATTCCCACATGGTTATTTTGGTTTTAGAGTCCATTTTACAGAGGAAATGCTGTCGAAATTTCATTGGTTTTTTATGCTAGAAAAGAGCTCTAGTGGATCTTGAAGCTTGTGTGATAGCTTTGGATCTTTGTTTATCTCCTTTCACTTGGACTCGGTCACAGGTTGTTCGTGACAGGTTGGACCATCTCGCAAGATTCATTCTTGAGTGGGAGGTGCATCACCATTGTATTGGTGTATATTTCCATTAGTTTTTGGCACATGTAGTTGCCATTATCTTTTGTTTATATCAGTGACAGGTGGTGACAGATTACTCATTGTTCTTTTGAGATTGGTTATCTTGTTTGATTGCTCAGTTTATAGGGGATACTCTGCTGAAATTTTCCCAGGATTCTTTCACATCTATTTGATCACTTTGGAGACTTGGTGAGCAAGTTTATGCTCATGATTTTATGTGCATGCTAGATGCATGGTTATGTGATAGGTGGTTCACATGGTTCCTTCTCCATCGAGACATTTGTGATGTGAGTTATGCATATGGATATACAAGTGTGATCCTATTCAGGATAGAGTATTATTTCTAGTCTCTTGTTATATTTCTAGTCCCTTGGATTGACAGCATGGTGTCTTCTTGGTTTGATGGCACTGACTTTTCGAGATGGAAAGCTCAGATGTGGCATACATTGGTTCGTGCAGGGTTACATATGTATGTGCATAGAGATGCACAGAGGCCTCGTGACATGCCCGATCATGTATGGATGGATATGGATGCATTGACCAGCTCCACTATCCGCTTACAGCTTGTGGATTCTATATATGAGTCTGTTATGTATGAGGAGACAAGTAGTACATTATGGCAGAGACTACATGATATGTATGCGAGTCCATCGCATCATATGAGACATAGATCACATCAACGATTTCGATGTTGGCATTGTGGTCATGAGGGCCATATTCGATGACATTGCTTCAGGTGGATGCGACGACGACGTCAGAGATATGCACATGATGCAGGTCCGATAGTGATTTCAAGAGAGTCTATGGCAGTTGATTATGCTAGTGATGGTGATATCACTTTCTCCTATGGTTTATCTCAGGATTTCTCTTATTCATTGGATAGCACACATATGGCTTGGTTGCTTGATGCATTAGCCAGTTTTCATGTTACTCCACATCGCGAGTGTTTTTGTCGATTCTCATATGAGAGTCGTGGATGTGTGCACATGCCTGATGGTATGACATATGACATTGAGGGTGTAGGAGATGTATGCCTTATGCTACCTAGTGGAGCATCACTTATACTCAAACATGTACGATATGTGCCTTCATTCCCTATGAGCTTGATTTCAGTTAGCGAGTTACAGGAGAGCAGATGTTATGCATTCCTTGGTGAGCATCATTTTCAGTTACAGTTGGGACAACTTATGCTTGTCAGAGGTGCCAGGGTTGGGCACATGTATCCACTGTAGGTACTTCATGTGAGAGACAGTCTCGTCTCAGTGGGAGTTCAGCCTTATGTGCGATGTGAGACTCATCATGTCTCATTTTGTCTACCTACAGATAGGTCTATTGACATTCATGATGCACATGTATGGCAGGATTCAGATGCTCAGATGGATGCATATATAGAGCATGTTTTGGATGCTCATGATGCTTATGTAGAGCATGGTTTGGTTGATCATGTGGATGCTCTTACAAAGCACACTTTGGATGATCATTTGGATGCTTTAGAGCATGATGTGGATGTTCATGTAGAGCATTATGATGATACTCAGTTAGAGTGTGATCATCAGTTTGACCTTGGTGTTGATGTTGTGTAGTTAGCTCATGTGGAGCATGATCATACACTTGGTGTGGTAGAGCATGATAGCTCTCATGGTACACATTGTATGGTAGAGCATATTAGCTCTCAGTGTGCACAGCTAGATACATCCTTGGTTGTGAGCATGGTTGATTTAGATGCTGAGGAGTCAGCAGTTATGCAGTCATTCTTGGATTTGCTCATGCTAGATGTTGACACAGGTATGCCAGGACATGTTGGTCTTGATGATGGTGCTTTGGATGCCTTGGATACAGGCATTGCTGACATGCTTAGGTTAGCTAGGATAGCACAGGTTTCGTCAGCATTCGGGTTTCCTGTAACTAGCTAACTGAAATCAAGCTCATAGGGAATGAAGGCACATATCGTACATGTCTGAGTATAAGTGATGCTCCACTAGGTAGCATAAGGCATACATCTCCTACACCCTCAATGTCATATGTCATACCATCAGGAATGTGCACACATCCACGACTCTCCTCTCTTCTCTCTCCCTCCATCGCTTCTGTGCTCCTCTTGTTCTGCACACCAAAGCCCTTCAGTTCATACCTAATGTCTGACCTAGTCAAAAATTAGGTTCTGAAGCTAATTTCAAGGTTCAAAAGAGCTCTAAAAATGATGAAATTCGGTACATAGGTTCTTCTAACACTCCCCAACATTGGGAAATCCTTGACTTGAACAAAATGGAGTTTTAAATAACAAAAATGAATATTTAAAATGAACATCAATGATGAAAATCATTGTTTGTATGTGTAATAGATTGGGTAAAAATGACTTGGCCTATTCCTTGCCTTATCGGCATTGATTGCTTTGTCTTCTTGGCCCTCCTTGCTTTTCTCTTTGGCTCTCTTGTCTCTGGCTTCCTTGATGACTTAAATCACCTTGATAGCTAACAATATGCAATAGAGTTCCTACCTTTATTTTGAAAGGGCCGAAAACTAGATTCATCTTTGACCTTAAATAGAAGGGAGAGGAATCTTTAGATCTTCTTTACTTGAGTTACTCTTCTATAGTATTTTTAAATAGATATGTACTTTACTTGTATTGATAGGAATTAACAAAATTTATGAACTTAGCAAGGTGTGTGTACTAAGTACCTCCCTAAAGATGCTCAATGAAATGAGGATAACAATACTATCTTCTCATTCCTTGGCAGGTTAGCTGGACATATATCGATCATTCAACATTTCTTGAAGCATAATGTTCAAGCATTCTAAGTGATAGATAATATACCCCAATTATGAAAGTTCATTTCCTACTAATGGACTCTTGTCTAGATCTTGCTTGATTTTCCCTAGATTATCCCTTAGAAAATTTCCTTGTCCTTGTGTGGTTTAATCCTTCTAGAAAATATTTGATCTTCAAGACTTTCTCATACAGACTACTCATAACTTTTGGAATTACTTGATAGACAATTCTCCTAGGTTTCTACCCAATTTCTTTGTTCGTCTTAGCTTTCTAGGTTCTTCCAAAGAGAGATAATACTAAGTATCTTGACCAACATTGGTTCATACCCTAGATGGTCATGTATACTAACCTCAAAGGTTACCAATGATTTGCAAAGTGGAACAAATCATTTCTTCCTTAACCAATTCCTTCAAATCTGCATACTAATTGAGAAACATTAATTATTAAGCCATCAATATACCTTCTTATTAGATCTTCTATCTATTGAATGGAGTTAAATGGTTCAACTTTTCTTTGCTTTTAGTTCCAAGTACTTGCAAGAAAAGATACCTCTTTCTTGGCATCATATTTGAGATCCTTCTATGAACTTAGTGACCACTTTTTAATCACTTGCTCTCATCATCCAAAGATTCAAAGAATAATCTTTTAAATATCATTATCATTCAAGGTTTTGTACTTGAATAGGATTGACTTTTAGCAAGTTCCTCAGTTTTGGAGTTTAACTTGGAAAAATCCCTAAAATTATTATCATCTGACTTATTCGAGTATATTATATAACTTAAAGTTATCTATGCATTCTATATAAAAGAATACATCTTAAGTAAGAGGATAATGGATAGCGTTTTCTAAAATAAATGTCATCTTTATTCCATATATCCTATTGTAAATTTAATCATGTATTTATCTAGTTCATGTAGGTAAACCTCTTTATGGACATAAGAACTTACCCTCTGTGGTCTAATTTTTAAGGTTTATCCCAAGGCTTCCTACTAGATCTTGAGTCTATTTCTTCTCTAGTCATTAGAGAAAATTCTCAATAGCAGTCCGCTCCCAGTGTCCCATACTAGTGAGTTCTTTCTCCAATTTGTAGAACTGTATCCTTTATCTTTCCACCTTCTTTGTCCTCTCAATGATATCTAATCATTCTCTATGATCCCGAATTCATCATTGAATTCCTTGGCACCATATACAAGAGAGCAAGGAATAAAGTGTCTATATCTTGAATATTTCTTTGGTCGACCATTAACCTTACCTTGACATGTTTTATTAGATAAAAGAAGGTTTGATCCCTTTGACTGGTTTAAGACATTTGGCTTTCCCAAAATTCCTGTAACCAAGTTAACTTGAGATAATACCCAATCTTTTTCCTATAGATATCTTCTTCTTTGATATTTACCCATAAGATTTTCTTGGGATCTTTAACTCATAATGTTATGAAATAAGATCATAAAGACCACCACCAACTTGCAAGAGATTCTCCTCCCAAAATTATGCCTCTATATATAGCTCTCTCCAAGGGATCGCCCTCTATAGCAAGTGGCTAATAACCATCCAAGTTGTTGGAAACAATGTCCTATTGATCAAAATTGTCCAAAGATTACATCATGTGGTCAAAATTGTCCAAAGATTACATCATGTGCAGACTTGTCGGTCGAAATTGTCCAGGATTTACAGGATTTGTAATTTCATATTATTTTATATACAAGCAACAGCGTGGGTGACTTGATTAAAGGAAATTCCTCCTATCCCACCCACCGGGGCTAGAAACCCGTCAGCTACATCTGAGAAACGCGGAAGATTTTTTGTTTGTTAGCTTTTGGACAGCGAACGGACAACGCCGATTTATTCATGATTCGAATTAGTAATGATCGCTTGTTTTATGCTTTATTGGTTTCTTTTGGTAGAGCTTTTCAAGGGATAACCAAAGCTATATAAGAAGAGCATGGCTCATTGTTATTGAATCCTTCACCTAGTTTCCACACCAAGCTTTGGAGAGCTTTCGTACCTATATAGAGGTAGTGCTTCTAGCACATGGGGCAACCATGGTGCTATTTTGGAGCATGTTGAGGAGCGGATATGGAGTTCTTCTTGGAGAAGAAGAGTGTGCTCACACTCTTGCTCATGGAGAGGACTTGGTCATTAGCAGCTTGGTGGTGAGGATCAACCATCTACATGATGTATTTGAAGATTGTCTTCTACATGAAGATTTTGGGTTACTTCAAAGACATTGGATGGTGGTTAACATAAGATTTGCATCTTATGTTAAGAATTCAGGTACATATTCTCTTTATGCACACAGGTACTACTTGGAGTTTATGGAGGCAGTGACATCCATATCAGGAGGAGTCTTATTCGGCATAGGTACAAGAGAATCAGTACATGTATGCTTTATGCATATTTGGATGAGGTGTTCGAGAAGGTATGGTCATATGAGTTTGAGGATTTCTGGCAGCAAACTTGTTAGCATTCTTTGCTACTTTTGTAAGTATCTGATCTTTTTCACACATATATCTAACGTAGGGTCTTCCATAGCCTAAGGTTAGATGAGGGTTTGTTGATTATCAGTTTTAGACTGATCCTTCCTCTTTCTGTCACTCATATTCACTCTTCTACAACCTATTAGATCACACATCTCATATATATTCAGATTTCTGTCCATACATCTGAATATATTGTCTATTCACTCGTCCATCTATTACTGTTCACATAGAGTGGTTGAGAGTTTTGCTCCCACATTGTACATTTAACATTGGTATATATGATAGTCGTAACACTTTACACATCTTTTCTAGTCTCTCTCTATCTTTGTCTCATCAATTGTATGATTAAGTGTGGTATGTTCATGTTTTGTCAATATTAGAATATTGCTGATATCTATGTTGTATATGCTAGATCTATGGAACCATGGACCTATGATATTAGTTATGGGCTTACTAAATTTCCAACATTTGGTATCAGAGCTCTAAGGTTTTGGTATAACAGCTTTAGGGTTTTGATATTAGAGAACATTCAGGCTCATTCAAATTCCCAAGTTTCCAGACTTCCAGTTTACAACATATGATTTAAGAGCATCTTCTAATATTTGACATTTAACATACACACTTAATCTAGATGAGTAGAGATTTGAGAATTAGATAATTCACTCACATGTTTATTCATCAGTGTGGAGTATGAAGTTGATGATCTGTTAGCAGCCGAATATTTTTGGAAGAGTATGAAAATACTTTACAAAAGTATTGTTTGAAGACCAAGACTTGATGAAGAGAAGGCTACTTTAAATTCAAGGAAGAACAATGGTTTAGAGAAGATGAAGGAATCAGATCAACATCAAATCACAGGTATCAGTTTCTACTATCAGATTATCATTTGCAGGTCATGTCTTAGAAGAGCAGTTATGAAGAGATTTGAAGGATTCAAGGAAGTGCTTTTATAAACTTTCATTATTTGAAAGTTAAAGGCTACATCAAAACAGGTATCTAGAGGTTTTTCTAGAGAGTTTTGAGAGATCTCTTTCATGGCAAGAAAGCTCATCTAAGAAGACAAATTTGGAGATGGGATGAGTATTGTGTTCAGCCAATTTTTTGTTATAAGTTGGTTGGATATCCAAGTACAAAATTTGTATCTAGAGAGGTAACTCTAGAAAGGTAATTCATCATTCAGACAAAAGGTTGGTGAATTTAGTCATTTCAGACATTTGAAGCAGAATTTTGATTCATAGATATGAGGAGATGATAAAACATGATTCTATGTTCACTTCCATTTGTATACCATGTTTGTTTTGTCTCTTACTCTTAACATTAGAGTAAGAGAAAAAGTTCATTTGAAGAAGTCAAGAGTGCTTGCTACTTCAAGATGAAGAGAACAAAAGGTATGGAAGAGAAGTTTGAAGGTGTCAACATCATCATCAGGTGGAAGAAAGATGCAGAAGAAGAAAGTCCAATATTTCCAAAAGAAAAGTAAGGCTTCCTTTTCTCATATATTTTCCATATACTTTTCCTATTTTATCCTCTACATCCAAAGACAAGTCTACGAGAAAATCTTGTGTGAAGATAGTATAAAGAAGAAGCAGTTTCTTGTTTTGCATTATAATTGGTCATGATTTAGTAGATTTGACAAAGAACTGCATTGAGAGAAAAAAAAGCAGTAGTTGTATGTTATGACTCATATGTGTATGAGTTATGTTTTAGTTGAAGATTTTTAAGCAGATAGTTGATATGTTCCCTCAAAGAATTCTTGGAGTGTCAATATAGAGCTACTTGGTATATAACAAGTTGCAAAGAAGTATATTTCTTCTTTATCTAACTCTTGAGGTAAAAGAATATTTGTAGCAAATGTTGAAGACTTGGGTTGAGCTTTTGTGTTTGGAAAAGTTACCTCATATTCAGTATTTTTAGAAAAATTCAAGAAAATTCAGTTTTCTGTTGTACCAGTCGATTGGAGAATCTAATTTCTATGATTGTCTAGACTTTTGGATACATGTTTGTATTCAAAAAGGTGTTCCATTAAATCCTATCAATTTATTAAAAGAAATGGAGTTAGCCAAAAGAAATTCAAGCAGGATTTCACCCCGGTAGAATATGAAGATATGAAGTATCAACTTGCAACTTTTGGAGTTCTCAAGGTGAGAATTTTCCACTTATGTTTCAAGTAGGAGTTGTAGATTCTTGGAAAGGATTTGGTTAAAGAAAATTTTTACAACTTTGTGAAAAGCATGGACACTTAGAGACATTTAGGTAACAAATCAAACATTCAGTCATGAAGGTTTGATGAGAGCAGATTCTACACAGGTATTTTGTTGGAGAGATCATTGATCTTGGATGATCTTGGATGATCTTGTATAATCTTGATAGATCTTATATGATCTTGGATGATCTTGAAGATCTTGAGTATTTATGAGTTAGTTGTCTATCCTTTCTTTAAAAGGTTCTTAGCATTGGAAGAAGTAAGTCAAAGATTCAGGTTCTATTAGATTTGTGTTGCAAAGAGATAGAAGAAGATACTTATTATATTGCAGAAAGGTTATGAATCCTAAAATGCTTTCAGCAAGGTTTTTGTTATATAGATCAGCTAACCTTATTCTCTTATTTGGGAAGCTAAGGAATGACAGGGAAAGCTATTGGCATATGCACAATGCTAATAAAAAGGGTTCAGAGATTTTGTTTTAGGTACAGGTATTGATCACTAAAGATCAGATTTATTGAAAGAAGGAAGATGTTCCAGATTTCATAAAGTCTGATATATGTGAAGAATTCTGGATACTAAAATTAAGTCATCCAGGGGGGTGATGAAACATGAAGATTTATTTTCGGTCATATGTGAAAGAATGTAAAGTCATACCTATAGGTATTCCTATTTTAGGTATTTCTATATTTCCTTTGTCAGGTTCTCTTTAATTTCCAGCTTTGAAAGAAGAAGGAAGAAGGAGAATGTCTAGAGAAAGTTCCTATTAAGATGTTCCTATTTAGGAGAAGATTCGAGAGTTCTATTGAAAGAAGCTTGATATTTCAGAGAGGTATGTTTGAGAGGTGCGCACATTTATGTTTATACTAGATTCTGAAGGAAAGAGGTATGAAGGATTTACAGATTAAACAAGGATGAAGACATGATGACATCATAGATTTTTTGATGAGACTCATATTTCAGTTGATTTCAGCTAAGTCGAGTTGAGTTGACTTGAGTACAATCACAGATGAACCAGCAGTGTTCATAATACACTAAGTTGTGAGTTGTCAGTCACAGGTTCTAGGATTCAGTTCTTGATTTTGTTTAGTGTATTTACATAACACAACAGAAGTACGTTGAGAAAACTTTTTCATAAGGTAAATGCAAATATGTGGATCCTAGTGTATGTTTTCAAGTTTGAGAAGACAAGAGATAGCAGGTTTAGAGTCAGTACATGCTACATTTGTTGTCAAGTAATGATTGCTTGATGAGTGTTGGCAGCAGCCAGAGGCATAGAAGACGCGGAAGCATGTAAAGAAAGAGCAGGGAGTCAGTCGGATCTTTTTTCAAAAGAATTATGTTTTATACATACTCTTCAAAACCTCCAACAGTGATTTTCATCACTATTGTAACATATGTAACATAGAAAAACCTTTTTCGTAATCCATAGCTCTATTTTGTGCAATCCGAGGAGTCCTCGAGCTTGAGGAGCTTAGATAAAATGAGCGTATCAATTTTGGTTATTTTTAGACACCCTTTACCCTCTCAAATAGCGCATAGGACCTATTTTTTAACTATGCCGGTCATTAGATGTGAAACCGGTCAAAACTAGTCTAGAAACTATAAAAAGAGCTAGAGAGCTCATTTTGGGAGAGCTTGTGTGAGTAGAGAAGAGCTTAGAGCTATTTTGAGCTTGTAAGAGTGTTCTTGAGTAATAGAGTTGATTTCTCACCTTCCATTGTGTCTTGCTTGTCTCTTCGTAGTGTGTGTGTATGTGTGTGTGCATCTCTATGCTTCTCACCTTCACTCTCACTTCATCTCACATTCACGATCTTCATATCACTCCTATCTCTTCCGCGGATTGACATTAAGGAGGTGGAGCTTTTTAACGTGGTTCTCACCATTGTGCTAGAGCAACACCAAATTCGGCGCCGTTGCCGGGGATCGAGTCTAGGACGAATGTGTGATGGTAAGAGTATAGCAAGAAGTGGCGTTGGAAGGTAAAAATTTCAGTTTTTGTTGTTGATTTTACTTAGTTTTTAGTGTTTTTCACTTCCCCCACACTCCATCTTCATCACCGCATCATCATCTTCAACTCCAAAAAAAATCAGAAAATTCACCATATCCACCCATTCTCCTCATTTCCCCTCATTTGTGCATGTGCAAGAGAGAGAGTGAGCTTTTGTGCTTGTGTGTACTTGTGTGTTTTTGAGTTTTCTTGCAGGTACAGAGCTCCAGTGCATCAGGAAAGCTTGGAAAAGGTAAAAATTCACTTTCTGTCAGAAATCTACCGAGTGTGTCAGACCATCGCGATGGTCTGCCAAGTTCGGTAATTTTGGTAAGCGACCACACCACGAGGTAGGCGACACAAACGTATGCACGAATCCACAGACGCATCTCAAAAATTTGCATTTTGGTGGACCATCGCGACGGTCTCAGACCATCGCGATTGTGTCACACCATCACGATTGGCTCACGCCATCGCGACGGCTCGGCCAGATCATCGCGACGGTCTCACGCCATCGCGACGGTTCACTTGAACCATCGTGATTGTCCTTGACCATCGCGATGATCCCGTCGACCCACGCCATCGCGATTGGCCCATGCCATCGCCTCGATAGTGCCACGTGGCAAGCTAGACCATCGCAATTGCTCACTACCCTTACACCATCGCGACAGCTCAAAATTTGGACCATCGCGATTGGCTCATGCCATCGCATCTGTGACCATCGCGACGGTTCATTTCGGACCATCACGACGGTTCACGTTGACCGTTGACTGACGCCATCACGATTGTTCACTCAGTCGGACCATCGCGATGCCTCACCCTGACCATCGCGATTGCTCACATTTAGACCATCGCGACCGTGCACTTCAGACCATCGCGACGGTTCGCGCACACGCCATCGCGACGGTTCGCCTGGACCATCGCGACGGTCCCAGACCATCGCAATTGCTCACCCCAAACGCAAATTTTAGGGTTTGATTTTTTGACCAATTCTGGGGCTATTTTTTGAAAATTTTTGGATCATTGCACTCATAGGAGACCCCTTAGCTCATAATCGAAGAGAAACCTGTTTGTGAGTTTTTGCCCCCGAGGGCCTGAACGCTCATATCTTTCTCATCCGAAGTCCGTTTTTTGAGCTTAATAGCTCGTTAGAAAGCTCTTGATGAGTTACTCAACCGCCTCAGTCAATTCTTAGCTTAGGCTAAAATGTTAGCATTGTGGGTTCAAGTGTTGGTGCATTTTGCCCAAGCCTACATGCTTGATATTATCCTCATTTGTAAGTCACATGAGTAGTCATGTGAACACCTCTTGTAAAAGAGTACATTTTATCTCTTGTAAATGGAAAAAGAAAAAAGTAAAAGGATGGCTTACCTCATCCATAATGTAAAAGCAAATTCGTGGCTCCAACTACCAAAATCACGAATTTTTGAGCTGAGGGAATCTCTCCTAACTTTGGGGATCACTTTTAGGTGGAGCCATTCGATTTCGAATTCAAAACTCCCTCCAAGAATAGCTATAAAAGGAGCAAGAAGGAAGAGGCGATTAGCAAGCCTTGTACGTGACCACTTCATGTCATTTTGTAGAGATTGAAGAGCTTACTCCATAGCTCTATCATTCTACTCCCATTGTGCAAAGATTCATTGCCAATGTGGTTGTAATCATATGTGAATCTATACATTTATTATCATCTACCTCTCTGTTTTGTTCTCTGCTATACTCACTCAGAGCAGTAACTTCAGAAGGTCATATCTCGAGTTTTACTGAACCTTTTTCAGTGTTTTAAAGTGCGTTGGATAGCTCTCACTGTCTAGTTTCTACCTATAAATTTTCAAGGTCATTGGATTTATACTTTTGGAGATATCTGCATTTTACTGCTTACTGGTCTATCTCTGCAGAGCCCCGAGAATTGTGGGAATGTTCCAGAACTTGATGAAACTTGTTCTCAGTGCTCAGTCCATCATTTGAAGTGTTTTAACTTGGAATAGGAAGCTTGCTAAGTCTATTTGCTATGCCCAAAAGGAATTTTTCTAATTCCTTCCAGGTTGAGAGCACTGTTCATTTTTTCCAGCAGGTGTATGTCCAAAAATAGCAAGTTTTGGGAGCTAGTCATTTCGCAACTTGTCGGTCTTGACTTAAACTTTTGGGATACATGTTCCAAAGTACTTGGCTGATATTTTGGTGGATTTAGGAAGCTCAAAGGGTCTACTAATCAACTCTGAAGTCTCAGTTGGCTGGTATGAAGCTGGTTGTAGCGGCACCTACTCATCTTTGGATTGCATCCACCATCTCTCTTCACAGTGGTATCAGAGCATAGTCAAGCAACATGGGAGATGGATTTCCATCAACAATTGACAAATTGGATCGAAACAACTATCCGGCATGGTCTCTAAGGATGGAGGCTTACCTTCAAGGGAGGAATCTATATGGATTCATATCCGGAGATGAAGCAATGCCAACCATGAGGAACAAAGGGCAACCATCACATGAAGAAGTGGAAGGACTTTCGAATTGGTGTTCGAAGGATGCACTTGCAAGGTCCTATATTCTAAACTCAATCTTTGATTTTCTTTTACCTCATGTCAAGGGATGCAAGACATCAAGAGAAACCTGGAATGCACTTGCTTCTTTCTTCTCTTCCAACACTCGAGCAAGGAAGAACCAATTGTGGATGGAGTTCACAACAATGAAGAAAAGCCCGAAGCAAAATGTGACTGATTATGTCACAAAGATGAAGGAGATTTCCGACCAACTTGGAAGCATTGGAGAAGTAATTGAAGAGGAGCAAATCATAAGACAAATCATGAATGGAATCAAAGCAGACGACAAGTGGGAGTCATTCACAACAGCCATGGATTTATACATGGATATGCATGTACCCGACCTCAACACACTCATGGGCCAACTCTTCACTCATGAAGCAAAGATTAGCAAAGGTGGTGAGTCCTCAAGAGGTAATCAAACTTCTGCCTTATATTCTGATAAAGCTAAGGTCAAGGACAAGTCAAAGAATAGAAAGAATGAAGATGAAGGAAGCTCTTTCCAACCAAACTTTGCAGGTAGAGGAAGAGCTAGAGGAAGAGGCAGAAGTGGAAAGCAAGGCAGGGGGAGATTCCAATCATCTCAACCTTGCAACATATGTGGCTCATCTAACCATACTACTGAAGAATGTTTCAGGAACCCGAGGAACTCAAGAGGAAGAGGATTCAATAGAGGTGGCTATGGATCAAATAGAGGCAGGTACAATGGAGGCTACAACAACAACTACTACAACAACAATTGCAACAACAACAACAACTATCAAAGTGGCCATAGAGGAAGAAGAGATTACAATAACTATGCAGAGGACCAAAGTCAAGAAGATTCATTATTGATTATGAATCTATCAACGAAGAAGGGTAAGGATGATGATCACATATTTTACATTGATTCGGGATGCTCGAACCATGTAGCAGGAAATGTGGCTTTACTTTCTGATTTGGAAGATCCTCATAACAAGCATGAAGTGCGGACAGGAGATGACACAAAGCACTCAGTGGAGAAGATAGGTAATGTGAAGACATCAGATGGGAATATGAACCTCTTAAGCAAAGTCTTGTATGTCCCTACAATTACCAAAAATTTAATAAGTGTTGGACAGATTGTTGAAAAAGGATTGCAGGTTAGATTCAATCGATTTGGAGCATATGTTGAAGACCCAAGGCAAGGCTTTCGAAGGATTGCCAAAGGAGAAAAGACAGGAAGGCTTTTCACTTTTGAAGTGGAAGATACAAAGAACATAGCTTTGTTTAGCTATGGATCTCAAACTCTAACAGAGTTGGAGATATGGCACAAAAGGCTTGCTCACATTGGTGAGAGGACACTCAAACAGATTTGCAGGGACCAAAGTGTACTTGGTTTGCCTAATATCACAAGGAAACACATGATTTATAAGTGTGAAGCTTGTCAACTCGGCAAGGCTCATAGACAACCTTTCAATAAGAAAGGATATATGTATCAAAATCCTTTGGATCTAGTGCACACGGATGTGTGGGGTCCAAGTAAGGAGCCATCTATATCAGGCTCAAGATATTATGTGTCTTTCATAGATGATTGTAGCAGGTGGACCATTCTGTTTTTCATGAAGCACAAGGATGAAGTGTTTAATTGCTTTAAGAAGTATATTGCTCTTGTTGAAAATCAAACAGGTAGGACTTTGAAAAGACTCAGATCAGATGGTGGAGGAGAATACTTCTCTTCTGAATTTGATGCCTTCTTGCATGAAAGAGGCATTAAAAGGGAAGTCACTACAAGGTATACACCTGAACTCAATGGTGTAGCAGAGAGGAGGAATAGAGCTATCGTCGAAGCTGCAAGGTCCATGCTCAACGAAAAGGGATTGCCGAACTACCTATGGGCAGAGGCTGTGTCGACAGCCACATATCTCATAAATAGACTTCCATCTAAGTCACTAGATGGAACCACTCCATATGAAGTGTGGAATGGAAGAAGACCTAGTCTAGAGCATTGTAAAATCTTTGGATGCTTAGCCTATGCTCACATTCCTTCTCAAGTAAGAGGGAAATTGGATCCCAAGGCAGAGAAGTGTGTATTCATTGGTTATGATCAAAACCAAAAAGGATATAGATTGTACAATCCAACCAATAAAGGATTTTCTGTGAGTAGAGATGTAATTTTTGATGAAAACAAATCATGGTTTGATGATGACAGGAAAGTGAAGCTGCCATATGACTTGGATGAAGATTTTCCATCACTTCAACCAAAGGAGCCAAAGCAGATTGAAGAAAGTGATTCGGAGATTGACCTAGAAGACTTGGAAAGACTAAAGCTATGGAAGAACAAAGGTAAAGCAAAGATGCAGGATGCTACATATGGACCCGAGAGCTCACATCAACCACTTAGAAGGTCTTCGAGGGAGAAGAAGAAACCAGAGAGGTTTGGTTATGATACTTCTTTGGTCACCAAGCACTCAATCTACATTGCAAAGGATTCAACCAATGAAGAACCTACCACATTCGAAGAAGCACAAAGCAAGAAAGCTTGGAGAGATGCAATGGATGAAGAAATGGAAGCCTTGAAGGAGAATGACACTTGGGAGCTTGTACCTAACAAGCCATCTATGAAGATAATCGGATCTCGATGGATATACAAAATCAAGAGGAATCCAGATGGAAGTATAAATAGACACAAAGCAAGGTTAGTTGCTAAAGGGTTTGCTCAAACCCATGGTATTGATTATGAGGAGACTTTCTCTCCTGTTGCAAAAATGCCTACAATTAGGGTTCTCATAAGTCTTGCTGCATCTAGAAATTGGAATCTTTATCAACTTGATGTAAAGAATGCTTTCTTGAATGGATGGATTTCTGAGGAAGTGTATATGGCACAACGTCCTGGATATGAGGATGCACATCATCCTAACTATGTATGCAAACTAAAGAAAGCTTTGTATGGATTGAAGCAAGCTCCAAGAGCTTGGAATTTCAGATTGGTTACTTATTTGCAGGACCAAGGATTCAAAGCTAGCAAGGCGGATACCTCTTTGTTCATAAAGAGGAATGGATCTGAAGTGATCTATTTATGTGTGTATGTTGATGATATTATTATCACAGGCAATGATCTTGAAGGAATCAAACAGGTAAAGAGTCAAATGAAGGAGGAGTTCAAAATAAGTGACCTCGGACCACTCACTTATTTTCTTGGATTGGAGTTGATCTACACAGATTCAGGTATATACATCACACAAAGGAAGTATGTCCATGACATGCTCGTCAAGTTCAAGATGGAAAATACCAAGTGTGCAGGTACACCTATGGAGCAAAATCATAAGCTTGGTGCTTATGAAGGAGAGCCAATTGAAGACATCACAAGCTATCAAAGCTTGGTTGGAAGTTTGAACTATGCAACACTCACAAGGGTGGATATATGCTATAGTGTTAGCATATTGAGTCAGTTTATGCATAAGCCGAGAAGACCACATATGGAAGCGGCCAAGCGAGTCCTCAAGTACCTAAAGGGGACCATGAATGAAGGTTTGTTCTATTCATATACTTCAGATATTGAGCTAAAGGTCTACTCAGATGCAGATTGGGCCGGATCTAAAGATGATAGAAGAAGCACATCAGGGTATATATCATTTGCAGGTTCAAAAATCATTTCTTGGTCATCGAAGAAGCAACCAACCGTGGCATTATCTTCTACTGAAGCTGAATATAGAGGTTTGGCTAATGCAACTCAAGAAATCATGTGGATAAAATCTTTGTACACAGATCTTGGACTTCATTCTTCAACACCTCACATTTTTGGTGACAACACAAGCTCACTACATCTAGCAGCTAATCCGGTATACCATGCTAGAACCAAGCATATTGAAGTCCACTACCATTATGTAAGGGAGAAGCTAATGAGCAAGGATATTCAACTATCCTACGTCTCTACAGATATGCAATGTGCAGACATGTTGACGAAAGCTCTCGATGGTACGAAATTAAGTAGATTCAAGTTGATGATTGGTTTGCAGGAAATCAAGGACAATTGAAGACTTATTTGGAGGCCAAGCATGTTAGGCTTGAGGGGGAGCTGTTGGTGCATTTTGCCCAAGCCTACATGCTTGATATGCTTGATATTATCCTCATTTGTAAGTCACATGAGTAGTCATGTGAACACCTCTTGTAAAAGAGTACATTTTATCTCTTGTAAATGGAAAAAGAAAAAAGTAAAAGGATGGCTTACCTCATCCATGATGTAAAAGCAAATTCGTGGCTCCAACTACCAAAATCACGAATTTTTGAGCTGAGGGAATCTCTCCTAACTTTGGGGATCACTTTTAGGTGGAGCCATTCGATTTCGAATTCAAAACTCCCTCCAAGAATAGCTATAAAAGGAGCAAGAAGGAAGAGGCGATTAGCAAGCCTTGTACGTGACCACTTCATGTCATTTTGTAGAGATTGAAGAGCTTACTCCATAGCTCTATCATTCTACTCCCATTGTGCAAAGATTCATTGCCAATGTGGTTGTAATCATATGTGAATCTATACATTTATTATCATCTACCTCTCTGTTTTGTTCTCTGCTATACTCACTCAGAGCAGTAACTTCAGAAGGTCATATCTCGAGTTTTACTGAACCTTTTTCAGTGTTTTAAAGTGCGTTGGATAGCTCTCACTGTCTAGTTTCTACCTATAAATTTTCAAGGTCATTGGATTTATACTTTTGGAGATATCTGCATTTTACTGCTTACTGGTCTATCTCTGCAGAGCCCCGAGAATTGTGGGAATGTTCCAGAACTTGATGAAACTTGTTCTCAGTGCTCAGTCCATCATTTGAAGTGTTTTAACTTGGAATAGGAAGCTTGCTAAGTCTATTTGCTATGCCCAAAAGGAATTTTTCTAATTCCTTCCAGGTTGAGAGCACTGTTCATTTTTTCCAGCAGGTGTATGTCCAAAAATAGCAAGTTTTGGGAGCTAGTCATTTCGCAACTTGTCGGTCTTGACTTAAACTTTTGGGATACATGTTCCAAAGTACTTGGCTGATATTTTGGTGGATTTAGGAAGCTCAAAGGGTCTACTAATCAACTCTGAAGTCTCAGTTGGCTGGTATGAAGCTGGTTGTAGCGGCACCTACTCATCTTTGGATTGCATCCACCATCTCTCTTCACATCAAGACGTTAGGAACGCACCAAGTTCAAGAGATTAAATTTATCAAGTCTAAGACTAAAAGTAAAGGTGTGTGATACGAAAACCTAAAGGAAAGAACATAAGTCTGACGGAACGAGAACTCAAAGTACCACAGAAAGTCAAATTCCTGACGCATACATCAAGACAAGAACCTAAAGAAATTTAAAAAGAATCAAGAAAGTAATAACAAAGAATCTTTGTCGATCTGAGCATGTACTGAGTGTACAAGGAAGAAAATTAATGAACCTTAGATCGGGCAAACACATAGGTAAGTCAGACCGACGAAGCCTTAGATCATCAGAAGCAAGTGTAGGCACTACTGCTCGATCGTGGGCTCAACAATTGAACACTAGTTATCCCTACGAGAACTCAGACACGAGTGAATCAGAAATGGCATTTAGCACAGACAAACCAGAAGGAGGGTCGAATGTTGCATATTTAGAAAGACCTGAAGGACCCTATAGGACTCAATTGGAGTTTCTTCGAACCAACCGCTTAGGTGCCCGCATCTATGAGGATGGTTTGAGAAGACAAGTAGTGCAAATGCACAATCCCGATCAACCCATTGGATTGGAATGTCCAGTGGTGAAATTTGAGAGAGACGCGTACATAGACAAGGAAGGAACGATGTATATCTTAAGTACGCAGCCAAACAACACCAATGAGTTTGGCGTAATTCAGTGGGAAACAGAAGCAAAATCTCAAGGAAAAGAACCATTAAAAGAGCCTAGAACACCTAGAGGGAAATCTGTACTGACACGAGTACTAGTTTTAGAATGGACCCCTCAGGACAACAGAAGCATAGAGTTGTTTGTAAATAAAGAAACAAACGAAGCATTTTGGAGGTAGAGAACAGAACAACCTAGTGAGGTAGGCTCCATCATAATCTACGAATTTAAGGACCCGAATACACCTAGAAAGGTTGTATACCTGGATGAGACGTCAGAAAGAGTCTTTGTGGTGCCAGACCACGCTAGAAACACGTACACATGGAGAGGTGAATTGGTATTCCCTCCATCACGAACAAACGTAAACGTGAACCAACAAGGGGCAGGAACATCCTCAGCCCATGGTTATCAAAGAGAGAAAAACAAAGATAGACCGGAAGTAAGTTTCAATCACCCTATAGGGAGAGATAGAACAACCACGGACACTAATAGAGCAGATAGACAAAGAGATCATGGAATACCAAGTGGTAGAGATGATTTTCCTCTACCTAGACCACGTGAACATGCAAGAATATTGAGACCCACTCAATTAGTAAAATCAATGAAAAATTATTTTGATGGGACAGGAGATCCCTATGACCATGTCGCAGAATTCAAGCAAGTACTAAGAGCAGAACAAGTCGAAGACATGTTCACGCAATACAACGCATTTGGACTAACGTTAAAGAATACCGCTTTAACTTGGTTCCAACCATTGCAACAAAGGCAATTTAGAGACATCCATCACTTTTTAGAGTCATTCATCACTGAATTCTCTAAAAGTGGGATTAGACATAATACGTCTTCGCTGATCCATAGCTTCAAACAAACCCCTCAAGAAACAGTTAGACTCGCAGGACGTAGGTTTAGACAATATGTTGAAAGATGTCCAATGCAAGAGCTACCCTCACAAGCTAAACAAGTATCATTGTTTCTAGATGGCTTGTTGAGCTCTAAACTACGCTCCTATGTGTACCTAAAAGAACCCAGAACGCTAGAGCAATGTGTAAGAATTTGTATAGACATTGAGGACAACTTAGGAGACGAATTGGAACTCTCAAAGGTCTATAAGGACTTAGACTGTTCATCTCTAGCATCCACGAAATTGTCTAACTCGATAGAAGACCTAGCAGAAAAAGTGGCCCAGAAACTAGGAGTTTCTAGTAAACCGATGCCGAAGTTAACAACTAAGGTACGTTGTTACACTTGTGGTGGAAATCATGTGGCAAATGTGTGTCCCAATGCAACACAAACACAAGCCAACCCTAGTGGCCAATACTGTACAATTGAGAGAAGATACACAAATCACACGGCTCAGGACTGCCCATATAACAAACAGGCAGTGAGAAAGAACTACCCGCAAGCATACGCACAGCCAGGTAGGTATCAAGGCCAATACAATGCTCAGCCTTATTACTATAGGCCTCCTCAGAACTACCCGTATCAGGCTCAACAGAGACCTCAACCTGTCTTAGCTCAGCAGCCACCCCCACCAGCGAATGTCATCTCTATCAAATACGCTGCTGCAGAAGAGAACCTAAGTAGGGCCTTAGTGCCTTCTTCACCTTTGATCACAGAGAGTGACCCGAACTCAAACAGTTTTGACTCTACTCATGTAGATAGTCCCCCCGCTTATTACACAGAGTCACCAGAACACATGGAGACATATCATTATGATAGTCCACCAGTGGAACCTAGTTGGGAGCCAAACTATGCTAATGTGATGTACACAAACCCAAATCCACGGCCCCAATTGAGACAGCAAAGACCACAGGGCCCTAGAGGACCATGCTTTAGGTGCCAAGGAGATCATTTCATAAAGGATTGTCCACATCCTCCAATAGCAGGACAGTCACAGTACTATAACATCCAAGGCTTTTGTGCTGATTGTGGTAAAGAGCACATAATCAAAGGTTGTCCTAAGAACCCAGTTAACGCTTCAAATGTGACACCGATCAACGTGATAGGTATTGTAAACAACGCAGATGGATCTAACCCTACATACGTGCCTATCCAAGCTATAACAAGAGCCCAGGCGCTCTTACAGAACCAACAGCTTAATCAGGAGAAAGTAGCCGGAAGTAGTGAAGTTGCAAAATCTAGTAGTAAAAAAACGAAATCTTGGAAAGATTCCAGAGAAAGAATTAAGAGAAAATGGAGTAAAAGGATAATTGAGCTGGAAGGAAGTCTCAAGGAATCTAGAGCCAAAATTCTAGAATTGACTTCACAGGAGTTGAATCAAGAGAACCCGGCTCAGAAATCAGGATCGGTTTTAGCGGAACCCATACCAGAAAACCTAAACATGATGTTTCGTGCATATCAAGCTAGAATAAAAGAAAGACCTCAAGTAGCTGAAATGAGTAAGAACTACCCTCGAGCAGACTTAGAAATAGAGAGGACTAAACTTTGTATGAAGATGGTAGAGTTAGCATAAGCTTTGTTCGAAGCCTCTAGATATCTTAATTGGAATAACATGGCAAAACCGGAACTACACTTTCAAGGACTAATGGAGAGGCTAGAATACTTGATAGAAAGCAAAAAGAAAAAGGATCAGTATAGGAATCCTATCATCCCAGAGACACAAGAAAGAAATGCAACATCCCTGTCTCAAGTACCCAACACAGAAGGGGAAGACAATTTGTCTTCCATACATAAACATTCACATGAATTTTTGAGAGAAATCCAAGAAGAAAAGTGAAGAAAAGAACAAGGAACCCATCCTCCTATTCAAGAAATAGACAATTTGCAGGAGCAATTTCCCCAAGACATCCCCTCTATTTACGATGATGTAGAGGAAGAACAACGGAGTGAACATACAGGTTTTGAATCCAATTCTTTACAAGAATTACCTCAGCTCACAGGACCTTGGGAAGCTAAGTCTATTAGCATGAGAGCACCCACGATAATAGTGAGGAATGAAGAATTAGTGATCCCAAGAAACACGAAAGTGATCAAGAACACTAAAGTACAGTGTAATCTCACTCTAGAGGGGTTGTTAAAGGTTAAACCAGAATTGTGGAAGCATGTAGCAAATCAATTCCCTGAGCTTGCTACTACTCCCTCACAGATAGGAACACACAAAAAGGTACCAGAGATACCCGTAGAAAAGATCATAGATGTAAGCGAAGGAGAGGAAGGTAACACTTATCTTCCAATAACCCATCGGGGCTACACCACGAAAGCCATCTTAGATTTAGGAGCCGGAGTAGCCATAGCTACCACCGCTTTATGGAAACATTGGGGTAAGCCAGCACTACGACCTACCAGGATGAAGCTACAAATGGCTGATTGACACATAGAAAAACCATTAGGCTTACTAGAAGGCATATCTCTCACCACTTGTGGTGTGGAGTTTGAGCATACCTTCGCCATTTGTGACTTTGCGAAAAATCATGCTTATGAGATGATATTCGGACGACCATTCATGCGTCAGTTGCAAATTGTACAAGATTGGGGAACTAATTCTTTGTACTTGCAAAATTTAGGAGTAACTACTAAAGTCAATCTTAAAGACTATTCACATCGAGATGTACCCCCAATACAATGGAATACCATCCATAAGACACCGGTAGAAATAGAATCAGTACACTCTCTAGAGTCAGACCCCTCATGGTTGCACGAGGTCACTCATCTATGGATGTGTAAAGTTGCAAAACAAGAGGAAGAACGGTTAGAAGCCAGGACCTTAGGTGCAGAACAACATCCATGAATCCTTCAAGACCCAGCATATGCACCTGTAGTATTTCCAGACAAAGAGTTTGAACCCCATGGTTGGGCAGAAATCCTAGCAACCATGGACGTAGCCATCAATGAGGAACAATGGACACCCCACTGTGACGAGGATGGCTATGACATCTCAGTTTTCACGATAGAGCCAATCATGTGTGATTCAGTTTTAGAAGAGTGTGAACCGAATACTAATGCATTTGAGGATGTGAATGATTTCGATTTAGAGTCAATTATTATGGACCCACCCTTTGCATCAGAAGAAAAATATTTTTTCGAAGTAGAAACTCATCCTCAGAACTACGAAGAGATCATGAATGATGTGAGAATGGCCACTTAGGTGACTAGCAAGAGTGAAGGCAAGAAAAGAAAGAAGAAAGAAACCATGTCAGAAGAAGAAGAATCCTTATTTGAAGTACCCGAGAGCTTCACAAAGTACGAAATAGAAGATAGACGAATCATGGTACGAATGCCGAACAGAAAAGCTGACATTGGAGAAGCATATGATAATCGAGAGAAAACCAAGAAAATAATAGTAGCCATAGAAGGAGAAGAAGAGAAGTGTACATACATAGGGCATGATTTGACGAAGGAAGAAGAAGAAGAATTAGTTGCCCTATTGCGCGAATATAGAGATGTGTTCGCATGGAGTTACAAAGATTTAAAAGGAGTAGATCCAGACATATGTTCTCATAGAATCCCTATGACTCCAGATGCAAAACCCACGAAACAGAAACCATACACGTACAATGATAACTACGCTGCGAAAATTAAAGAGGAAATAGATCGCTTGATAGAAGCAGGATTCATTTACGAAATTGAGCATACCGAATGGTATCCCCCATTGTGGTAGTGCCCAAGAAAAATGGAAAATTGCGTGTGTGTATTAACCTTAAAAAAGTTAATGCCGCCACAATTAGAGATAGTTATCCTCTTCCTATCACAGAACACTTATTGGAAAGAGTTGCGGGCAAGGAAGTTTACAGCTTTCTTGATGGTTTCTCAAGCTATAATCAAGTAGCCATTGCTCCAGAAGACCAACACAAGATGGCTTTTGCCACAGAATGGGGCATATTTGCATTTCATGTAATGCCTTTTGGCTTAACAAATGCACCCGCCACTTTCCAACGACTCATGTGTCATGTTTTCAAGGAATTCTTACGCAAGAATTTGGAAGTTTATGTCGATGACTTATGTGCTCATTCGAATATAAGACAGACACATATCCCTGAGTTAAGACAAATATTTGACAAATGTCGAGAATATCAGGTTTGTTTGAACCTAGAAAAATGCGTTTTCATGGTCAGACAAGGCAAAATTTTAGGACACATTGTGTCAAAGAATGGAATTTCTACAGATGAAGAAAAGGTGAAAGTAATTGTAGAATTACCTAGACCAACAAACGTGAAAGAGGTACAGGCATTTATGGGTCATTGCGGTTATTATAGGAGATTCATACACATGTATGCAATCATAGCCAAGCCATTGTACTCTCTTTTGACTCATTTTGAATGGACAGATGAATGCGAGAATTCATTCAACGAACTCAAACCCAAGTGCATTTTCCAAGTGGGGTATAGACTTTGTAGGACCCATTAACCCCCCTGCAAAAGGTACACATGCTGAATACATTATTGTTGCCACAGATTATCTCACCAAATGGGTAGAGGCAAAAGCCACGAAAAAGAATGATGCACACACGACTGCAAAATTCTTATTTGAAAATGTCTTTACGAGATATGGATTGCCTATAGAGTTAGTGAGCGATAGAGGAACTCACTTTCTAAACCAAGTCATTGAATATTTGTTACAGGATTTTATGGTGATTCACAAGAAATCCGCACCATATCATCCTCAGGCCAATGGTCAGGCTGAAAGCACTAATAAGATTCTTTGTAACGTACTGACGAAACTCGTGAACAACAAACGTTCAGATTGGGACAAACAGTTACACCACGTTGTTTGGGCATATTGAGTGGCCTACAAGACCGTACTCAATGCAACTCCCTTTCAGATGGTTTTTGGTCAGAATGATGTGCTTCCTTTGGACTTCTTGATACCGACCCTTAAGGTTGCACAAGAACATTAGTGGACCGGCCATGAATTATCAGAAAGAATAATGGACTTGGAACGATTAGGAGAAACCAGGCTGAAAGCAGCAGCAGGAATATACACGGCAAAGAAGCGACAGAAAGCATATTTTGATGCACATGTGAAAGATAAAGGCTTGAAAGAAGGAGATTTAGTTCTAGTATATACGCTGAAACAGCACGCACGGAAGTTAGAAAAGCGAGGTTATGGACCTATGATCATTAACAGACTCTCGACAAGTGGAGCAGTATAGTTAGCCACTTTAGAAGGAGATATAATGCCTAATTACATTAGTGGCTGTAGAGTCAGGTTAATCAGGAACCTCTTACTGAGGATATGCTTAGATGACTCACGTTGGTAAAGAAGCGTAAGGAGGAAGAAAATAGAATATGAGCTGAAGCTCAGGTAGAAGCTATAGAACGCATTAAGTGCATGAAGTTAAGACGACAAGGACTAGGGAGAGAACATTATAACCATCTGGAAACATCACCCAGATACCCCATGGCCATGTGTCAAGTAAAGTCAACCACTCATCCTAGCATAGTGGACAGGAGACCATTCATTACAGTCAGGCTAGAGCACGACAACCCTTGCCAAGAGCTTAGGGCTTTAATTGATTCAGGTGCTGCGACTAGTGCGATTAGATGGTCCCACTATAAGGATTCAAGAATAGAAATGCGGCCAATTGAGGCATACCTCATAGGGCTAGGAGGCATGGAAACCCCTTGCATGGGTGAGGTGGACCTTCCTATCCTCATAAACGAAGTGACCTTGATAGTAAAGCTACTAGTGTGCCATGATGACGACCTGATAGAACCCCTAATCCTTGGCCAAGATTGGCTATACGATCACTCGGTGGACCTAAATCTTAGACAAGGCTCCTTGCAAATTGGAACCTTAGATCAAAAGCGAGTGATACCGCTTGACTTCCCTAATGGCATTCCGACTGAGGTTTGTAACCCTAGACCCTATGAAATGCATGCGGCGGAAGAAAGGAAGATCTTTGGTCAGATCAGTCACGTTACGTCTACACCAACCCACTCGGGCTTGGCTATAGACAGTTGTCAATCAGAAGGACGTCAGGAGATTTTCCCTGATGGAGAGTGTTAATCTCCAAAAGAACAACCTACTCTTGTGATTAGAGCACCTCTATACCAAGAGTAAGTCAAAACCTTCACAAAATTAGAGGTCCAATCTCCAAATTATCAAAATTGAGAAAATCTGTGAAAAAGATAAAACACAGAAAAGTCTGCTACACTATTTCTCCACATTGACCTATCAAACATGTAAAGTTTCTTATGAAACTTTATATGAATCATCTCCTAGAGATTGCGCATCTCCTCCAAGTTGAATTACTTCAAAAGCCTTAGTATAACTTGAGAAATTTACTTCACAAGTTACCTATGTCCAAATCTGTACTTCTGAGAAGTCGATTTGACACCCCTAACTTCTTAACTTTGGTTCTCACAATGTCGAACCCGTTTTACAAAATGCTTCTAGCCATAAGTAGCTTATCTTTCAACTTAAAGATTAAGCCCTCACTCATGCAAAACTTTAAACTGTGCTGGGAGAAATGATCAAAACAATAACTTCGAAATCTGCGCCTGTTTTAGGAACCTATGAACACACTTCACATATGAATGTTCCTGCACTTAATTCTCTAAGCCTGATTGCAATTGGAAGCTAAAACTTTGTACAGAGGTCAAGCACCTTCCAACTTAGACTTGTACAAAAGCATTTCATGATTGATCTACTGTAGAAGGAGAACACGCAGAAACATCGGGCGCAAGATTTTCAATTACTCAGAAAAGTTTACAACTGAGTGATGAGAGCTAACTCAACTAACTTTTTCTCTATCTCATGACTTCTAACTTCCTCAATCTTGGCTTCTAACTATTGTCACATATGCTCTCATACATGCCCCGACTTTTCTCAAAGTATTTATAGATAATTTGTACAAGATTCTTACTCAAACAAAGATCTAAGTCACCTATGACTATACTAATGTACATATGTGTACACTTCTCTTATCCTCTGAATATGTCTTTCTTCCAAGCTTCAATAGTTGATCCTTCCTTCACTCTTTAACCTTCCAAGCCTTCAATTGGTGATTGGTCTGCACCAACAGCTCCCCCTCAATCATCAATTGAGGTCTTCACTATCTTCTTTATACCTGCCATGTCTTTGAACCTTTGTAACTTTGGTCCATCCAAGCCTTTTGTAAGCATATCAGCTATCTGATCTTTTGTTGAAGTATGGATTACTTCAATCTCTTTATCCATCACCTTCTCTCTTAGAAAGTGATACTGAATCTCAATGTGTTTGGTCCTGGCATGAAAAACAGGATTAGCAGCTAAATACAATGAACTCATGTTATCTCCATATATAATTGGTACCCCATGCATAATGTCAAGACTCTTCATCAAGGTCTTGAGCCAAACCACTTCCTTTGCAGCTTCAACCATGCCTTTATACTCAGCTTCTGTAGAAGACAAAGCAACTGTATGTTGCTTCTTAGAACACCATGAGATTAACTTATCTCCCACATAACACATGTATCCATAGGTTGATCTTCTATCATCTGGATTACCTGCCCAATCTGCATCACTATAAACTTTGATATTTGTATCTGAGGTAAACCCATAATACAAACCTTCATTGAGTGTACCCTTAATGTACCTCAACACCCTTTGTCCTGCAATCCAATGTTCTTTCCTTGGGCAATGCATAAATTGAGACAAAACCCCTACTGCATATGATAAATCAGGTCTAGTTAGAGTAACATAGATAAGACTACCAACCAAACTCTGATATTGTCTCATGTCCTTGAATTCTTCACCTCCATACTTACTCAATTTGTGATTCACCTCCATTGGTGTAGGTGCTACCCTGCAATCATCCATTTTAAACTTGATTAACAAGTTCTTCAAATACCTTTCTTGGGTCACAAATACTCCATGTTGAGTATATGTAATCTCCATGCCCAAGAAGTATGATAAGTCTCCCAAGTCACTTATCTTGAACTCCTTTTCCATTTGCCTCTTAAGCTTTTGTATTCCTTCTTCATCTGTACCTGTAAGAATTATATCATCAACATATATGCACATGTATATGAAACCATTTTCACCTGCCTTGACAAGCAAGCTACTATCTGCTTTAGACACCTGAAAACCAAGTTCTTTTAGGAACTTCACAAGTCTATAGTTCCATGCCCTTGGGGCCTGCTTCAAGCCATACAAAGCTCTCTTGAGCTTGCACACATGATCTGGATACCTTTTATCTCTGAACCCTTGAGGTTGCTCCATGAATACATCATCTGAAATGTAACCATTCAAAAAAGCATTTTTCACATCAAGTTGACATAGCTTCCAACCTTTACATGCAGCAATAGCAATAAGTGTCCTTATGGTTGTCATCTTTGCCACAGGACTATAGGTCTCATCATAATCAATACCATATGTTTGAGCAAAGCCTTTGACAACAAGTCTAGCTTTGTATCTAGACACACTTCCATCTGCAAACCTTTTTGTCTTGTAGACCCACTTGCATCCAATAATCTTCTGACTATTTGGTTTAGGAACCAAATCCCAAGTTTGATTCTCCAATAGTGCATCATATTCCTCCTGCATAGCATTCTCCCATTTTTCCTTACCTTTTGCCTCTTCATATGTAGAAGGGTCTTCATCTGTATTCACCATATAAGCATAATCTTTTGTGGCTAGAAATGAAGTATCATAACTATACCTTGTAGGTTTCCACCTATTTCTTGTTGACCTTCTGAGTTCTCCACTCCTTGAGGTTTCTGGCTCTTCACATTCAGGATCAAATCTTGGTGTCTCTTCCACTTCAACCTGCACTTCATTATTCTCTTGCTCATCAAATATTTGAACTTTTGATTTACCTTTTCTTTGACTCACTTCTTCTTCATCACCTGTATTGATATTGATTGTACCTGCATACCAAGTGCTTTGTTCATCAAATGTAACATCCTTAGAAACCATAAATTGCTTTGTTGATGGACTCCACAATCTATAGCCCATCTGCTTATCATCATAGCCAATAAAAACATACTTTTCAGCTTTAGGCTCCAACTTGTGCCTTAATTGTGATGGCACATATGCATATGCCACACACCCAAAAACTCTGCAATGATCCAAGGTAGGTCTTTTACCCCACCAAGCCTCATATGGTGTCATACCCTGCAAGGCTTTACATGGTAGCCTATTGACCAAATAAGTGGCTGTATTTACAGCTTCAGCCCACAAATAATTAGGGCAATTTTTCTCCTTCATCATGGATCTTGCAAACTCAACAATTGTTCTATTTCTCCTTTCTGCAACACCATTTTGTTGAGGAGAGTACCTGCAAGTAACTTCCCTTTTTATACCTGCATTCCATAAGTAATCACTGAACTCATTTGAGAAATACTCTCCCCCTCCATCTGACCTTAGTCTTTTCAACTTATGACCTGTAATTCTTTCTGCATATGCATGATAGTGTTTAAATGTGTTAAACACTTCTGACTTATCTTTGATCACATAGATAGTGATCCACCTAGTAGCATCATCAACATAAATCACATAATACCTTGATCCATTTATACTGAAATCTTTTGATGGTCCCCACACATCTGTGTGTATCAACTCAAGCTTCTCTGAGTACATAAAACCATGCTTGGAATAGGAATGTTTATGAGCCTTACCTAATTGACATGCCTCACATTTGTATGTCATATGTTGACCTGCAACATTAGGCAATCCAAGCACTGAACCATTGTTAACCATATCTTTAATACCTCTTTCATTGAAATGTCCAAGCCTCTTGTGCCAAAGATCTAACTCAGAGATCTTATGACCTCCATATGTGAACATAGCATGACCAATGTTGCCTTGAATCTTCAATGTAAATAATCTTCCTTCCTTTTTCCCTGAAACAATCTGTTTATACCCTTGGCTAGGGTCTTCCACATATACTCCATCATTAGTGAACCTTACTTCATATCCCTTTTCAACAATTTGACCTACACTTATCAAATTCTTAGGGATTGTAGGAACATACAAAACCTTACTCAATAAGGTGCTTCCATCCTTGGCCTTCACTGATCCAATTGACTTCACATTGTGCTTTGTGTTGTCACCTGTTTGAACAACATGATTAAAAACTTTACTTTCCAAATCAGACATCAAAGATATGTTACCACTCAGGTGATTGCTACACCCTGAGTCAATGTAGAAGACTCTTTGATCTTCACTCTGCCTTTCACAAGTTGCATTCATTATCAATGTTGAATCTTCCTTTTGATCTGAAGCATAATTGTAGTAGGTGTTGTTGTATTGTTGACTTTGGAATCCTCTACCTGCATTTCTTCCAAAGTAATTCCTTCCGCCTCTACCTCTGTAATTACCTCTTTGATTTCTGCCACCTCTTCCTCTTGAATTATAATTTTGATTGTATCCACCATTATTCTGATTATTATGCCAACAATCATTAGCTAAGTGATTTGTCTTACCACAAATCCAGCAAGCTTTGCCTCCATCTTTGTTGTTCCTGCCTCTTCCTCTACCTTTGCCACCTCCTCTTCCTCTTAGGAAGTTGGCTTGAGTAGTTGTTCCTTCATCTTCACCTGCTTGTTGTTTTCCTTTGCTATTCTTCTTCTTGTCCTTTGAGTACATTGCATGTCCTGTACTCTTGTCACCATCTCCTTTAACATCCTGCTCAAATGTTAGCATATGACCTAACAATTGATTTAAATCAGGAGTGAAATGGTCAAGTGATAGTTCTGTAGACAAAATAAATGGCTTCCATTTGTCATCACCTCTCAACCCTGTAAGGATTTGCCTTACCAATTTATCCTCCTCAATGTCTTCATCAACAGCTCCTAAAGCATCTGCAATATCTTTCATCCTTGTTACATAGTCTGAGATGGATTGAGAGGCCTTCTTCTTGAAGGTAGTAAACTCTGCCCATAAGGATGCCTTCCTTGACTTTGTAGTGTTCTGGAAATGCTCCTCCAAAGCATTCCATATGTCAGTTGCACTTTCAAGACCTCTAATATGAGGTAACAAGTAATCATTGACTCCCATATAGATAATGCTCCTAGCTTGAGCATCTTTCTTCATCCAATTTTTCAGATCTGCTAACTCTTCCCTAGTTGGAACACTAGGATCTCTGAACTCTGGCTTCTCTTCTTCTCTTGTGATGTAACCAATTAAATCTTTGCTCATAAGATGAGCTTCCATCCTCATTGACCATGCAGGATAGTTTTCCCTATCCAATTTCTCTATCTGTAGAGCATCTCCCATCTTGTATCCACCTGTGTATTGAAATCTTCAAGCTTTACAAACAATGTATGTACCTTTACTTCGAATTAGACTCCTTTTGCCTTTCTTGATGTCGAGTAGTCTTCTCCTCAGGCTTTTGACTCCAAGCTTTCACTTCTTAGTTCTTCAAATGTTGAACTTCTTGAATCTGCAGCAGTCGGGACCTTCCTTTCCTTGATTTTGATGTCTCCTGCTCTGATACCACTGATGGAGAGTGTTAATCTCCAAAAGAACAACCTACTCTTGTGATTAGAGCACCTCTATACCAAGAGTAAGTCAAAACCTTCACAAAATTAGAGGTCCAATCTCCAAATTATCAAAATTGAGAAAATCTGTGAAAAAGATAAAACACAGAAAAGTCTGCTGCACTATTTCTCCACATTGACCTATCAAACATGTAAAGTTTTTTATGAAACGTTATATGAATCATCTCCTAGAGATTGCGCATCTCCTCCAAGTTGAATTACTTCAAAAGCCTTAGTATAACTTGAGAAATTTACTTCACAAGTTACCTATGTCCAAATATGTACTTCTGAGAAGTCGATTTGACACCCCTAACTTCTTAACTTTGGTTCTCACAATGTCGGACCCGTTTTACAAAATGCTTCTAGCCATAAGTAGCTTATCTTTCAACTTAAAGATTAAGCCCTCAATCATGCAAAACTTTAAACTGTGCTGGGAGAAATGATCAAAACAATAACTTCGAAATCTGCGCCTGTTTTAGGAACCTGTGAACACACTTCACATATGAATGTTCCTGCACTTAATTCTCTAAGCCTGATTGCAATTGGAAGCTAAAACTTTGTACAGAGGTCAAGCACCTTCCAACTTAGACTTGTACAAAAGCATTTCATGATTGATCTACTGTAGAAGGAGAACACGCAGAAACATCGGGCGCAAGATTTTCAATTACTCAGAAAAGTTTACAACTGAGTGATGAGAGCTAACTCAACTAACTTTTTCTCTATCTCATGACTTCTAACTTCCTCAATCTTGGCTTCTAACTATTGTCACATATGCTCTCATACATGCCCCGACTTTTCTCAAAGTATTTATAGATAATTTGTACAAGATTCTTACTCAAACAAAGATCTAAGTCACCTATGACTATACTAATGTACATATGTGTACACTTCTCTTATCCTCTGAATATGTCTTTCTTCCAAGCTTCAATAGTTGATCCTTCCTTCACTCTTTAACCTTCCAAGCCTTCAATTGGTGATTGGTCTGCACCAACATTCCCTGGTGCTTCCTGCAAACTAGAAGGGGCAATTACCCAACCGCTTGGGCAGATGGACACAATCAGCGATCAGGTGGGTTACATCAGCGGCCACATGGGCAAAACACCATGCGGTGCCCATCCTTCCACACTTACTACGGATTGGCCTAGATTAAAAGTACAAAACGGAGCACTTCTTACTGGGCAGGTTTCGCAAGTGTTGGACCTCCCTTCTTTTCCAAAGCAGAGTGTCCCTCCGACCTCTCAACCTCAACCACAACAGAGTCAACCACTACGAAGGAACCCAGACCGACAACAACATCAGACGACGAAAAGAGGAAAGCAATCTCAGCAGCACAAAGCAAGCAGCACAAGACAAATATGGGTGCCAAAAGAACAGAAAGCACTGACAGATTTCAACAATGCGGATAATGACAAGAAGAAGTCAAGGCAGAAGCAGAGTCAGTATCCAACATTCCCTCGACCTTCTTCTACAAATTCGAACATTCGACAAATTTGGATCGCCAAGAAGTACCTGATGAATCGACCCATACCCACGCAAATTTGGGTACCCAAACCATGTATTATAGCTCAACCCTCAAGCCATGTAAAATACACCCTTCGGAAAGCTTTTCAGCCCTCCATATCACCAAATCCAATATCATCTTTTGTCCCTCTGCAGAGACCTATCACCCGATCACAAACTCTCAGGAAGTGGATACCGAAACGTATCCAGAAGTCTTCTCCTAACCCATTGTCTAACATAACTCCCACCCCGACTAATCTACAACCATGTAATAACTCATTCATGACTGAACCTTGTATAAATCCACACACTATAACCCAACATCACTTGTAATAATACCTCATCAAGAAAAGTATGTATCATCTGAACGTAGGTAGGTGTCTAGAGACCTGCACTAGTTCTGCAAGAAGCATTGCATCAATCACATCACAACACTTGGCTACACGGGTTACACATCGGCTATGGAAAGGGATTGCGGTCTCACCTTAATGGGATCATAATTAATTTCCATACTAATGTGCTATCTTTTGTAGCAGATCTTTTCCATTAGCATGACAATCATCATGCAAACCGAAGAAGGACCATCAGAAGCAGGCCCCAGCACACCTGTAGCACCTATCGGTGTTTTACTCGCAGAGTCCCATCCGACGGCTCCACCGTCGGAATTCCAAGGATTCCCAGGACCCATGCCTATTGACGACCCTCCTCGAGGCTATACTGAGAGGATTCATCACAATTCTCATTGGTTTCAAGGGCTAGCAGGACCATTGGCGGATGCTGAGTTCATATTTGAGGCTAATTTAACTTTTGATGACCATACATGGGGAAAATATCAGTTCTTCTCAAGAGAGTTCGAAGGGCTACAGAACACACAAGACTTAACACATGTTTGGGCAAGAGCCGGCTTCACAGAGTATTTCAGTGACCCTTTGCCTAAACCTGACTTCTACAGATGCTACTATTTAATCACCACTTTGATGGCTTCGGAGAACAAGGATCTGCCAGGAACTTTTATTTTGCCATCTTTAGTGAACCATCCACCATATAAAAGATTTTATCTTTCTAAAGATCTGATTCGAGCTGCCATCAAGATTCATGGAACCCACACGCCCACAGAGCGAGAAAGGTTAGTTCCTGACCCTATGAAACGTGGGGACATCACTAAGTGGGAGGAGATTTCGGTGATCACACCTGAGCTTTTAAAGCCATTACGGATATGTATGCAGCATTTTGCTTTCCCCGCTCAGGATAGATTCACAATGCCTCACAAACGAATATGGTTTGGTTTGTATTTATCATGTATGGGACCCCAGACAGTTGATCTAGCTAGCTGGATCATTGATCAGATGTATTTAGCACAGCATAGATGGGAAAGAAAGAAAGTCATCAATGGATGCTGCGCACTGACTAGAATCGTATATATGTGCTTAGCATATGACTTGCCGATTGAGCGAGCAATGACAAGTGAGGAGCTGAAAGCGTTTAAAGGAACCACAAAGAAAGCTAGGAAGCCTAGCAAAGGAAGAGCAGGAAAGCGAATGAGAGGAACTATCCCCTGCCTTCAGGTGCCAGAATCACCCTCACCACAACCATCTCTAGAGCAGTCTCCGACAGAAGCCACTCCCACAGTACAACCTATTCGTATACGGTTATCAAGACCAGTTGTAACGGAGAGCACTACCAGCACAGTCACTAATCCAACAACCACAGTCCCAGGACCTACCACCACTACAGCAGAAGTTCCCACCACTATTGGTGCGGAAGCTTTCTCTTTCCCGATACCCCATTTAGAAACAGAACAAGCAGGCACCACATATGATTTTGAGATGCAAGACGTATTTTCAAGTGAGTTTCAGTTTTCGGAAGGCCAGATCTTCTCTCAGGAATATGAAAGGCCCAGCTACCCTACCACACCCCGAGATCAACCACAAGGGTAAATCGTATCAAGCTCAGATGACGAAAGAACAGCAACATATGACGACAAAGGAGACGATGAAGCCAGTCAGGGTACACATGACTCCCAAGAACATGTGCGAACAGACAAACAAGGACAACAAACCAACACCCAAGGTGACACGAGCACACACGAAGAAGAAACCTTCAAAGCTGCAGCCTATACGTTAGCCATAAAAAAATTATATCTTACTATGGAAAAAGTTTGGGCACGCAAGAAGTTAACTGACGAAGAAAGCCAAACAATCATCGAACAAGAACTCGTCTCAGGAGGGTTCGAAGAAGTCTACATCAGAGGTTTCAGAGAGCTTGTCAAATCAGTCGGACTTACCGAAGCCTTAAGATATTTACAGAGGAAACCATTACCGTAGTATGACCCCCGACGCGTACGGCTATTATCAAAACCGGGCGAATACATTCGTGTCCCAATAGGACCACAATCTTCAGAACAGGCCATGGAAGCACGTCTTGTCCCTGAAAGCTCTTTGGCAGAAGACACCATTATCGTCGACTCCCCACCCCGTACTATCGTTGTACGTACCTCCACAGTTACCGAAGTACCTGTCACCCCAACTGCTCCTCCTTCACCTCCCATCCATCCAGTCTCCCCCATACATCCCCCTTCTCCCATAACAACATCCTCCTTCTCCGGCGGAGTAGCAGAAGTCGTCTTTACTCCCACTCAGCCCACAATTCCCGCACCCCCTAACCTATCCACCTTTCTATCCAACCCATTTCTCCATCCATCTTTTCCATCCTTCCCCACACCTCCAAGACCCCTTTTCCCATTCCCACCTCCATTAACCTTCTCCCCAGTCTCACCTCCCCGACCCACCGTAACCCCTCTTTCCCCTTTCCACCAAGCTGTCCAAGACAACCCCTCGGTAGATTACTCCTCAACCTTTGTAAATCCTGTATTTACACCCACACACTTACCCACGATCACACCACTATTCACAGTCACCATACTCAACACCACATCCAGCGATATGGATATATCACCACCTACCGCACCACCACTCACGTCAATGGTGGCACCACAATATTTAAGCACACCACAATTTTCAACAATCACCACAGCATCCACTTTCCCACCCCCATTCCCCGTTCCCTTTGCATCTACACCCACTGCATCTTCACTTAGCACACCATTAATATTAGCACCCACCATAGACACAGCATTTCGACAAATGTTCGCGTGTATGACGCAAGTAAGAGATGAGTTCACATCTCTTGGAAATAATTATCAGCAGCTGCAGAGGACAACCAATGATTTGCAGTCGCAGCTTAACTCATTGTCTATTGAGAATGCCTCATTGAATACTCGGTACCATGAATTATGCGAGGCATACCACAAATTGGAAGTAGAAAGTGAAGAGAAAGCCAAAGAGGCCACTGCTGATCTTGACAATTTGTTAAGGGCCCAGACAGTTCGCAATGCGACGCTGACTCGGAACATGGGCCTACTCAGAAGGCACCTAGCAGCAGCAAAGGAAGAAAACCAGCGGCTACAAGAGCAGAACAGAGAAAATTTAGAAGCTGCTCTCGATAACCCAGACCAACCATTAAGTCCTAGCCGGTTCAAAGCAGTGCCCTCCGAATCAATGAAAATGTTGCTCGATGATCACATCAGATTGCTCGATGAATACGATCGAATGAACGAAGAATATCAGAAGCTAAAGGAAGATCATAAACTACTCCAGCTCAGAGCACCTGCAACACAAGGACTACCAGCAACCCAAGGATTACGAGCTCCTGCGGACCCTTCTCCTGACATCCTAGAGGAACTCAATGCATTACGGGCCCAGGTATCCACTCTTGAATTGCGGATAGCTATATATGAAGCACCACCACGGCCAGATTCCCCACCAGAGCTCCCAGCCGATGAAGAAAATGTAACCATCCCAGTGGAGGAAACATTTGAAGAAGCCTACGAACCACAACCCATCCCAGGTGGACGAGTCACGGCTGAAGGCCAGATGACGTATGAACTTCCAACCCTCGCATGGATGAAGACAGTGGAAGAGCTTGGAACCACCCACTCATCACGCGTAGAGGCGCAGCTGCACGCAATGGCAATGATTGAGGAAAGAATTTTACAGTCGCCCTACTTCGCTCACTTGGCCCCTCGCAGATATATATCAGGGCATGAGTTACAGTACAAACCGTATTTTATGCTAATGGCCGAATATCAGTTGGCCATAGAGAAAGAAACACACAAGAAACCATCTCACACTACTCAGTTTGAGCCTGATGATTTGCCACTGGATGCGAAGCAAGGAGAGATTTATCAACCAGAGTGGCGTAAAGATCTTTTACAAGAATATCTTGAGATGATGAGTACTTGGGTAAAGGCACCACTACATTTGAAATACAACCCATGTTGGGGACCAGTGCCACGTCGCCGCTCCTGGACAACATTTGCCATTAAAGTACAAAACAACAAGCAGTGCCAAGATTGGTTAAATTACCCATATTTCAAGCCACCCATAGAACTACCGACAGTGGGATACATGATGGCCACGATTCGTCACTGACTCCCTCGCTTGAAACACATGGACGATATAGAAGCACACATGACTGTCAAAATCTTTGACATGATGCAAATGGTTTTTAAAGTCTTCCGTCGTATAAAGGCACCTCATGTAAACACCCCGGGCTTCGAGCATGGCAATCTGGATCTTGCATATGATATGAGTACAACGCTATCGCTACGGGTGTGTTATGCCTGGCATTGCAGAATTAAATATTTATCGGCGTGCTACAAGCAGACTTTTGAAGAGATGTTCACAACCGGTTTTTGGGAATACCATTCAGAAGTGTTCATCAGCAGGCCCACCCACCTCTTACACTTATTCGCCTGTGAACAGATGGTATATTCCACACATTATCGACTCCCACCACCCGATGAACCGCAACCAATTGATTGGGAGAAACTCGAGGCAGATTTGGCCCGAGGCATTCAAATATCAGAACACACCCTCGCTCAGGAACTACTACAGAACTACATCTGACAGACCGCACAACAAGGTTCTGTCGAGGACGACAGAAGCGAGAGGGAGGGGGGTGTTGGTAGCAGCCAGAGGCATAGAAGACGCGGAAGCATGTAAAGATTGACCAGGGAGTCAGTCGGATCTTTTTTCAAAAGAATTATGTTTTATAAATACTCTTCAAAACCTCCAACAGTGATTTTCATCACTATTGTAACATATGTAACATAGAAAAACCTTTTTCGTAATCCGTAGCTCCATTTTGTGCAAGCCGAGGAGTCCTCGATCTTGAGGAGCTTAGGTAGAATGAGCGTATCAATTTTGGTTATTTTTAGATACCGTTTACCCTCTCAAATAGCGCATAGGACCTATTTTTTAACTATGCTGGTCGCTAGATGTGAAATCGGTCAAAACTAGTCTAGAAACTATAAAAAGAGCTAGAGAGCTCATTTTGGGAGAGCTTGTGTGAGTAGAGAAGAGCTTAGAGCTATTTTGAGCTTGTAAGAGTGTTCTTGAGTAATAGAGTTGATTTCTCACCTTCCATTGTGTCTTGCTTGTCTCTTCGTAGTGTGTGTGTATGTGTGTGTGCATCTCTATGCTTCTCACCTTCACTCTCACTTCATCTCACATTCACGATCTTCATATCACTCCTATCTCTTCCGCGGATTGACATTAAGGAGGTGGAGCTTCTTAACGTGGTTCTCACCATTGTGCTAGAGCAACAATGAGTAAACTATTGTATATCTAGATTGCATATTTTCTCAAGTAGTATGGTTCATATTCAGCAAGTTCAGGTTTTTTGAAGGAAAGTCAAATTCAGTTTTGAAGAAGACCTTTGAAGAAAAGGTTTGAAGATCAATTCAAGAGTACAAGCTTCAAGCTTGTGATAGTTTGCAGATTGTGATTATGAAGTTTGCAGATCCAATTCAATTTGTACCAATATGACATTGTAGGGGGGATTGTTGGAAACAATGTCCTATTGGTCAAAATTGTCCAAAGATTACATCATGTGGTCAAAATTGTCTCAAAGATTACATCATGTGTAGACTTTTTGGTCAAAATTGTCCAGGATTTACAGGATCTGTACATCTTTGTATTAATCCCTATGCACACAACAGCATGGGCACCTTGGTTAAAGGAAAGTCCTCCTATCCCACCCACTGGGGTTCGAAACCCATCGATTGCAGCTGAGAAATGCGGAAGATTTTTTGTTTGTTAGCTTTGGGACAGCGAACAGACAGTTCCGATTTATTCATGATTCGAATTAGTAACAATCGCTTGTTTTATGCTTTATTGGTTGCTTTTGGTAGATCTTTTCAAGGGATAAGCTATATAAGAAGAGCATGGCTCATTGTTATTGAATCCTTCACCTAGTTTCAACACCAAGCTTGGGAGAGCTTTGTACCTCAATAGAGGTAGTGCTTCTAGCACATGGGGCAGCCATGGTGCTATTTTGGAGCATGTTGAGGAGCGGCTATGGAGTTCTTCTTGGAGAAGAAGAGTGTGCTCACACTCTTGCTCATGGAGAGGACTTGGTCATTAGCAACTTGGTGGTGAGGATTGGCCATCTACATGATGTATTTGAAGATTGTCTTCTACATGAAGATTTCGGGTTACTTCAAAGACATTGGATGGTGGTTAACATAAGATTTGCATCTTATGTTAAGAATTCAGGTACATATTCTCTTTATGCACACAGGTACTACATGGAGTTTATGGAGGCAGTGACATCCATATCAAGAGGAGTCATATTTGGCATAGGTACAAGAGAATCAATACATGTATGCTTTATGCATATTTGGATGAGGTGTTTGAGAAGGTATGGTCATATGAGTTTGAGGATTTCTGGCAGCAAACTTGTTAGCATTCTTTGCAACTTTTGTGAGTATGTGATCTTTTTCACACACATATCTAACTTAGGGTCTTCCATAGCCTAAGGTTAGATGAGGGTTTTTTTATTATCAGTTTTAGACTGATCCTTCCTCTTTTTGTCACTCATATTCACTCTTCTACAACCTATTAGATCACACATCTCATATATATTCAGATTTCTAACCATACATCTGAATATGTTTGTTACATTTGTATATTCACTCATCCATCTATTACTGTTCACATAGAGTGGTTGAGAGTTTTGCTCCCACATTGTACATTGAACATTGGAATATATGATAGTGTGAGTAAGCCTTGGCTTACGTAACACTTTACACATGTTGTCTAGTCTCTCTCTATCTTTGTCTCATCATTTGTATGGTTAAGTGTGGTATGTTCATGTTTTGTCAATATTGGAAGATTGTTGATATCTATGTTGTATATGCTGGATCTATGGGACCATGGACCTATGGTATTAGTTATGGGCTTACTAAATTTCCAACAGTGTCGACCATGTAAGTACATGTGCACCATGTATCCTAGTTAACTTGAGTCAACTCAAGTGGATGCTTCTAGAAGGCTCTAGAGCTCATGGGGCAAAACACTCTCCTAGGACTCTTGTAGTACTTGAACCCAATAGCTCTTCCTTTCCATACATGTGACTTAATCACTAGGCTAAGCTACTTGCTTATTTGTTTAAGTCTATTCTTGAGATTTTAGCCCTACATGAGAATGATCAAATAATGTCTGATTTCACATATATCTAAACCAACTAGACAATCATATCATAATATTACTTTATAACATCCTTATCCCCCTTAAAAGAAATTTTCTTCCTCAAAAAAAGAGATAAATACAAAATTGTAGGCATATCCCCGAGCCTCATGTTCTAACTTAGAAGAGCATGTTTCATCTTTGTGGTGGCATCACCTTGTATTCCAAATGAATAGAGGGGATCATCTATTTGTCCCTGCCCAATTGTCACCACATCAATTAGCTTTGCACTTGATAAATTGATCTTCATGCAAAGTAGAGAGAATGGTAAGGGTGGACCAAAAATCATCCTTGACCAATTTTCTATTTTCACTATGTGTTTTTAGTGAACTTTGTCCAACTTGGAAACTTTTCTCAAAGACTTTTACTTTAAGTTATTGGGAATTGTCAATCTTATGATTAATTCCTAACTTCTCTTTTAAAGAGTGTACTGAACTCTGTGAAATTAATTATGCTACTTAATCTTGAAGAAAAATCAAATGGATAAGTCAACTTAGAGTTAAAATCTTCAAAGATTCAATGGGAATTGCAGATAACATCTATCTGGGATGGTTTAATTTGGTTATGTCCTCCCATTGGCTAGCCGTAACTTCTATTGAGATGAGTCACATACTTTATCACAGTCAGATCCAAAGGATTTGGAAAGCAAGAAAGACAAACCAAAACTTTGTGCAACCAATTTCAAACTTCTAAGACACTTAATTTGAATTGATTCAAACTTTATGTGAATCAATACTTAAACTTTAGAAAGATATGTTTCAACAAGGTACTAAGGCATTTTATCTATCTTTAAGTGAAGTAAAGTAGATTCTCAAAAAGATTCTTGGAGTACAATTAAAGTTCATCATCCAACCATGAAATACTAGTATGATGTCAAACATCGATGTGTTGACCCACCGAGCTTCCATTGATTTTTTTTCCTTTCTCAAAAATACTAATGCTTACTGACTTAATCTTCCCTATATTCAATCTCTTAAGACTTCATTTTTTGGAATGTAATCCTTTTTCATTGATTTGAGCCAAGAGATTGACTTCACCAACTTACACTAGGAACTTGATGCTTTCAAATTAAATTACTATTTAAACCTTGGTTGAAAGGATGTTTACCCTTGAATGTAAACTTGATTCAAAACTTTAACTTCTTAACGTTTTATAGGCTTCACGTCTGATCTGAATGTGAGAGTAAAACTCTCCTTTATTCCTTTTTCCTTTCTTTTTGTATAGGTTCATCAACTCTATGTACTTTCCCAAGAAAAGGATAACTTGATTGATGCTTTCTATGAATGATGAGCTCTTTTCTTCTTAGCCATCAAAGAAAAGTTCTCAAAGGGATTTAGCATTGGAGTGTCCCATACCAATGAATACTTTCTCCAATTCACAAAAATACATCTCAATTTCGACCTTCTATCTATGTCATGTGAATGTTTTGCAATACACTCATGTTTTGCCCCTAGCTTTCATTAAATTTTAAATCCTCAAAAATGAAGTCTTATGCTACATTTCGATGATGTTTCTATGCATGAATATATGAATGCAAAAGCAAACAAGTATTGAAGTCAAAAATCAACTTGGAAAAGACTGAGTTCCAACTCGAGCTTTGTCCTTCCTTTGCTCCATTGGAAGTTTCATCTTCACCAGAATGTTTCCCAATTACATTGCTCTTAAAATCTTCCCCAAGAAATCCTTGGTCCTTAAATGTCTCCCTTCTTTTCTTTGAAAAGAGCCATCCTCTTTTGGGTCCTCTTGAAGCAATGCAACTCCACATTTGGATTTCTTTGAAGCAAGGTACATCATTTCTTGTGCACCTGAAGGGTTTGGGAAGACAGTGCAAATAAGGCCTCAAATCTTGGACAAAAATAGTGAATTTGGACCTTGAAAAGATGATCTCATGTCAAAAGAACTATATATGGTTGATTGGAGAAGAAGAAAAACCATTATTACTTCCCCTTTGCAAGAGAATGCACACAAAAGCACATACTTACTCTCAGTCAAGAACATATGCAAAGATGTATCTCTTTCTGGCTACAATAGAGAGGTAGGGCAAGCCCTTTTCACGTAAACTACAGAGAGGCATGCATCTCGTGTTTACTTACCCAATACATGGGTGCAAAATGTCTATCGGATGGCTATATAAGCTAGAAGGATTCTCTTTTTCTCCCAACTTCAAAGGGAGGGCTAAACAAATTTATTTGTCTACCTTCATGTAGCAGGCAAAGTTCCACTCTATACACACTAGAGACCATCTTCGGCCGCTTCGTATATCCATTCATTAGCTAGGGTGGAAAAATGCTTTTTTGCTCCTCCAAAGATGAGGATCATGCCCATTGGGGTAAATCTCCTACTACTCTTTTGCTCCACAAGTGCTTTGCTTCATCTCCAAGGTGGCCCAAAAGTTGAAATCAAACACCAAAACCCACTGACAAAAATGCCATGGGAACTCCATGGATTCACAAAAAACTACGTAGAAGTCCTCCAAGAATCATCTAGCTTTAATGTTATGAAGAAAAATCATAAGGACCACCACCAGCTTGTGGGATGACTCTCTTCCCAACTTTATGCCACTATATGTAACTCCCTCCAAGGGAGTACTCTATATAGCAAGTGCATACTAACCATCCAAGTGTTGACCATGTAACTACATGTGCATCATGTGTCATACTTAACTTGAGTTAACTCAAGTAGATGTTTTTAGAAGGATCTAGAGCTCTTGGGGCAAAACAGTCTCCCACAACTCTTGTAGGACTTGAACCAAAGTCCTCTTCCTTCCCATCCATATGACTGAACCACTAGGTTGTAGAGAGTACACATGTCGAAGAAAAATGAAAAGAAGAGTGTACTCACAAAAGAAAGAGTGTGAGAGACTCAAAGTGAGTAGTCCAAGAAATGGGCAAACTCATATGGATTAAAAATGATCTTGCCAAGAGCATGGAGTAGGCTCCTCAAGCTTCTAACGAAGTACAAATGGGGGGAGAGGCCCTCCTTACATAGATTTGGGAGGGGCTGTTCAAAGTACATCAAATGTGGGATAATTCCCCTTAAAGGAGAATGAATACACTCGTAGAAGCAAACATCAAGGTACCCAAATATAAAAGAGATACAATATAAAATGGAAATAAACTAGGAATGGAGTGCCTCCTAAATACAAAATGGAGATGCACTCATGTGGATACAAATGGAAATGATGTAGGAGCAATCATGTCATCAACATCCCCTCTGTAGCTCCATTTTGGAGTTCTTGAATGCTCCAGAGGTCCAGCAAGCGCTGAAGCAAAACTAGACGTAGAGCCTTGGTGAACATGTTCGCCAGGTTCTCTTGAGAGGTACATTGTTCCAGAGTAATCTCCTAATATATGAGCTTCTCTCTAGTGAAATGGTACTAGATTTTGATGTGCTTCATCCGAGCATGGAACACAGGATCCTTGGTGATGGGCAAGGCTGACTGGTTGTCTGTGTCACTCCATGTCGAAGTAACTTGCAAAACACCAATGTCAGATAATAAATGTCGAAGCCAAATGGCCTCACATGCTACTGTTATAACTTATGGAATATGTTGAACAATGCATTGTTAGAGTGTAACATGGAATATGTTGGCCAATGCATTGTTGGATTGTAACATGGAATATAACATATGGAATATGTTGAACAATGCATTGTTGGAGTGTAACATGGAATATGTTGGCCAATGCATTGTTGGATTGTAACATGGAATATGTTGAACAATGCATTGTTGGAGTGTTAAATTATTATTGAACAATGCATTGTTAAAGTGTGAATGTATTAATGTGTTTCTGATGTTTCTGATATAGCAGCTGAAGGTTCGTGAGGAGCGTGCAAGGCGTGAAAGGGCGGATGTGTAGACCGCAGTTTCTGTTATTGAAAGCAATGGCTTTCTGTAAAAGTTACCAACTTTTAGTTTCACGCTTGCTTTTCGAAGCCGCTCTCATGTAACCACTCTTTTCAACGTAATCAAAATTCCTATAAATACATGCACTCTGTGGACTGTCAAAACAGAGTGCATGGGGGGAGATTGCACCCAATGCTGCGTTCAGTCTCGTCTCTTATTGTCTCTATTCTTTTGTGTGTGTTTTGTGCTTGTAATCTCTGTATGCATGTGAGCAAGATCCTGACAATAGTGGTATCAGAGCTGTGCACGCGTCAATACAGAGGGTTCTGTTCTTTGTTCGCAATTCCGATTCCGTCTTCATCTCCGTCTCCGTTTTCGGTTCCGGTTCTTGTTTCCGTTCCAGTTCCAGAACCATCACCTACGTTTTCACCTACGTTTGCTCCTACGTTTGCTCCTGCATCGACTAAGGCAAAGAACTTAGGCAATAACTTAGGCAATACATTGGCAACATTGGCAACATTGGCATCCACGGCTCCCTTGGCGACCGTTGGCTACGCGCGAGGCAATTTTAATTTTGAGTGGCAATAGAGTGGTTTAGAGTCCCTAAGGTAGGAGGATTTGAACCCACAACCTCCTACTTTCAAGGGAAGTACTTTTATCACTACACTCTTTCTTGGAGTTGTCACTCAAGTTCTTTCCTCTTATATTTAACATAACTTGCAGTTTTTTCTCACTTTTCAAGGCGGCACAGTGCGACACGACGCGGCGCGTCTCAGGGTATATCCTGCCAGGGTACTCTTCTCAAGGTACACCAGGGTACATCCAGACAGGGTACATCCTGTCAGGGTACATCAGGGTACATCTAGACAGGGTACTATTCTGCTAGGGTACATTACCTGAGGGTACATCCCGAGAGGAAAGCACTAGCTTAAGGGTCCAAGAGCACCATGAAGGATTACAGTAATTCAACTCCACCTATTGCTTCATCTCTCCAACCAACCAAACCACCTACCCTTCAAACTTCAGCGATGGATGCCCAACAGAAGCGACCATGAATCACTTGTTGGAATTGTGGTAAACCTGGACATACAAAAATAAGGTGCAGATTGCGACCTCTTCATATGAAATGGGCCACAGCTCAATTGCATAACATGAAGGTCCATAATGAAGAAATTCCTCCTGTTTGGACAGAAGAATCATTGGAGAAGGACTTAAGTACCTTGGGTAACGATATCTCTCTTCACTCTCTACTTTGCATGTAGGGTACAATAAATAACAAACTAGTTAAAATTCTACATGACGATGGTAGTTCACATGACTTCATTTCACATTTATTAGTACAGGAACTTACATTACAAACGTTTCCTTCCTTATATAAAGTGAAAGCTTCATTTCAAGGTAGTCGTTATAATGTAACACAAGAAGTGCAAGATGTTATGATTAGCATAGGCCCATATGTGGATTCACAAACATTTTTAATTGCACCTTTGCAATCTTACGATGTTATACTAGGTATGCCTTTTCTTCACCATTATAACCCACATATTAACTACCATACACATACCTTTAACTTTGAATTCAAAGGTCAAATCATTACTTTGACTGCACGACATGATTTCCAGCCGTTTCCATTGAATAGTCACACTCAAGTAAAGCGTGCATTTAGGAAAGGATTCAACTCATGTATTTTTTTTGTCAATGTCATCAATGATTATACTTATACACTTCCTGATGCATATAAACCTTTCATGATTACTTATAAGGATTGTTTTATGTTTGAGTATCCCTCTGATCTACCACCATCTCGAGGATCCTTTGACCATAGCATAGACTTAGTCCCTGGTAGTTCTCCTCCTCATAAAGCACTTTGTAGACATGGCCCACTACACCAAAAGGAAATAGAAAACCAAGTAAAAGACCTACTACAAAAAGGACTTATAAGACCTAGTTCTTCCCCATTTGGAGCACTAGTTCTCTTAGTAGAGAAGAAGAATAAAACTTATCGCATGTGCATTGATTATAGAGCCCTTAACAAGATCACAATAAAGAATAGATATCCTATTCCTCGAATAGATGATCTCTTAGATAAGTTACGAGGAGCTTGTGTCTTTAGTAAAATTGATCTAAAATCGGGTTACCATCAGATTCGTATGACACAAAGTGATATTTTTAAGATTGCATTTAGAACTCAAACTGGCCATTATGAATTTATGGTAATGCCCTTTGGACTTACTAATGCCCCTGCTACATTTGCACAAATGATGAACAATATTTTTCTTGATTATCAAGCTTTTGTTCTTGTATTCTTTGATGATATACTTGTTTATAGTAAGAATGATAGTGAACATGAACAACATCTTGAAACAGTTTTTCATTTGTTACGAGAGAACACACTTTATGCTAATCCTGAAAAGAGTTACTTCTTTCAACGTAAGCTAGAATATTTAGGACTTATTATTTCAAGTGAAGGTGTGCATGTGGATCCGAAAAAGATTAGAGTTATAGTAGAATGGCCTACACCACAATCAGTCAATGATGTTCGTTCTTTTCTTGGGTTGGCTAGTTTCTATAGGAAGTTTATTCGAATTTTTTCTTATTTAGCATTGCCTCTTACCTTCTTGTTGAAAAAGAAAATACAATTTGCATGGGGACTTACCCAACAACAGTCTTTTGAAAAACTTACACAAGCACTTTCACATGCACCTATTTTATAGATACCTGATTTTTCACAACCCTTTCATGTCGTTACTGATGCTAGTGGTTCAGGAATAGGTGCTATTTTAATGCAAAATGACCATCCCATTGCATTTGAGAGTAGGAAGCTTAAGCCCTCAGAACAGAATTATAGTACGTATGATAAAGAATTGTTAGCAGTTGTGCATGCTTTGTGAATTTGCTCTGAGGTCTTAATCAAAACCGATCAACAAGCAATTAAGCATTTATTAAATCAGCCCTTAATCTCTGATAGGCATCTTAAATGGGCATCATTCATTCGAAATTTCCAACCCATGATACAATATCAGCCTGGTAAAGCTAATGTTGTAGCTGATGCTCTTAGCCGTTTTCCTTCGCATTCTGTTGTTTTGAATAATATTTCTGACATCCAAATTCATTCTTTTCAAGCAATGGTTTCCACTTATGCATTTGATTTGTATTTTTCATGTGCATGGCATGACTTCAACAATAGTGCATCTTTATCTGATGAACATTATACATTTCATAATGGTTTTCTTTATTTTCAACATAGATTGTGCACAACCCAAGTTTTTAAAGATTTTGTCATTAAAGAAATGCATGAACCATCTTACATGCGTCATAGAGGCATACAAAGCACCATTTCTGCTTGCAAAGATTTCTTGTTTTGGCCACACATCGAAAAAGATACTGCACATTATGTTTCTCAATGCATTGTATGTCAGCATGTCAAACGTCATCATGGTAAACCATTTGGATTATTAATGCCACTTCCTATTCCAAATGAACCATGGGAACAAATCGCTATGGATTTTATCACAGGTCTTCCTATCACTTCATCACATAATGATATGATTTGGACAATAGTTGATAGGTTTAGTAAATATGCATATTTCATTCTGTGTAGAAAAACTTTGAATGCACCTCAAACTGCAAAATTATTCATTAAATGCATTTTCCCACATCATGGATTTCCTAAAGTAATGTTATCTTATCGTGATGTTAGATTTTGTAATCATTTTTGGGTTGCCTTATTTCAACATTTTGGTTCTAAAATAGATTTTAGTTCTGCATTTCATCCTGAAAGTAATGGACAAAGTGAAGCTACAAACAGTACTATTCTTGATTTATTGCGTTGTTATTCATTAGATAATCATAATAACTAGGATGAAAATTTGCCATTGCTTCAATTTGCTTACAATAACACTACACACACCACTACTAGTCGTGCACCTTTTGAAATTGTTTTTCATAAAAAGTAACAGCTCCATGAACATTTCCATGCATGTGTGTTTACATGGCACATACCTATTTTTTTTGTTCAGTGATGAAACATGTGACTAGCCATCCATGTTTATTATTTTATCAACTAAGGTCAGTTGCTTTTTCAACTGAGGGGCATGTTATAACTTATGGAATATGTTGAACAATGCATTGTCGGAGTGTAACATGGAATATGTTGGCCAATGCATTGTTGGATTGTAGCATGGAATATAACATATGGAATATGTTGAACAATGCATTGTTGGAGTGTAACATGGAATATGTTGGCCAATGCATTGTTGGATTGTAACATGGAATATGTTGAACAATGCATTGTTGGAGTGTTAAATTATTATTGAACAATGCATTGTTAAAGTGTTATATTATTAATGTATTAATGTGTTTCTGATGTTTCTGATATAGCAGCTGAAGGTTAGTGAGGAGCGTGCAAGGCCTGAAAGGGCGGATATCAATAATCCAAATAATTATTATTTAGCTTGTAAATAAACCCGTGTAGAAGGTTCTATTGTTAGAAACAGTTAGAAAAGTAATGGTTAGAATAAGGGTCATTGTAGACCGTAGTTTCTGTTATTGAAAGCAATGGCTTTCTGTAAAAGTTACCAACTTTTAGTTTCATGCTTGCTTTTCGAAGCCGCTCTCATGTAACCACTCTTTTTGACGTAATAAAAATTCATATAAATACATGCACTCTGTGGACTGTCAAAATAGAGTGCATGGGGGGAGATTGCACCCAATGCTGCGTTCAGTCTCGTCTCTTATTGTATCTATTCTTCTGTGTGTTTTCTGTGCTTGTAATCTTTGTATGCGCATGAGCAAGATCCTAACAACAGCTACAAATCTAGATGCTCGATACTCAGCCTCAATGGATGATAGAGCAACTATAGGCTATTTCTTACTTGCCTAAGAGATAGGTTGTGAGCCAAGCAAGAATATCTATCCAGAAGTGGACCATCAAGAATCAGGATCACCAACCCAATCTGAATTTGAATATCTAATGAGTTCGATGCCACCTCTGTACCAAAGACCATGATATCGAGTGAGGGAAAGGTATCGAAGTAGTCTCTGAGTAGCATCCCAATGTGTCTAATGAGGCTGATGTGAAACTGATTGAGGATACCTACTACATAGGCAATATCTAGTCTAGAGTTGGCAAGTGGTGTAGATACTGAGCGACACTAGTCCATGTTATATCTAGAAAGAACATCAAAGTAGTACTTTTGTGATAGGAATATGTCTTCTTTTGTTTTCCAAACTTCCATACCTAAGAATTAGTGAAGTAGACCGAAATCTGTCATAGAGTACTCAAAGTGAAGTTGTGTGATGATGAATTGGATGCGTTCTTCATCTGAACCTATCAAGATCAAGTCATAGACATAGAGGATGATTATGGCTACTAAGGACTCTTTCTGATATATGTATAAGTTAGCATCAGCATTGTTTCTTTGAAATCCTTTATCTTCGAGAACTTTTGAATCTTTTCATACCAGGCCCTGGGAGCTTTCTTGAGTCTGTAAAGTGCTTTGTTAAGCGTGTAGACTTGATCTTCCTCTCTGTAAGCCGCCGGATTGGCATTTGTAATTCTTTACTTTTCGTATTCCACATGAACCGAAAGGTCGTTGCGAAGAGTTGTAATTACTTATAAAGCAATGAAAGGAAGCTCCGGTAACGATCAGGAGAATCGCCAGACTGTCTCTCTTGGCGATTGCATTCTGTGAAGTTGTCGTGGTGCAGTGTTGAGAAATCTGAGTAGTACTGTCTTTTTCTTTTCGCGTCTTTGTTTAATTATATTAACTTGCGGTTAGTCCAACTCCATTAAGTTACGGTAATGAAATCTGTGTTACGGAATTAAGTAACCCCGGCGCTACGTACTAAGAAAGTATTAACCTGATTACGAACAGTAAGTCTGTGAGAGAACGAATCAGAGGATTGATAGTAATTTGTATGCAGAGTTTTGAGTGTTAACGCACTACAACGTAAATGCGTTAATTGGGAAAACTAAGTTATAGGGCCTCTGATTAGAACACCCCTATCACTCCCAAGAACCCGAAAGAGTTTAAACGTGCCTGTGACGGCAACACGCGTTTAACACTGGCGCCGTCTGTGGGAAGGTGGCAACAGAGTATTGCAAATTGATTGTGGAAGGTAACCATAGATTGTGAATCAACAGTAAGGTGGAGTAGTACGCAAGTGTTGCAAAGGTAATATATGCATGTTACTCGGTCCGACGAGTCGTATCCGAAGTACAGGAGAGACCGACATTGCTAGGGACACCCCCAGGAGGCAGAAGCACATATCGGTTAAGCGCAATCGTAGAAGAAGCGAAGCACATTAGCAGTGATTCCGGTAGCATTCCGGTGGAACATACTACAATTTCGGTAGATTCCGGTGTAATTTCGGTGCAATCTGCAGAAGGTACAAAAACTTCGGAGTGTACAGGGATACATTTTGCAGTTGACCCGACACCGTCTGGTCAGGATTCGAACCTCTCTGAGGATAGAGGTGTGTTATCCAGAGAGACCATTACTGGTGAAAGAATATCTTGGGTTGGGAAAGTTTGACTAATTCCAATGACAGTTCGATCCGAGTTACAGGCAATTTACAATTTTCCGATGACAGTGTGATACTTCCTGGTGAATCTTCATTCTGGACACCACTGTTCGGGGTAAGCTTGCCTACATTTTATACCAAGGAAGAGGACAGGCTATTTGAATTGGAGATCCGTAAGAGGCTGAACGCTATTTTTAAGCCGAAAGGTGAGCAGTCTGACCATACAGACTTTGAAGGACCGGAAACACCTCCTCAGAACTCAGGAAAAAGCAACGGTACCACTACTAGCACCATGAGTGGACAACAACAGCAGCAACAACAACAACAACAGCAGCAACAACAACAACAATAGCAGCAATAGCAACCGCCACTTCCACTTCAACCTGTTCCAACAGGGGTGACGTACACCAAGTTCGGAGGATTTCCAGGTGACGATCATGATGCCCATGTATGCACCTTTGAAATAAGTTATGCAGTGCTAAACCATCCACCTGATCCGGCATACAAGGCCATCATATTCCAGTCTACATTAGTCAATGAAGCAGCGAGGTGGTTAATAGAGTATGATATCAACCATTTCGGCACCTATGAGGCGGTAAGGGATGCATTTTTACAGAGATTCCGGTTGAAGAAGAATCCTGCCAAAATTTTCGATTACTTGCAGAATAATAGACAAAAGCTGCACCAGACTGTGTAGGAATATGCCACATTATTTAGAACTCATTTAAGACAATTGCCTCTGGCACATGCTAATTTACTGGATGATGTCATAACCCAATGGTTCATTAATGGTTTGACCCCACAGCTTAAACAAATCATGATCATCCGTTGTGTGGGAGCTATGACACTAGATGATGTTATAGCGATGGCCCTGCAACTAGAGCATAAGGTTGGGGGATTCATCGAAGACTTGGAGTGGTTGAAAGCCAGTAGAAACGTTGCAGAGGATCCGGCTAAACAGATGTATTGCACCAAATGTAAAAATCCAAGGCATACCAGTGCTACCTGTGCCCTTAATCAGCTGTATTGCACCATCTGCAATACCACCGGACATTCCACCAAAAATTGTGTGTATAATGCCAAAGTGCACGGACATGCAACTGTAAATGCCATTATACAAGAACCAGGGCAGCCAGCTACTCACTACGTGCCACCGCAGATGCGAAACAATCAACAACAAGGACACCGAAATTACCGGGGACAGCAGAATACCAACTTCAATGCAAATCGTTGGCAGGCTAGTACATCAGCGGAGAATACTTCTCTGCCACCACCTAGATGTCACTTTTGCGGTGAACTTGGTCACATCCGAAGATTCTGCAAGGATGCAGCCAAATATGATCAAAGAAAGAAAGAGCGTCAGAACCCAATGACCAATATGGTCTATATTTCACCAGTGGAAACTCAAGTTGCAGTGGTTCAAACAAGATCTGGTAAGCAGTTGCAACTAGCAGCGGAGGTGTTTGAACCTAGCATCCGTGAACAGCAGAGGATGTATAACAAAGCTAGCCAATGGACCACCAAAGAGCCTACGGTGTTCCCTGATCCAGTTCCGGTGACACAGGTTCCCTTGTCAAAAGTGGGATCACAAGAACAAGATTGTACCCCAGTAACAGGAGAATCATCATCGGAACCAATGAAGAGTGCAATTCCAACAGACCAGGTATGGGATATTCTCTCGAAGGCTTCAATTACACTTCCTTTGGGACAGCTACTTGCTTTAGTGCCAGGAGTTAGGCAGTAGTTTCAACAACAGGCTAGTCCCATATCTCCCAGTATTCCAGCGACTCCAACAATCCAACCGGAAACTGATTCTACGATGGATCATTATGTTCCCTTAATCACGGTCTGGCATAAAAATCACAAGATTACGCAAGTGCTAATTGATGGTGGTTCCAGTGTGAATATAGCAAATGTAGCTCTCTGGAAAAAGTTAGGATGGACCCAAATCGAGCCTGTTCAATTCTTTGTCAAAATGGCAGATCAATCCCGAGTTCATCCAGTGGGACTCGTAAGAAATATTCCGATTACTTTGCAGGGTACCACGTTTAAAATGACTTTTGTAGTCTTAGAACTACCGGAATCTAGCCTTGATTACAATCTCCTTTTCGGTCAACCATGGTTGAAACAGGCTAAGGTTATACAGGATTGGTCAGCATAGGAACTGACTTTTAAAGATAATCACCGTAATATGTTGTTAAACTTCATGCTATTCAACCCTGCGAACTCCATGCCAGGCCATATGTAGCAAAGCTGGTCCACATGTTGGATGGCTTATCTGACGATGAAGAAGAAGCATTTCTGAAACACAATGAAGATCTGATTTCCTTAGGTACTATAGACCTGCAATCAGTAGTAGACACCTGGAGTCCGGCAGCATGTACAGTTATTCCCGTGACCAGAGAGGCAGATACAAATGATGCTGATGCTATGGATAAAGCCACTCTGCATCACCTTTTACAGTTAGCTGACGATCCGGTGAAACCTCGTCAATTCTATGTCCCGGAAGACCAGTTAGTCACCTACAATTTGGGTAATGATAGTAACCCGCGTCATGTTAAGATGAAGGCTGGATTGTCTGAGGAATTTCAAGAAGATTTGATCAGACTCTTGCGTGAGTATTCTGATGTTTTTGCCTGGGATTATCGCGATATGAAGGGTCTGGATCCTCGGATCTATCAACATCGAGTCGTGCTTAAACCAGAAGCAAAGCCAATTAAACAACCCAGTTACCGAATAAATCCCAACTATGCAGCACAGGTTAAAGCAGAACTGGATGGCCTATTAAAGGTAGGATTCATTGTACCCATTGAACTGTTGAATGGATCTCCCCGATCGTGATCGTACCAAAGAAAAACAAGCAGCTCCGAATATGTGTAGATTACCGAAAATTGAATGCAGCCAGGGTACCTGATCCATTTCTTGACACAATGTTGGATAGAGTGGCTGGGCATGAGATGTATTCATTTCTCGATGGTTATTGTTGGCAGTAGCCTTGGTACACCAGGACTTACAAGATGTGAAAGTCAAAGAAGGGAGTCAGAGCGAAGGGACAGCACAAGCAAACAGGGCAGTCAAAGAAGATCTGGCAAGTAGGCCAATATTTTTTCAAGACACTAATGTAGATCAAAGAGATGGACATGCAGGGAGGAAGAGCAAGTAGGGAGCTCGAAGATATGTATGGCAGATCACTAGAAGAAATCCCTACAACAACAATGATTTTTATCACTAACAATCATTGTAAATATCATTTCACATTTTTGTAGCTCCATTTTGTGCAAGCCAAGGAGTCCTTGAGCTTGAGGAGTCATAGAAGTAGTTGCGTACCAATTTTCGTATTTTTTAAATCTCGTTTGAGCCCCCAAATAAGCCCTGGAACCTAATTTTTAACTAGGCCGGACACTATGTCTAGACAGGGCCAAAACATAGTCAAAAACTATAAAAAGAGCTAGAGAGCTCATTTTTGGGGTTAGATTGTAATTGAAACGAACTTGTAAGAGCTTTTGAAAGTAATCTAAAGAACTCCATTGATTCTCTCTCTTTGTCTTGCCGTGTGTGCACGTGTGTGTGTATGTGTGTGCATGCTTGTGTGCTTCTCACTCACGCACTTGTGCCGCCACTTGCTCGAGGTCTTCATACCATCCTCACGTCTTCCCGGATTGACATTAAAGGAGGTGCTACTCATCACTGAGCTACACCAAATTTTGGCGCCGTTGCCGGGGATCGAGCTTTGAGGACGAGCGTGTGATGGTAAGACGTAGAGTTGACGCGTTGGAGTTGTAGGTATTTTCTTCACTCTCATCGATCTTCTTTTACTTTCCTCACCATCTTCATCACCATCATCATCATCACCATCTCCCACGTCCATCTCCATCATCGCGAAAATTTCAGTTTTTTGACTATATCCCCATCTCCACCTCATTTCCCTCATTTCACTTGTGAGAGAGAGCGAGAGAGCGAATTTGCATGTGTTGTTTTTGCATGTTTTCTGAGCTGTCTTGCAGGTACATGCTTCTTCATCATCCCCAGCACTCTGCGCAGGTACGGAAATCTGAGTAACTGTCTGTGTGTCGCCGAGCTCTGTCAATCGCGACCGACAGAAAAATTACTCTAATTGCTAAACAAAGTGCATATCCATGACCTACAGGCCTAGAGCTTCCCAAAAATGTGTTTAGTTTTTTGAAATTCCACAGATTTCTGTCAATCGCGATCGCTCTGTCAATCGCGATCGACAAACCACGACGGACAGATCTATCAATCGCGATCGACACGTCAATCGCGATCGACAGCCCACGACGGCTCTGTCAATCGCGACCGACAGAGTCAACGACCGATTGACCGCGACCGACGGACCATACGAGTGACACGTGTCAATCGCGATCGACTCATCAATCGCGACCGACACAGTCAACGACTGTTTGACCACGATCGACAGACCACGAAGGCCCTGTCAATCGCGACCGACACAGTCAACGACTGTTTGACCACGATCGACAGACCACGACGGCCCTGTCAATCGCGACCAACACGGTCAACGACTGTTTGACCACGATTGACAGACCCTCGCGACCGACCTGTCAATCGCGATCGACTCATCAATCACGACCGACAGAGTCAACGACCCTTTGACCACGACTGATTGACTTTTCGTAACCCCTGTCAATCGCGACCGACCAGTCAATCGCGACTGACAGCCACGACGGACCTGTCAATCGCGATCGACACGTCGATCGCGACTGACCTGTCAATCGCGACCAACAGACTTTGCGAACGCGTTAGAAGGGCAAATTAGGTCAAATTTTCAAGGTAAAATTATTGGTCTAAATTTTGACTAAGTGTGGGACAAACATTAGGGTGTAGTATTGCATCGCAAGGCCGTGCCACAAGCTACTAGAGTATTCCTGTTTGACTGTTAGCTTGTATTGAATCCTGATTTAACCCGCTAAACCCTGAACAGTCCTAACTTTTTCATACGAAATCCAATTTTTGAGCTCTTGGGCTTGTTGGAAAGCTCGTGGCATATACTACAAGCCCTCAACTGTTTTTTATAAAGATAATGCGTTGATTTTCAGATAGGGTATTTTGAAGTTGACCTTACCCAGGGGGATCAAAGTTAGGGGTCTTTAGAATTATTTTCCTAAAAGTCACAATGCAAATATGTGTTTATGTTACATGAATGCAAGTGGTTGGTTTTGTCCTTTGAATCTAAGCATTGAGCTAACTGTGGGACTTTTATAGGTCCATTGAGAGCAACTGAGAGCATACAAAGCAAGGTTTCTTTGCAAACTTGAGAACCGGGTTCTTGAGCACCATAAAGCAAGGGATCAACAAGTAAGGTTGGAATATTCTCAACTCCCTCTGTCATTTCCTAGCTTAAGCTAAGAACGACGAGTGATAGGAGTAAGCCAGGGCAACGGTAGGCAATTATCAAGTGAAGATTACCTAAAAACTCAAGTTCAAGTTAAAAACATTATCTCTGTGCTATCGATAACATAAAGGAAAAAGAATCTAACGGGGAACGATCAACCTAAAGTACGGAGAACGTTCAAGTATTCCTGACGACGTGATATCAGACAAGACCATAAACACAATAAGTAACTAAAAAGAATCAAGTGACTGGTACCAATTGATCGGCAACGAGGTTGTACTCTGGAAAAAAAAAAAAAAAAAAAAAAAAAATTGGGCTAATCAATTAGGCATATGAACCTTAGATCAGGACGACACCTAGCAAGAGAGAGACAAAGCCTTAGGTCTTCAGAGGCTAGTGTCAATCACACTGCAAGGTCTTGGGCCCAGCAGTTGAGCCACCACTCATACTACCCTAGCTCTGAGACCAGTGAGTCAGAAATGTCTCAAGGCATGGACAGACCTACGGGAAGTTCAGGAGTGCCTTATTTGTACAGGGTAGAAGGCCCTTACAAAACACAGCTGGAATATCTTAGGACCAACCGATTAGGTGCTAGCATCTATGAGGACGGCTTAGGAAGATCTGTGGTCCAGATTAAAAACCCTGATCAATCCATTGGACTAGAACACCCAGCTGTCAAGTTTGAAAATGGTGCATACCTGGACAAAGAAGGAACTATATATGTAGTCACTAGTCACCCTGATAGGACAGATGACTTTGGGAATGTAATCTCAGAAGCGGACTTAGGTGACCTGGAACAAGGGAACATGGGTGCGGAACCTAGAACCCCTCGAGGTAAATCAGTTCTCACTAGGATTATCACGCCTGAATGGGTTCCCCAAGACAACAAGAGCATAGAGTTGCTCCTCAATCGAGAAACTGATGAAGCCTTTTGGAGGTATAAGTCTAATCAGCCAACAGACATAGGAAATATCATGATCTATGAGTTTAAGGATCCGGATAGCCCAGGCAGAGTGACCTATTTAGATCATGCTTCAGAACGGATCTTTGTGGTGACAGAAAATGATAGGCATGCCTACACTTGGAAGGGTGAATTTATTTTCCCCCAACCAAGATCAAACGTATCCTATGGTCACCCTGGGGCTGGAACATCCCAAGCTCATGGTACGCAAAGAGACAGAAGTAGAGATAGACCAGAAGTAAGTTTTGCCAACCCAGTGGGCAGAGAAAGAACGAGAACGGAGACGAATAGGGTAGAACCTGAGATGCATAGAGCCCACAGGAACCAAAGAAATGTAGATGGATTCCCTCTGCCGAGGCCTAGAGAGCACACAAGAACTTTGAGACCCACCCAGCTAGTTAAGTCCATGAAGAATTACTTTGACGGCACAGGAGATCCCTATGATCATGTGGCGGAGTTCAAGCAAGTCTTGAGAGCTGAACAAGTGGAAGATCTGTTCACGCAGTACAATGCCTTCGGTCTAACCCTTAGGAACACAACACTTACATGGTTTCAGCCATTAGATGAGCGTCAGTTCAGGAGCATAGACCAACTCCTAGAGGCATTCATTGTAGAGTTCTCTAAGAGCGGCATAAAACACAATACCTCCTCATTGATTCACAGCTTCAAACAGACCCCCCAAGAGACTGTCAGATTGGCCGGAAGAAGATTTAGACAATATCTTGAAAGGTGCCCTATTTCGGAGCTACCCACATCTGCTAAACAAGTAGCCTTATTCCTTGATGGATTGCTGAGTACGAAATTGAGATCCTATGTGTATCTGAAGGACCCTAGGACTATAGAAGAGTGTGTACGCATGTGCATTGACATTGAAGATAACCTAGGGGAAGAACTAGAGCTCTCCAAAATCTACAAAGATTCAGATAGTGCATCTAGTCACTCTTCCACGCAGTCCACATCAATTGAGGAACTGGCCGAAAAAGTAGCTCAGAAATTAGGTGTAACTAGCAAACAAATCCCAAGGTTTGCCCCAGGGAAGAGGTGCTATACATGCGGTAGCGACCACATGGCAAATGTGTGTCCCATTATGGCTCAACCCCAAGTTAACCCTAGTAGCCAGTACTGCACCATAGAACGGAAGTACACAAACCACACTGCGCAAGATTGCCCATACAACAAGCAGGCAGTTAGGCAACCCTACCCTCAGCCCTACCAACAAGGCAGATACCAGAACCAGTACCCTCCACCACCACAATATGCTAGACCCCAACAAACCTACCAACCACAATATCAGGCCCAACAGAGACCCCAACCGGTACTAGCTCAACAGCCCCCAAACCCCGCTAACGTGATTCCAGTAAAGTATGTTGTTGCAGAAGAAAACCTGAATAGGGCCATAGTACCAGTAACCTCATTGATCTCAGAAAGTGACCCAAGTGACCATAGCTTTGATTCTACACATGTCGATAGTCCCCAGGCTTACTACATGCAGTCTCCAGAACATGGTGAGTCTTACTATAGTGAAGAACCAAGTGAACCTAGTTGGGAGTCAGATTACACGAACGTCATGTATGCAAACCCCAACCCCAGGCCTCAACCTAGGCAGGTACGACCACCATTCCCTAGAGGTCCATGCTACCGGTGTCAAGGAGATCACCTCATTCGTGATTGTCCCTTGCCTCCACCTACACAACCCAGTCAATGACAATCCAAGGTTTTTGCCAAGATTGTGGAAAAGAACATCTCTTACGAGATTGCCCTAAGAATCCTAATAATATGCCAAAAATCACTCCGATCAACGTTATTGGGTTAGTGGTAGATTCCACAGGAAGCGTCACTTCCACTGCACCAGTGCAGGTAGTCACTAGAGCTCAGGCATTGCAGCAAAACCAAGAGACAAGCCAGGAAAAGGGCCCAGAGGCTAGTGAAACCGAGAGCGTAACAAAGAAAAGGACTAGAGCATGGAAAGATAGTCGGGAAAGAATGAAAAGACAATGGGCTAAAAAGATGAGTGAACTTGAGGAAAGCATAAGAGAAACCAAAGCTATGATAACTGAAATCACCTCTCAAACCCCCTCTCACACTATCCCATCACCACCACTCCCATCGCCCTCCGACCCGCCACCTTCCAACCCACGCCATGCGATTCCACCACCCCCTAGGATAGGATCAGTATTAGCTGATCCCACTCCTGAAGACATAGACATGATGCTCAAAGCATATCAGGCCAGAATCCAAGAAGGGCCAAACGTCACGGATCATGACAAGTGCTATCCTAGAGCTGACCTAGAGATAGAAAGAACCAAACTGTGCGCGAAAATGGTCGCATTGGCTCAGACTATGTTTGAAGCCAGTCGCCTTTTCAATTACTCGGGCTCAGCCAAGACGCAATTACACTTGGATGGATTCCTAGAAAAGTTAGAGAGGATAATTGCAAGATCTGACAAGGAAGAAAAAAATCAGGAGAAAGAAAAAGCAAGCAAAAACATGAGCCATTCCCCATCGGAAGTTTATGCAGCCAATTCCACTAAACCAGACAACTTCCCCTCCTTAGAAAGAATAGAAAGGCTAATTGCACAATCAGAAAAGGAACCTGTCCCTCAAAGAAAGGAAAGGGCGAGAGAACAGATAAGCAAGCCTCCTCAAGAAGCTTATCTTCCCCCCCAAAAGTCACAGGAGCCTCCCTCGAAAGCTTACGTACCTCCACAGGTAACCCACATTCCTTCCCAGAGAGCGTATGAGCCTGTTCGGAAAAGTAATAGCATAAGTAATCCTCCCCAAGAAGCTTGTGCTCCAGCCATCTATGGGAACGAGGAGAGAGCCAACGATAGAATAAGCCCTCCTTCCCAGGTTGCTTACGTGCCTAATTCTACGGAGCCAGACACTTCCTCTTCGATGAATCGGTTTGCACCAGACTTCCTACGAGAGATTCAAGAAGATAAATGGGATAACGAAAGTGAGGTCGCCCCTCCTTTTGAACTTGTGGACGATGCACACGACCAATTCCCACAAGACATCCCATCTATTTACGGGGAACATGAGAGTGCTCAGTCTCACGAGAGATTGGACTTTGAGTCTAATTCCATACAAGAGCTACCCCACTTCACAGGCCCATGGGAAGCAAAGTCCACGTGTATGAGAGCACCCACAGTCATGGTAAGGAACGACGACTCAGCCATACCAAGGAACACGGAGGTAGTAACGAACACCAAGGAGCAGCGAGATCTCACTTTGGGAGAACTGCCTAGGGATAGACCAACAGCGCGGAAATATGCAGCCAGTCGAGTCACTGAAGTTGCAAAACCTTGTTCCCGGGTAGGATCCCATAGGACAGTGCCAGAAATTCCCTTGGATAAGATAGGAGATATGTGTGAAGGTGAAGAAGGGAACACCTATCTGCCCATCACCTACCAAGAGTACACCACCAAGGCAATTTTGGACTCAGGTGCAGGAGTTGCAATTGCCACCACCTCCCTATGGAAGCGCTGGGGCAAGCCGGCACTCAGGCCAACGAGGATGAAATTGCAGATGGCCGATGGTCACATAGAGAGACCCCTAGGATTGCTAGAAGGAATAACTCTCACCACTTGTGGTGTCGAGTTTGAGCATAGCTTTGCTATATGTGACTTCAACAAAAATCATGCCTATGAGATGATTTTGGGAAGACCATTCATGCGACAGTTGCAAGTGGTACAGGATTGGGGAACCAATTCTTTGTACCTGCAGCACTTGGGTGTTACAACCAAAGTTAATCTCAAGGATTATTCTCATAGAGATGTCCCTCCTATCCAGTGGAATCCCATCCATAGAGCCAAAGATGATACAGAATCGGTGCATTCCATAGGGTCTGGATCCTCATGGATGCATGAAGACACTCACTTATGGATGTGCAAGGTAGCAGTAGAAGAAGAGAAGAGAGAGAAAGCCAGAGAGGTAGGTGCGAAAGAAACCCATAGATCAATCCAAGACCCAGCCTATGCACCTGTAGTTTTTCCAGACGAAGAATTTGAACCTCACGGTTGGGCAGAAATTTTAGCAACAATGGATGTAGCCATCAATGAAGAACAATGGACACCTCACTGTGATGAGGATGGCTATGACATTTCAGTCTTCTCCATAGAGCCAATCATGGGAGAGGCAGTTCTAGAAGAATGCGAACCTAGCCCTGATGCATTTGAGGATGCAAGTGACTCCGATCTAGAGTCAATCATTATGGACCCACCATTTGCATCAGATGAAGAATATTTCCATGAAGTGGAATTTCAACCTCAGAAGCATGGAGAGGTTACAAATGATGTAAGATTAGCAACACATATGACCCCGAAGGAAGAAGGAAAGAAACGAAGAAAGAAAGAAGTCTTACCAGAGGAGGAAGAATCTTTGTTTGAGGTCCCATAAAATTTTAAGAAGTACGAGATAGATGACAGGAGAGTCATGATAAGAATGCCTAAACGAGAGGCACAATCAGGAGAGGCCTATGATAACAAAGAAACCACCAAGAAAATAGTAGTGGCCATAGAAGAAGGAGAGGAGAGATGCACGTATATAGGCCATGACCTGATAGAAGAAGAAGAGCATGAATTGATTGCCTTGCTAAGAGAATACAGAGATGTATTCGCTTGGAGTTACAAGGATTTGAAAGGTGTTGACCCTGACATATGCTCACACACCATTCCTATGACTTCAGACGCTAAACCCTCTAAGCAAAAGCCTTATACATATAACGATAATTACGCTGCTAAGATCAAGGAAGAGATAGATAGACTGGTCGAAGCTGGATTTATTTATGAAATTGAGCACACCGAATGGGTATCCCCCATCGTGGTGGTGCCCAAGAAGAATGGCAAGCTGCGTGTGTGCATTAACTTGAAAAAGGTTAATGCCGCCACGATTCGAGATAACTATCCGCTTCCCATCACAGAACATCTCTTAGAAAGAGTGGCAGGCAAGGAAGTGTACAGCTTCCTTGATGGATTTTCGGGCTACAATCAAGTAGCCATAGCTCCAGAGGATCAGCATAAGACAGCCTTCGCCACAGAATGGGGCATTTTTGCTTTTAGAGTAATGCCATTTGGGCTTACCAATGCACCAGCTACCTTCCAGAGGCTGATGTGCCATGTGTTTAAGGAGTTCCTGAGGAAGAGTTTAGAAGTCTATGTTGATGATCTTTGTGCTCATTCCAATGTTAGAAAAACTCATATTCCTGAACTCAGACAAATCTTTGACAAATGTAGAGAATATCAAGTCTGCCTGAACCCAGAAAAGTGTGTGTTTATGGTAAGGCAAGGTAAGATTCTAGGACACATAGTGTCAAAGAATGGCATATCTACTGACGAAGAGAAAGTGAGAGCCATAGCAGAGCTACCTAGGCCAAAGAATGTCAAGGAAGTACAAGCTTTCATGGGGCATTGTGGTTATTATCGACGATTTATACACATGTATGCTGTCATTGCAAAGCCCATGTACGGACTTCTGACTAACTTTGAGTGGACGGATGAATGCGAGAATTCCTTCCAGGAGCTTAAACGAAGATTGTGTTCAGCACCAATCTTGACCACACCAGATTGGAATAAACCATTCCATGTTCATGTTGATGCATCCAATTATGCTATTGGATGTGTGCTTGCACAACCTACTAGTGAAGGTAATATGGATCTTCCAATTGCCTATGCCAGTAGACAATTGAATGCGGCTGAACGGAATTACACCACTACAGAGCGAGAAGGATTAGGCATGGTATATGCAGTTAAGAAATTTAGACACTATTTGCTTGCAAATAAGTTTAAATTTTTTACTGATCATCAGGCATTGTTATATCTTGTAAACAAGCCATGCAATACAGGAAGATTAGTGAGATGGTTTCTCTTGCTAATGGAATATGATTTTGAGGTTGTGGTAAGAAAGGGTAGGACTCACTTGAGAGCAGATCACCTCTCTAGGCTCACATCAGGAGAAGCCCCACAAGGAGTGTCAGATGACCTTCCTGATGCTTACTTGTTTAATTTGGAAGTGGTGCCGCAGTGGGCCAAGCCAATGGTACCAGTATTGACATACGGGCCTAATCATCCAGTGATGAACACACGGAATAGAGAGGTTGTAAAAGCCCAAAAGTACCACATCATGGCAGGAAGCATGTACAAGCACACAGATCAAGGGATCTTGGCTTGTTGCGTAGAAGAGGATGAGTATGCTAAATGGTTGCAATTAGCACATGTAGGTGCACTAGAGCAACACCATTCAAAGCAACGAACTTTACAGACCCTAAAAAGACTCGGAGTACATTGGCCAACTATGGAAGCTGATGTCCAAAAGTTGTGCAAGGAATGCCCAATCTGTTGCACTAAACCACCAGTGGAACACGCCACTCTTTATCAAGTATCCATTGTGCCAGATTGGAGCGAACCACTAGTATCATTCCTGAGGACAAACACATTCCCTCCAGACATGACTCTGGCTAGGAAAAGGAGTTTAGAACAAGAAGCCTTGGATTACTCACTCATTGGTGATAATCTATACAAACGCGGTAAGGATGGTTACCTGAGATTGTGTGTCCATGAGAGTGAATATCTTAAGATCTTGGAAACTGCTCACCAAGGTGTAGCAGGAGGACACTTTGGACCAGATCGGGTGATCAAAGCGATACTATTTGCGGGCTTCTGGTGGCCTACCCTTCACATGGATGCACATACCTATGTGAAACGGTGTGATGTCTGTCAAAGGACTCAGTATCCTATACGCAAAGATGAGATGCCACTGAAACCTATGATGGGTGGACGTGCATTCTCTAAGTGGGGAATAGACTTCGTAGGTCCTATTAATCCCCCAGCTAAGGGTTCTCATGCGGAATACATCATTGTTGCAACAGACTATCTAACTAAGTGGGTAGAGGTAAAGGCTACGACAAAGAACGATGCTCAAACAACTGCCAAATTCTTGTTTGAGAATGTATTCACAAGGTACGGGCTACCTATAGAGCTTGTAAGTGATAGAGGCACTCATTTCTTGAATAAAGTGATTGAAAATCTACTCCAAGAATTCTTGGTAATACACAAGAAGTCAGCCCCTTATCACCCTCAAGCTAATGGACAAGCTGAGAGTACTAATAAGATCCTATGCAATGTACTGACAAAATTAGTGAACACTAAACGCTCTGATTGGGACAAACAGTTACATCATGCTGTTTGGGCATACCGAGTTGCCTACAAAACGGTACTCCAAGCCACCCCCTTTCAGATGGTATTCGGTCAAAATGCTGTGCTACCCTTGGACTTCCTGATCCCTACATTGAGAGTAGCACAAGAGCACGAATGGACAAGTCATGAGCTCTCCTCTAGGATCTTTGACCTTGAACGATTAGGAGAAACAAGACTGAGAGCCGCCGCAGGAATATATGCAGCCAAGAAGAGACAGAAGGCATACTTCGATGCCCATGTGAAGGATAAAGGCTTGAAAGCAGGAGATCTAGTCTTAGTCTATACACTAAAACAACACGCGAGGAAGCTAGAAAAGAGAGGCTACAGACCTATGATCATCAATAGGATCTCCACGAGTGGAGCAGTACAATTGGCCACATTAGAGGGTGATGTTCTCCCTAGCTATATTAGCGGTTGCAGAGTCAAGTTGTATCAGGAACCCCTCACAGAGGGAATGCTCAGTCGACTCAACACTGCTAAGAAACGCAAAGAGGAAGAAAAGAGAATTAGAGAAGAAGCTCAAGCAGAAGCTTTAGAACGCATCAGAAGGATGAAATTACGAAGGCAAGGTAGAGATCAGCCTAGAGCGAATGACTATGCAGATCAAGGATTTCATATGGCAATGTGTGCAGTCGCAGGAACCAGCTCTCATAGGATAACTGATCGACGTCCTTTCGTAACCTTAGAGATAGGACAAGGAAAGAGTGCAAGGACCGTAAGAGCCTTGATTGACTCGGGTGCAGCCACTAGTGCTGTTAGAGTGTCTTACTGTCAAGAGCTGCAGTTAACTGTCAATCCTGTGGAAGCATATCTCATAGGATTGGGAGGCGTGGAAACCCCTTGCATGGGCGAGGTGGAACTTCCCCTCTACCTTCATGAGGAGGCAATGACAGTTAAAGTACTAGTGTGTCAGGATGAGGATCTCACTGAACCTCTTGTCTTGGGTCAAGACTGGATTTATGACCAAGCAGTCAACTTAAACCTAAGAAGTGGACTTCTTCAGGTATGGGTCAATCATAGTCGAGTTACAGTAGAATTAGACAATGGAGCACTCAAGGAACTAGGAAAGGCACAGACTCCTGGTCCTTCCAGGGGTGCACATGAAGTTGACCATGCTGTTCTTGTCCAAAACTATGTGTTGCAGAGGAAGGATATTCACAAAAAAGGAGTCCGGGATGCAAAGGAACTCCCTTCTTTTCCAAAGGCCAGAAGAAGGCAACAAACCAAGGTAGATCACAGGCCGAAGAAGCAGAGTGCTACCTATGTCGGGGATCCAAAGTACCTACGCAGCAAAATGTCCCAGCAAGTGAAACAAGTGTGGGTGCGGAAAGGCGAACACCCGGTTGCACTCAAGCCAACCACCCGAGCCAAGCCTCTTATTAGTAACCAACAACACGACACTAATAAGAAGTCTTTCGGAAATTCTTCTACTAACGTGAAACATATTTGGGTGCCCAAGAAGTCGAGGAAGGCTAGCCCACAATCAAGACAAATTTGGGTGCCTAAGGCTTGCTTGATGGCACAAGTAGCTACGCTGAGGCCACAACCTAAACAGCATAACGCAGCTACGCATACTGCCAGTATTCACTCGTTCTCGACACTCATGAACACACCAAGACCCAAGAGCGTGCATGTAATCAATTGTAAATGGGTCCCAAAAAGGCCTCGTTTTCAAACCACGACACCGAGAAAGCTCTGTAGAGACTCTCCGAAACCGAAAGCAAAGCCCATTCACTGCATTTGGCAGCCTAGGGCCTGTAACAAACCCCCCGACCCCAATTTGTAAATTCATACCCACTTACTAACTGCAATAGTCTCCTAGGACAACACAAGCACTAACTACACACACTGTCTTCATGCACTTACTAACCACTAACTCACCATCTACCTCATGTTAATGTTGTAACGGGGACAACAACGGATTTATTCTGTCCATTACGATGTTAACACTTGGTTCTATATTCTCACAGAACCAATCAGCAAACAGGGCCATGGCAGAAGCAGGTACCAGTTCTCAAGCCGGATCTGGTGCCCAGATTGTGGACATAGAAACACTTCTCCTTGAGCCACGTCTCACAGCAAGGCCGCAAGAACTTCAAGCAGTACATGTGCTCCCCATTCAGGATCCTCCTCAAGGGCACACTTCTCAAGTAGGTAAGCATGCGCATTGGTTCAGTGATGTTGCTGGACCACTGGGCGATGGAACCTATTTCTGGGAAGCAAAATTGGAATTCAATGGCAAATGGGGTCGATACCACTTTTTCACACGCGAGTTTGAAAGCTATCAAAACGCCGAAGTCATGAGATCAGTTTGGATCAAAGCGGGTGTGGACAGTTATTTCAGGGCCCACATACCAAAGCCGGATTTTTTACGATGTTCATATCTGATCAGTACAATCACGCCAAGCAGGGCCAAGGGAGGCGACAGCACCTTTGTGTTGCCATCACTGCTGCCGGGTAATGAGCTTAAAAGGTTCAAGTTGAACCTCAATCTGGTAAGAGAAGCATTGGGTATGTATGGCATGCACATCCCAACAGAAAAGGAAACCATGGTCCCAGCTCGAATGAAGCACAAGGATCTTAATAAGTTGAAGGATATGGTAGTGATGACACCTACCATTGCGCTTCACCTGCGAACCATCATGCAACATTTTGCTTTCCCCGCCCAGGAACGATTCACAATGCCCCCGAAAAAAATATGGTTCAGTTTATATCTAGCAGAAACAGAAAGCCTTCCCATCAATGTGCCCCACTGGATCATCGATCAGATCCACCTAGCGCATCAAAGGTGGAACAAGAAACAGAAGAATGTGCTCCACGGGTGTTGTGCTCTGACCAGAATAATCTATAGATGCTTGGCTTATGACGTGCCTGTTCAGCGGGCACTCGTATGGTCCCGAGTCCAAGAATTCCAGAGAAGACTATCAGCAGCAGGTCCCCCATCAAAGAAGATGAGGGAGGGAGTCCAACTACCCTGTGCTCAACCAAGGGGAGCTACCACTACACCAGAAATCACCCCTCCCCAGACACGACGAGTTAGGCCATTCACAATCCGGCTACCAAGACCAAGCACAGAGGGGCCTAATCTGGTGTTTCCACCCATTCCATCCGATTTGGAATTTCCACAGGGATTTACTCTTGAGGACCTCACGGATGAAGAAATTGCCAGACTAATCTATGACTCTAACCTCGAAGCTGAAGCAGAGCGAGCTCAGGAACCACAACCCCAAACAACATCGGCCCCCACCCAACCACAAGTTGTAGAAGTCGATGTAGATGAACAAGAGGCAGGAGGAGATGAAGAAGAAGCCGACGAAGAACAACATCAAGAATATGACGAACTCTCCGAGTTAGCAAGTGCCCCAGCATATTCAGCACAAATCAAGAGACTATATCGAACCATGCGACTGGTTCAGGAACAGCATAAGATGTCTCTAGAACAGGGCAAGAGACTCATGAACGACTTGCTAGCTGAGGAAGGTGTGGACGAGTTGTTCATTGAGTCCATGAACCTTCATGCCGACGCCGTAGGATTGGATGAGGCCATTCATGAGGCAGTGGCCTACATTCACAGGTTTGAGAAAAGGGTTCCCGTTCGCCCCAGGAGGTCCGGGAAGCAAATTCACATCAATACATCAGCACCAGGCGAGGCAACGCAAGCAGAAGAATATCAGGAAGCACCGTTGTCACCACCATCCCCACCTCGCACTACCCAATTTACCCCACCACAGGACACTAGCACTACCACGTCCACTACCACTACCATTGTCATGGGCATTCCACTCTCTCCGGGAATCCAATTCGGGGGAGTCACCATGCCCACCTTCACCACCCTGTTCACCGATGTCACATCCACTCCACCCACGATCCCCATCTACACCGTCACTCAAACAGTTGACACGATGGAAACATCACCTGCCACAGCACCGCTCCCTCCCCCCATGCCACCTTCATCGCCCATACCCCCTCCACCCACCTCTCCACTTGCATCCACATCATTCACATCTCCCATTCCCGCCCCCATTCCCCCTGCATCTTCACCCCTCCCCGCATTATTTAATGTAAATAGCATATTTTTAGCATTAAATCAATGTGTACACCAGCTCCAGAATGAGTACAGAGCTCTGGACAACCGGTATCAACAACTGGCAACGCACCATCAGAACTTACAAAGACAATTTCACATTCTACAAACAGAAAATGCAGAACTGAATCAACGCTACACGACGCTTGAGCAGGCTCACCAAACATTATTGGAGGCACCCCAACCATCGACAGAATCAGGTGTCAAACAACTAGAAGCTTTGCTCCAAGTATACCAAGCCGATAATCTCAAAGTCCGGCGTAACCTGGCACTTCTCAGAAAACACATGGCGGCCGCCCTTGAAGAGAACAAGAGACTGCAGCAGCAAAATGAAGCAAATCTAGAAGCAGCAATGGAAGGCTCTCCCCACGAAATTGATCCAGAGCAGTTTAAAGCGGTGCCCTCAGAGACAATGAAGACCATCTTGGACAGCTATGCAGATCTATTAGAAGCTCATGATGACTTGGAAAGGGAACGTGATGCGCTGCGCAATCAACTCCAAGAGCAACCGACAGCACCCAGAGTCACAGAAACGACCACGACTTCAGAGGAAGTCAAGGCATTGAAAGAGCAGGTGGCCGAATTACAGGCAAGATTACTCACACATGAAAGGCAACCCTCTCCAGTTGTCGAACCAGAACCCGAGGATTTGGTACCCATCGAGGTAGATGAGACGTATGAGGAACCTTACGTTCCTATGCCAATGCCAGGTGGTGAGCAAACCGCAAAAGGAATGGATACGTTAGAAATTGAAGTACCTGAGTGGCTCCAAACACTAGAGAAAACAGCATCAACTCATGAAGATCGAGTGGCAGTTCAAATCCAATCTATGGCAAAGATAGAGGACACTATTATTAAATCAGAATACTTCCGCAGCATGTCCCACCATAGATGGATCGGAACCAATGATGATCAATACGTGCCATATTGTATACTCCTGGCGGACTACAATGCAGAAATTCAACAAAGATGTGGCAAACCTCCAACGTTTGCTACACAATTTGGGCCAGATGACATCCCAGAGAGCGCTCAAAAAGGATCCATTCATCAACCCACCTGGAGGATCCGACTCCTCGAAACCTACCCGGAGATGGTTCGCACCTGGACGAATATGCCTCTTTTTATTAAATATAACCCTTGTTATGTTCCTGTATTCCGCAGACGCACCTGGCCAGAGTTTACCCTTGCAGTCAAGAATATCAAGGGCTGCGCCAAATGGTTAAACTATGTCTATCTAGCACCCCCTCAAGGACCTCCCACTGTCAATTATATTATTTCCACCATACGGCACTGGAGCATCCGATTAAGGAATACCCCTGATGTGATGGCACAGATGTGCATGAAAATTTTTGAATTAATGCTTATTACATTCAGGACATTCAAGAATATCAAGGACCCACACTTCTCAGGCGTCGGATTCCTTACAGGAAACCAAGATTTAGTTTATGACATGAGCACCACTCCTTCCATAGAGGTGATATATGCTTGGCACGCCAGAATAAAATACCTCCCAGCCTGCTTTAAACAAACATTCGAGGAGATGTTCATAACAGGGTTCTGGGAATACCACTCAGAAATATTTGTACCCAGACCCTCACATCTCCTCCATTTATTTGCTGTGGAGCGAACCATTCACTCAGAACAGTTACGGGTGCCACATCCAGATGTCCCAGGGCCAGTCAATTGGGATGCATTGCTGACAGATCTAGCAAGGGGACTCAGGTTAGAAGAACACCACCTCGCCGCCGATGTTGTACAATACTACGTCCAAAAAGCAGCTAGACAAGGGTCTGTCAGGGGCGACAGACGCGAGAGTGGGGGTGGGTGTTGGCAGTAGCCTTGGTACACCACGACTTACAAGACGTGAAAGTCAAAGAAGGGAGTCAGAGCGAAGGGACAGCACAAGCAAACAGGGCAGTCAAAGAAGATCTGGCAAGTAGGCCAATATTTTTTCAAGACACTAATGTAGATCAAAGAGATGGACATGCAGGGAGGAAGAGCAAGTAGGGAGCTCGAAGATATGTATGGCAGATCACTAGAAGAAATCCCTACAACAACAGTGATTTTTATCACTAACAATCATTGTAAATATCATTTCACATTTTTGTAGCTCCATTTTGTGCAAGCCAAGGAGTCCTTGAGCTTGAGGAGCCATAGAAGTAGTTGCGTACCAATTTTCGTATTTTTAAAATCTCGTTTGAGCCCCCAAATAAGCCCTAGAACCTAATTTTTAACTAGGCCGGACACTAGGTCTGGACAGGGCCAAAACCTAGTCAAAAACTATAAAAAGAGCTAGAGAGCTCATTTTTGGGGTTAGATTGTAATTGAAACGAACTTGTAAGAGCTTTTGAAAGTAATCTAAAGAACTCCATTGATTCTCTCTCTTTATCTTGCCGTGTGTGCGCGTGTGTGTGTATGTGTGTGCATGCTTGTGTGCTTCTCACTCACGCACTTGTGCCGCCACTTGCTCGAGGTCTTCATACCATCCTCACGTCTTCCCGGATTGACATTAAAGGAGGTGCTACTCATCACTGAGCTACAGTTATAGTGGTTATAACCAGGTCCGAATGGCTGAGCAAGATATACCAAAAACAGTGTTTATTACAAATTGGGGTGTTTATGCTTGTACAGTCATGTGGTTTGGGTTAACAAATGCTCCTAGCACCTTTCAGCGTTGTATGCAAGAAATTTTTTCACCCTACCTCACCTCTTTTATGCAAGTATACCTAGATGAATTTTCTTTATTTGGTAAGATTATGGCATGTAAGAAAATAACAGCACAGCGGAATAGACCTGTAGACAGAGTTGAGAGAAAAACGCAGACAAAGATAGACGCAGACTGAGAGGTAGAGAACTCAAATTCTCAGATTGCAAAGCATAATGCAGTTACAATGATGGTGCTGTCCACCCGTGCGCTCCCACTGTGGAGCTTAGATGGCGATCTAGACAGACTCTAGATGAAGGGCTTACTAGTGTGCAATGCTATATAAAGCTCAACCTGGGCTGTGCTTATATAGCTTTTACAAGGCGGTTCGGTATAGATAAACGTAGTCGGGAGATACAAATTAGTCGATAAAATATATGATCCGACAATATCTCCACGACCAGAAGTCCTACCGTCTCGGCCCTACGGGCCGGGGGGATAGGCCCCCCGGACCCCGCAGAAGGGGGCAAGCCCCCCTCTGCACTCCCCCATTAAGGTTCTATGGGGAAACCGCGCGACGCCACAGGGCCTTTATTTTCACCTTAAATGATAACCCAATGGCCTGGAAGTTTATGCCCTACCTAACATGACGGCTAGGCTCACAAAGATCATCTATAACCATCAACGGTCACACATAGACCTCATCTAACTTGGAAGTTAGGGTTCCACAAATGTCCGGGCTCTCATAATGGCTTCTCCTCATAATGGGGGCCTTACAACTTAGAGCACCATGGATCATTTGTGGTCACATGAGGGTGGAGTATTGAGCATATCTAACACCCCCCCTCAATGTCCACCCAATGGTGAACTACCTCCTTGGTCCAATCCCAAGCTTTGGAAAGTGTCGAAGAAGTTGCTCTCTCCCAAGAGCCTTGGTGAAGATGTCTGCTCCATTTTCTTCAGTAGGGCAATAGGTTATCTCCACGACCCCGTCCTCAATCAACTCACGCACATAGTGATACTGGATTTCTATGTGCTTCGTACGTGCATGGAAAACAGGATTTTTGGCGATGGCCATGCAACTTTGGTTGTCACACTTCAACTCTGTAGCCTCTTGTCCTTGTATTCCTATGTGCCATAGGATCCTCCTCAACCATACTGCTTCACATGCTGCAACGCATGCAGCTTTGTACTCAGCTTCAGTAGAAGATAATGCTACAGTCGGTTGCTTCTTACTGATCCAAGAGAAAATCCCTGATCCTAAAGAAAAACAATATCCAGTGTATCAATATCTCCTGCCCAATCTAAGTCACAGTATCCGGCAAGAGATGATCCTTCTTCATAAAGAATACCATAATCAGTGGTTCCTTTCACATACCTGAGTATCCGCATGCTTGCCTTCCAATGAGTTTGGCAAGGTTTATTAGAGAACCTGCTTACTACTCCAACAACATAAGAGATGTCTGGTCTGCTATTGCACAAGTAGATGAGACTTCCAACCAATTTCCTGTATCTTCCAATATCCACTGGAGGTGAAGTATCTTCAATAGATAATTTTGTGTTGACCTCCATGGGTGTAGAAATTTCCTTGCAATCCTCCATGTCGAATGCCTTCAATATCTGCCTTGCATACTTTTGTTGAGAGATGAAAATCTTCCCTGGTTCCTGCCAAACTTCAAGACCTAAGCAATAATGCATTAAGCCCAAGTCTGTCATTTCAAATTCTGAACTCAGGGCATCTTTTGTTTGTTGAAGAAGAGCATCATCATTTCCTGTAATCACAAGGCCATCTACATAGAGTACAAGCACAATTGTCTTCCCTCCTTTCTTTAGAACATACAAGTTAGCATCAGAAGCACATCTTTTGAACCCTAGATTCAAGAGATACTTATCTATCCGTTGGTACCATGCTCTAGGGGCTTGTTTTAGCCCATATAATGCCTTCTTCAGCTTACATACCTTGTTCTGTGAATGGGGAGCCTCAAACCCTGGTGGCTGAGACACATATACCTCCTCCTTGAGGTCTCCATTCAGGAACGCTGATTTAACATCCATGTGATAGACTGGCCAACGCTTATGTGCAGCCACAGCTAGTACTACTCGGATAGTAGTCATTCTTGCAGTCGGGGCAAATGATTCACAAAAGTCAATGCCTTCAACTTGTGAGTAGCCCTGTGCAACAAGTCTTGCTTTATATTTTTCTAGAGTACCATCAGCCTTGTACTTTAGCTTCCAAACCCACTTGGTGCCAATGACTTTACGCTTAGGGGGTCGATCCACTAGCTCCCAAGTTCCATTCTTCATGATATTGTTGTATTCTATTTGCATGGCAGCCCTCCAATTCGGATCATGGAGTGCCTCTTCCACATTGCTTGGTTCCTTCGCTTCTTCTTGAATGAGATCAGCCATCAAGGCTGTGTTTACAATATGGGTGCTTGCCCGTCTCTGTTCCTCTATTCTCTGTGATCGCCTCGGTCCATCTGCAACCTGTTCTAGTGACTGTGGGATGGGGTTTGCAGAATCATAGAGCTGCCTCACCCAACATGGCAATGGCTTTTCCACTTGGGTGTCGGCAGGTTGGTGACTTTTAGACTCATCATCTGAAGATGATGCTTCCTTCTCTTGTGTAGAAGGGATAGCTCTTGGGCCAGGTTCATAGTGGATTGCCCCTTCGCCTGATGATAAAGTGGAAGCTCTCTTATCCTCCTCCACTGCATGTGGCTGCTCCTCCTTGAACACCACATCACGACTCGCCATGATCTTCTTAGCCTCAGGGTCATAAAGCTTATAAGCCTTCTTATCTTCGCTATACCCCAGGAAGATACATTTGATGCTTTTTGGTTGAAGCTTGTTTCTCTCCCTATCTGGAACATGTACATAACATTCACTTCCAAATACTTTGAAATGGGAAACAGAAGGCTTTTTACCCGTGTAGGCTTCTTGTGGAGTCTTTCCATCAAGTGCCTTGGTGTAGCTTCGATTCAAGATGTAGACAGCAGTGTTGACAGCCTCTGCCCAAAACTGATTAGGCAAACCCTTTCCTTTCAACATGCACCTTGCCATCTCCATGATGGTCCGATTCCGGCGTTCTACAACACCGTTCTATTGAGGACTATGTGCCACTGTGAGTTGATGCTTGATTCCCTTACTCTTGCAGAAATCTTCAAACTCTATTGATGTGAACTCACCACCACCGTCTGTCCTGAATTTCTTCATCTTCTTCCCTGTTTCAATTTCAACAAGCTGAAGCCATTCTTTAAACTTACCAAAAGCTTGAGCCTTATCGCGAAGGAAGTACACCCACATCTTCCTGCTATAGTCGTCGACAAGTAACATGAAGTAGGAAGATCCGCCCAAGGCCTGTGTAAGCATTTTTCTGCACAAGTCAGCATGCACCAACTCTAGAGGATAGCTTGCCCTGTTCTTGCTTTCTTGTGGAAATGCCTTCCTCTGTTGCTTGCCCATCATGCAAGCTTCACATGGTTCCTTCATTTCTGCAATCGATGGTAGGTGTGCAACCATACCTCTGCGATGCATCTCCTTCAGTACAGGGTATCCAATGTGGCCGAATCTCTCATGCCATATTTTACTTGTGCCCACATTTGTAGTGGCTGTAAGAGCACACAACTCATATAGGTTGTTCCTCCTTATGCCAGTCCCAACAATGTTGTTGTTACCGTCCATAATCTTAGCTCCTGTCTTACTGAAAGATACTTGATGACCTTGATCAGTTATAGAAGCTACTGAAAGTAGATTTCGTTTTATTTGTGGAACATATAGCACATTTGAAAGCTTTCTGATATCGCCATTAGAGTTAATGAAAGAAACCGTACCTTCGCCCTCTGCAGGACATCTTGCATTGTTTCCTACCTTTACTGTGATGGGTTCCTTTAGAGGCTGTAAGGAACTGTAAAGGTCTTTTCTACTCGTCACGTGACGAGATGCACCGCTGTCCAACACCCATGAGTCATCTGTTCCTGAATCTTCAGCCGAGGAGCACACCTCCTCTATCGTAACAAATAACTCAAGCTCTGTTTCTGCTGTGTTGGCAGACTCCTTGCCCTTGCCACCTTTTGAAGAGCCACTCTTCTCTTCTGCCTTCTTGATGCGACAGTCTTGGATTCTGTGTCCCTTCTTCTTGCAGTGGAAACACTCTCCCTTGAACTTCTTTTTGTCATTCTTCTTTTTGTCTCCATCTTTTGAAGAGTCTGTTTTGCCTCCTTTGGCATTTGCTGTGAATGCAGCATCTCCTTTGCTACCACCACTCCTTGCCTTGAGCCGCAACTCCTCCTCCATGAGTAAGGCACTGAATTCTTCAGAAGTTAGTGGTTGAGGTCTGATTTGAGTGTTAAGAGCAGTTACCAGACCATCAAACTTAGGTGGACAAATTCGAAGACAACGTCGAGCTAGCTCTTCACTTGACTTTTGAACACCTGCTCCTGCCATTTGATCTCGTAGATTCTTTATGCGAGTGATAAACACCTCTGCAGTCTCCCCATCAGCAAACCGTTCTGCTGCAAGCTGATTCTCCAAGTTCTGAATCCGTGTCTGATTACGAGTTTCATATTGATTTCTCAATATGTTCCATGCTTCACATGCCTTCGTAGTATGCTGAATGAGAGTCAGAACACTATCAGAAGTACTTGTAACAAGAGCACAGAGTGCATCTGCATTTCTACGTTTCCAAGCACGTAGAAGATCAGCATCAGGAGGAATCATTCGACCAGGAGTATTTGGATCAGGTCTTTCTTGGGGCTCATGATCAGTCCCAAGAACAGTCTCCAAAAGCTCATATGAATCAAGAATAGAAGTGATTTTGAACTTCCACAGGGTGTAGTTCGTACCATCAAGTTTACCTTCTGTGAAGGTTGGTGGCCGTATCCGCAATGTTGGGATGATCGGCATCATTGCTGCTCATGCTTGTGCGCCACCTACTCCTGTTGATGAACCACCTTGGCCCCCAGTCGTAGATGATGACGCACCACTTGACATCTTCTCTCTTTTGTTGTTCAGAACTCTGCAACCTCTGCGTTTCTGCTTCTGCACCACTCAGAGCCTCTTGAGCTCTGATACCATGTAAGAAAATAACAACACAGCGAAATAGACCTGTAGACAGAGTTGAGAGAAAAAAGAGTGTCATCCGTATTATGCCCAAATTATTGCTGCAATTGCCGCCACTCCTGCTACAAAACAGAGTTGGCCAATTACCTGTTTTCCATCTCGTGTAGTAATCACCTTACAGTCATTTGCTACAGCTTTCCGACTCTCTCTGGAAGGACGAGAGAATGGTCCTAACCTTCCGATAGCCACTATGGTTGAATTGTTCCCAAGACACTCATCAAATGAGTATGCTATCTTGTGTCACCCTGATCCTGAACGAACAGCTTTGCAATTCTTAGTCGCCATATTGAATCTACACAAACGCACTTACGGGATTTCACGCCCGTTCTACTCAATGTTTGATATGGCTTCTCGGGAGCCTGTTAATTTTGCTTCCTATTATTTCCGACGCATTCACCATGAATGCATTACGGTCATTAAGCATGTTAACAAAGGAGATATGCCGCGTTCTCGTCTTCCGCACATCCTTACTTTTTTGTTTCTGGCCCTCCAAGCAACGCAACCGCCTCCAAATGCTCCAATCTTATATCATGAGGAATCTGCTCAAATACTTGAAGATACCGACGAGGATGATGAAGACCTTTTCCAGCTTCTCCACCGAAAATGCAGACGGATAAGCCCATCTAAGAGTCAAGTACAAGGCTCCACCGCCGGACATGAGGAAGAGACCTTTCACAACACAGCTACTTCAATACATGTGGAATCTTCTGGTCAATCTTCTACGGATAAGTAGCAAGAACAAAGTGTTTCTAACACCACCTCTGATGCAGTTTCTTCTCGAGAGGAGTCTCAGCACCAGTCCAAAGAAGATGTGCAAGTTATTGTTGTAGAAATTTTCGAGGAATTGATTGCGGTAGTAGATTCTATAGTTGCCCAAACTGAAGCGACTATGCAGCAACTTACCGGAATAGTGTTGGTACCCAACACTCTTCTACCCACTCCTCCGCCCATGCCTCCGATCGATTCCATTGCACCTGTCGAACCCATTGTCCCTGAAGAACCTGTTACTTCTTCTTCTTCCCCTAATTATTCTCCACCCTCTTCCCATCACCTCTTGTCAGCTTCTTCATCCCAACCACTTCCTCCTCTCCTATTCCCTCCAATTCCTATGTTTACTAAGTTAGCATCCATGGGTCATATGTTAATCCAACTGTCGCAGCAATTACCAAAGCAAATGAAAGAAGTTACTGACAATATCCGCCACGAATTACAACACAAAGTGGATGTATTGGAAGTAGATATTATTCCATTGCAAGAAGAAGCGGATGTAGTAAAAGAAGAAAACCATGCTTTACAAGTACAGCTTCAACAGTTCCAGGCTCGACTTGTTGAACAGGAATCGTTGATCAACCAGAAAGATGCTACGTTAGTTGAGATACAAGCCAAAGATGAGTTACTAAGTGCTGCTGATGCAGAAATTGTCCAGTTAACATAGTTAGTCCAAGATAAGGAAGATGCTCGTATAGCACTTGGAAACTTACTAAAAGAAATGTGAGTACAGTTGGATGAAGCAGTGCAGAAAGGACAGGAAATGGCAAATTTAGCAAAGCAGACTAATACAGAACTCCAGTTCGCAAATACAAATCTGTTTGAGGCAAATTCTGCTCTTAAAACGCAGATGACGTTAAACGCTCAACTCCAGAAAGAGGTTGCACTGATTCGAAGGGAACGAGATGCCTATTACCAGACCATTCAGTTTCAAGCACACGAACTGGAGAGAAGAGAAAAGCAGCTTGGTTGTCAAGCAGAAAGATTATCTAGAATTGATAAACAAATTCAAGACATGAAATTGAGCCGTGATGCAGCTCTGGCGAACGATTTTTATTTACAGGAAGCATTTTTGCAAACACAGGCTGACATTTTGATGACACAAGTAATTGCAACAAGCTCTATTCGTACTGTCGCTCAGTTAGTCGAACCAGACACTTTAAAGAAAATGCTGGATAGCCTGAAGCAAAAAATTGCCAGAACATTTAAATTAGCTAGAACCATGTATCTATAGGGTATAGTAGATGAGCCCTAGATTTTATTCCATTGCGGGTTCAAGTCCACCGTGCGTGCTAGTTTAAGCCGTCGGATTGGCATTTGTAATTCTTTACTTTTCGTATTATGCACGAACCGAAAGGTCGTTGCGAAGAGTTGTAATTACTTATAAAGCAATGAAAGGCGCTCCGGTAATGATCAGGAGAATCGCCAGACTGTCTGTCTGGGCGATTGCATTCTGTGAAGTTGTCGTGATGCAATGTTGAGAAATCTGAGTAGTACTGTCTTTTTCTTTTCGCGTCTTTGTTTAATTATATTAACTTGCGATTAGTCCAGCTCCATTAAGTTACGGTAATGAAATCTGTGTTACGGAATTGAGTAACCCCGGCGCTACGTACTGAGAAAGTATTAACCTGATTACGAACAGTAAGTCTGTGAGAGAACAAATCAGAGGATTGATAGTAATTTGTATGCAGAGTTTTGAGTGTTAACGTACTACGATGTAAATGCGTTAATTGGGAAAATTAAGTTATAGGGCCTCTGATTAGCAGACCCCTACCACTCCCAAGAACCCGAAAGAGTTTAAACGTGCATGTGACGGAAACGTGTGTTTAACACTCTCCTTTGACCTTGAAACCTTCAGGTTGGAACATATAATTCTTCTTGAAGATCTCCATTGAGGAAAGCACTTTTGACATCTAGTTGGCAAATGGGCCACTTGAAGTGTGCTCTTAGTACTAGAATGATTCTTATAGTTGTAAACCTTGTAGTAGGGGCAAATGTCTCTTCATAATCAACTCCATGTTGTTGCTTACATCCCTTAGCTATAAGTTTTGCTTTGTACTTGTCCAATGTACCATCTCATTTGTACTTGATTTTTTATAGCCACTTAACTCCTATGACTTGATGATTTGGAGGCTTAGGAACACGTGACCAAGTGTTATTTTTCTTAATTGCATCCATCTCTGCTTGCATAGCTTCTTCTCACTCAGGTTGTCCTTGAGCTTCTTTGTAGTTGGATGGCTCCAGAATCTATTGAATCTCATGCATCAATGCATAATTTACATAATTACTTTGTTCACATTGTTGCTTTTCAAGGAGCCTTTGTGATCTTCTTGGTTGGTTTGAAGTACTTGCCTCTGAGTTGTGTTTGGAAAAGATTGTGTCCCCCTTTGAAGTGTAGATGGGTGGACTAAAACTTGTACATGGATCTTTAGTAGAGTATGTTGAATCTTCATTAAATATTACATCTCTTGAGATTGTGATGGATTGGTTCTCAAGATCATATAATCTATAAGCTTTGGATTGTTCACTATAGCCAATGAAGATGTGCTTCTTAGACTTGGACTGTAACTTGCTTCGATCTTCTTTTGGCACATGGACAAATGCTTCATTTCCAAATATTCCAAAGTAATTGACATTGGGCTTTCTTCCATAGTAGGCTTCAAACGGTGTTTTGTTGTTCAATGCACTAGTGAAGCCTCAATTGAGTATGTGCATTGTAGCGTATCGTGTTTCCGCCCAAAACTTGAAGGGAAATTCCTTGTTGTGAAGCATGGTATGCACCATTTCCATTACACTTTGGATCTTTCTCTCAACTACTCCATTTTGGGATGGAGTATGAGGTTGAATGACTTGTCTCCTTATCTCTTTTTGCTTTAAGAAATTTTTAAATTCGTGATTGATAAACTCACCACCTCCATTTGATCGAATAATCTTGAATGACTTGGAGGCTTCATTCTCAATTTGAGTTATCCATTCTCAAAACTTAGAAAAGTTATCTACCTTCAACTTCAAAAAATATACCCAAATGTAGCTTGAGTGGTCATCTACTAGAAGAAAGAAGTAGATTGATCCACTCAGTGAAGGGGTATTCATGGGTCCACAAAGATCCATGTGGACTACGGCTAAAGGGTTTGTAGCTCGTATGGAAGTCTCCTTGGGAACAAGAGGTGTATGTTGCTTGCCTTGGGTGAAAGCTTGGCATGCATCATTGACTTGCCCAATCTTAGGCAATCCTTTGACTATCTGTGATCTAGAAATCTTTGGTAAATATGAGGTGTTGTCGTATTTTTTATCCAGAGGCTAGAAAGTGACTCCTTAGATAGAAAGCAGGATAATTTGTATAGATGTTTTTCTTCTATGCCTTGTGTGATCATGTCTTTGACTTTAGGCTCAATCATCTTTACAAAAGTGTTATCAAATAACACTTGTTTATCGTGGGATAGTAAGTTCATGCACAAGTTCAGTGGTGATTTTTACTTTTCCTTTGCTTTCAATGGGTAGACTCTTGTTTTTGCCTAAGTAGACTTCGCCAGTATGGTCCTCAATCTCTTGAAAGGATTCTCGATCTTTGCACATGTGAGATGTGGCTCCACTATCAAAGATCCACTCTTGAGAGGTCTTGGAGTTAAACGTGTGCAAAAGCACATGAACAACACAAGGAAGAAGACGAAGCTTGGTGCAACACATAATACTGAATGTATTACCACTAGAATATAGAAAGATAAGTAACCCATTAGGGCTATATGCATATAAACAAGCCGCATGAAAAAAACCTCCAATAGAGGGAAAAAAGTGCCTCGATGATCCTAGTGTGTTCACACACATCACTACCTAAATATATCAACAAATCCCCCCAGGAAGTGATGTTGTGAACAAGGAGCTGGCACTCATGTATAAGGAAGTGCCCAGATATGTGGAATCAATCCAGAAAAGGACGTAAGCCCAAAAGCTTTGCAAAAAGCTTCAAAATTCTCCCTAGGCAGAGCCTTCATGAGAAGGTATGCAATGTTCTCCTGTGTGGGCACATATGCCAAGCTGATCTCTCCAGCAGAGAACCTCTCCCTGACATAATGATAATGCACCTCAATGTTCTTAGTGCAAGCATGGAACACATGGTTCCTCGCAACTACCAATGCACTTTGACTCTCTGTGAAAATAGTGATGGCAGAAGACTGACCAACACCCAAATGAGCCATAAGGCATCTGAGCCACACACACTCAACGGTCTTTGTGAAAGCCTCCCTATACTCAGCCTCACAACTGAAAGTGGCCACAACAGGCTGCTTCTTGCTCAGCCAAGATATGCATGAGCTACCAAGCATGAAGCAAAAAGCACTAGTGGACACACGAGTGTCATAACAACTAGTCAAGTCAGAGTAAAAAAAAAATGTAAATCTGGTAGTAGTGATCCCCTCTTGGGATAAAAAATCCAAATAGCCTGGCACCACTCAAGTAGCGAAAGATGCGCTTAACTACATGCCAATGCTTGACTCCTGGGCAATGCATAAACCTCCTCATCTATGAGACAATAAACTGAATATCTGGTCGATCAATGCATAAGTCAATCAAGCATCCAATAGCCTACTGATAGAGAACAGCATGAAATGCATCTCCAGCATCATGAAGATTCAATCATGAACTTTTCTCCGTAGGAGTGGCAAGAGGTTTACATTCGTCAAGACCAAAACAGTACAATAATGTGTCAATATATTTCGTTTGAGACAAAGCCATTCCACCATCAACATGCATAAATTGAATGCCTGTTTTAATTTCCAACTGATGTACATTCCAACCATGATGAGTTGCAAGTGCACATATGGTACAAACAGTAGTCATTCGGCATGTAGGTGCAAAGGTTTCATCAAAATCAATGCCTCTTTCCTGTGCATAACCTTTGTAACAAGCCTAGTGTTATACCTATCAACTGTTCCATCAAGCTTACGCTTCATCTTGTATACCCACTTAGTGCCAATGGCCTTCTTGCCAAGAGGCAAATCACATAAAGACCAAGTACCATTTTTCATGATAGCATCATATTCGGATTGCATTGCATCCACCCAATGGTCAGAATTTTGTGCTTCATTCAAACAAAACAAGTTCAGTCTCATCACGGAGACTAGATGCAGCCATAGCATAGCAATCTGATGCAAAAGAGGGACTATGAGAGCCTGAACGAGTATGGTATGACAAAGGTGCATCCAATTTGCTATCATGCAAAGTTTGCACTAGCCATTTTGGCATAGTTTTTTCTTCCTCAATATCATCTCTCTCATCAACAAGTGCATCACGCAAATCTGCATTAGAAATAAAATGATTTGCATCATCACATGAAACCTGCAATGACTGAGAAGTTTCCTCGTTAGGACTAGCACTAGACTTTCCACCTCTAAAAAGAGGAAGCAAAGTATCATGCATGTCTTTGGAGTTAACAGATGTCTCCTTTGTACATGAAAGTAACGGCTCAATAGCATCTTCAACAAAAACAACATCATGGCTAACCAAAATGCATTTAGTATATGGATGATACAGACGATAGCCTTTGCAGAACTGGACCCAACAAAAATACATTTTACTACTTTATCATTCGATTTTTTGCAATGTTGTTTAGGCACTAATGCATGTGCCAGACAACCAAAACACACAGATGAGCAACAGATGACTTGCGACCATGCCAAGCCTCATATGGAGTGATAAACTGCAGTGCTTTAGTGGGACACCTGTTAAGTATATGTGTTGCACACATAACAGCCTCAAGCCAGAAACTATGTGGTAAAGCCTGAGTGTTGACCTACACCTTGCCATCTCCATGAGTGACCTGTTCTTCCATTCGGCAACTTCATTTTGTTGAGGTGCATACGACATTGTACATTGATGTTTTATCCCACGTTCAGCCAAAAATGCATTAAAGTCAAAAGACATATACCCCCCCCCCCAATCAGAATAGAGGGTGCCCATTTTACATGTTGATAGATTTTCAAGTAAAACCAAAAACTCTTTGAAGCACATAAACACTTCGGATTTTGCTTTGAGTGGATATACCCATGCATGCATCGAAAAATCATCAATGAAAGTCATGAAGTAAAGATACTTTTTGAAAGAGGGTGTCTCCATAGGACAATAGACATCACTATGAACATGCTACAATTTCGGAGCAGCTCAAACTGAACCATCTTTTGGAAAGGAGGAACGCTGCATTTTGCCCAAATTATAGCCTTCACAAACATGTTTACCGGGTGCCTCAAGTTTGGGCAAAGAGGACACCTATCAGATTTCTGCAGGCAAAGCAAAGTAGCAAAATTCAAATGACCAAAGCATGCATGCCAAAGCTTTGCATCTAACATAGCCTCAGAATCATGTACTACACATGCTGAATCATTCATAGATTTTTCATAGTCTTATACAGCCCACAACATAAAATGCCAGAAGCAATAATCATGTCACCATTTCATAGATCATGAACTGTACATTTGTCATCAACAAATTTCACAACGAAGCCAATCTTGGCTAATGCAAAAACTAATAACAGATTTTTCTTGATCCTTGGCACAAATAAAGCATCTAATAAAGTGAAAGAACTACCATCAATAGTAGTTAGAATGATCTTACCAACTCCCATAGCATGATAAGAGGAGTTGTTGGCGCATGTGACAGTATTCCCTGTAGGGGCGGACTCAAGTGAAGTGAAGAAACTATGCTGCTTGGTAATATGTTTGGTTGCCCCACAATCAAAATACCAAACATCTGAGTCTACTGCAGACATATGCTACTCATGAGAAGATGGTTGCAAACAATAGTAAATGCCCATTCTTCATTCTACACAAGATTAGCAGATCGTGTTTTCAGTGTAGAGGCCTCTGCAAGAACCATTCGGCCCTCTTTCTTCTTTGCCTCTTTAGCAGCCAGTTTTGGACAACGCTTAATGACATGATCATTTTCTTTACAATATTTGCAAAACAATTTCTGCTTTTCTGATTTCTTCTCATTTTTTTCTTCTTTCTTCGAATGTGCAGCATTTGCAAATTTTTGCTTACTAGTAGATGAGATCAATTTACCTTTGCCCTTCTGACTAGCTAGGAAAGCTTGATCTGCAACATGCATAATGGACCTATTCTCGCTAAACTTATCTTCTTGCAACATAGCAGAAACTAACTCTTCAAATGACAGAGCATTTGGATTGCCTTTCATCATCACACAAAGAGTAGAAGCAAAACTTTGATATGAATCAGGCACACCATTCACAACAGCCTGCACAAGTGAGCTATCTAGTATAATTTAATCAGTAGAAATCAATTGTTCCTTCAAATCCTTGATCTTTGTCAGAAAATTGTCCATAGAATCACCTTCATTCATATGCTCACTCTCCAACTGTTTTTAAAGGTAAGCAACACGAGCCTCATTCCTAGCTTGGTACAATGTGGTAAGTGTATCCCAAGCATCCTTAGTTGTTCTGCAAGAGCAATGTGAGGAATAATGGCATGTTTGATAGACAAAGCTACCAATGCATGTGCCTGAGCATCTTTGCCATCCCAACAAATTTGCTCCATAGTAGGTGCAGCAAAAATTGTAGCATGAACAAGAATCTGAAGAATATTAGCATGTTCAATGCCATCTGCATCAGATTCAATACCTATATTTGCAGGTGTAATAGGACGTTTTTCAACACCCTACAGGATGTTCCACAGTCCTTTTGCAACCAATACATGTCACATCATATAAGCCCACAATGGGTAATTGGTATCATCCAACTTATCCTCAGCAGCCAACATACGGAATACATCACTGCTTTCAGTCATGGCCACTGACTAAAATACCCTGATGCAAAAAAATGATTGTATCTAAAAAAGTTGAACAGAGTTATCCTAACGAGTTCTGCTCAACCTATAGTAGACTTCGAGATGCTTATACTGGCGAACCAAAACCTGTATATATCTTTGACACAAAAAGACAAAATAGCCTATACAAGCACTGTGATAGTGCGTTTAGAGACTGAAATGAGCTCAGATCGCGATTCTAAGTATGCTCACCCTGAGTATGCTCACCAAATTTCATCGATTCTGAGACTGTGATCGATGGGGTATCCACGACACCCTAAATGAAGCGACGACCTGCTCTGATACCAATTGTTGGAGTTAGATGTCTGCGGAAGCATGCGAACAGCACAAGGAAGAAGAAGAAGCTTGGAGCACAACACACAATACTAAATGTATTACCACTAGAATATACAAAGATGAGTAACTTGTTAGGGTTGTAGGCATATATGCAAGCCGGGAGAAAAAAACCTCCAACAGAGGGAAAAAAGTGCCCCGGTGGTCCTAGTGTGTTCACACACATCACTACCTAAATATATCAACAAGAGGAACTCAAAGTAACTAAGGCATTAGCTTCTGTCAAAATAAACACATCTTCATTGGAACAGTGAGACCTATGTTGGTGGGGTTTTGATTGGTTCCTCAAGCTAGAAGGCTTGAAGCTATTCTTCTTTTTGTAGGAAAATTTTTCAAGGTGCTCCATTTTGCCACAGTAATTATAACCAAACTTCTTTGACGAAGTGCTAGAACCTTGTTTCAGTGAGTTGCTAGTGTTATGACTAGCATGTTTTTCTTTATTGAAGGATCCCTTAGCCTTCATCGCAGTTTCTTGCAAGGATGTGAACTTTGCTCGAGAGTCATGGAGGAGCAAAAGTCACCAAAATTCTTCCCAAGTTAACACTTGGCCACGATTATAAAGAGTGGTTACAAATGTCTCGTAGGATCTAGGGAGCTTACTAACAAGACAAATGGCCATCTCCTCACTAGAAACTTGGCAGTCACACAATGCTAGCTTACATTGATAATCCTCAAATGAGGCTATAACTTTAGAAATAGGATCTTGGGGCCTAATTGCTAGGTTGTGAAATAATTCGGCTTCTAAGGTGTAAATTTTTGAGGGAGCTTTGTCTTCATATAAGTCTTGTAGGATCCTCTAAGCTTCATTGGATGTTTTACAAGAGGTAATATGGCCCTTGGTCAACTCATCGCAAGCTAGAAATAACTGACCTAAAGGTCACTTGCCTTTGAAATTCCACACATTCCAGCTCCTAGATCACTTTCCTTGTTGGGTTCTTGCTCACTTCCTTCAACTTCTTTGTATAAGATGTTAGTATATGATCAATGTCTACCCCTCATGATTGTATGCACATTCTGTAAGGCCCCCTTTATGAGGAGAAGCCAAGCGTGCATTACCCAATTGATGGGAATCCCAACTTGCATGTTGGATGAAGGTCATATTGGACCATGTAAGGTATTATAAGGAAAGGGAGTTACCAGGGTCCCCAATTGTGGGGTCCGGGGCAGCGGTGAGCAGCCCCGGCTGGGGGGTCCAAGGGGGCCAGCGGGCCCCCTGGCTGGGGGGTCCCAGGGGGCCAGCGGGCCCCCTGGTGGGGGTCCGGGGGCAGTGCCCCCGGCGCGACGATAAAGGGAATATTCCATGGAATATTCCCTGTCGGAGTCAGAAATCATTTATATTTGTTAGGTCGGTTCAACCAGTCTAAGCCGTGTATGGCAATTATGCGGGCGGTGGCCGCCCACGCTCTACCGCCCATGCATAGCCGTCCATGGCAGGCCACCCATGATCCTATATATACATGACTTCTGCACTACCTAAGACACTGAGTTGAGCCAGCATACCTCTACCTTGTATCTCCCTATCTAGAGTTGTCTAGATCACCATTTAAGCTCTACCTTGAGAGCGCACGGGTGGACAACGCCATCATCTTTGTACTTGCTGCTAGTAGAAAATTGTTGAGATTCTCCTATATCTGTTATCTTCTCTGCTATTGCTCCTGTGTTATATTGCGTAACTATTGTCTTACATAAGAGGTTTGTATAAAGGTAAACTGTAATGGTGTTTGTTAGGATTCAAGGTCAAGAACGAGGTGCAAGAACATGTCAAAGAAGTGGAAACGCAAGAAGAAGGAACAAGTAGGGAGCTCCAAGAAGTACATGTCAAATTTTCAAAAGGAATCCCTATAAAAATAGTGATTTTCATCACGAAAAGCCATTGTAAATACAATTTCATATTCTTGTAACTGCATTTTGTTCAAGCACAGGAGTCCTAGAGCTTGAGGAGTATTAGAAATATCATCCTATCGATTTTCATAATTTTTAGACTCCGTTTAAAGCCTCAAAAAATCCCTAGAACCTAATTTTTAACTAGGCCGAACACTAAGTCTGGACCGAGCCAAAACTAGGAGGTATTAGCAAATGGAGTCTCTTCTCATTTTTTTTGTGTAAGTCAAAATGGAGCAGAAGTGCAAACCATACAAGGGCATTATAAGGTATCCCAAGAACCATCTTAGCTTGTGGCATTAGAGATTTGGACATACCTCTTTCTTAGCTAAAATCTCTTCCAATCATCTTGTCAAGGGTTTACCCAAGATTGCATGGAATTGAATTGCCAAGCATGTGCTACGAAAACAGTTGTCCCTTTGCCTATAGAAGCATCCATTTTTGCAAATAAACCCTTAGCATAGTCCATGCCGATATTTGTGGACCTATGCATACACCTTCTCTAAGTGGGTCAATTTACTTCTTCTTGATAGTGGATGACTTCACTAGATATACCTAGTATCAGGGGGAGCACTAAATTGTGCTCTCTGACTATAGTAGACAAGATTTCAGAGATACACTTTTGATTATAAGAACACCCACGAAGGGAAAATGATACCAGAATACGTGACTGATACAAGATGTCCCACAACATGGGACTGATAGGTATGAATAACTCAACTAGAGATGATATAGGAGATCCCATAACTCGGGATCGTAAGTATGGAACAAGATATCTGGATTACAAGAACTCCCTTCTGGGAGATGAACTAGATACAAGAAAGAACTCGACAGGATCTTGTACTACGAGATTACAAGGGGACGGGACAGGATGTCCAAGAACTAGACTAGATAAGACTAGAACAAAGAACAAGACAAGAACTGGTACTGGAACTTGGAGAGTACTTATTTGGCAATCATGGCTCCTTGAGCTCCCAAGCTTGGTATTGGCAAGACTGAGAATTAATGTGGCCAACCCCTCCTTATATAGGTTTTTGAAGGGCGGTTCAAGGGTGGTTACGAATTGATGATGTCATCAATGATGTCATCAATTCAAAGCATGGTCTCTAGATGTCAGAATCAAGCAAGAAGATAGTCGATCTTAGGGTTTTTGCACATTCCAGATGCAATGGAAGTGTTGGTTTCTCCTAATTCTGAACCAATCATGAGATATAATATTCACATGGAATTTGAGATTCAAGATGGTTTCCTTTGTCCATGACATCACCTCCCCCTCAAGCGATGAGTTCCACGAGGAGCGATCATGTTCTCTGGTCTCGGTTTCATTGGATTCCTCTTATGGAATTCTCGAACCTTGATTGGTGCTCTTTGAAGGTTTCCTACAGGTTCCCAAGTACGATCACTGATGTCATACCCTTTCCAATGAATAAGGTACTCTAATCTTCCTCGGTATCTTCTCGAATCTAGAACATGCTTGACTGAAAATTCTTCATGATCATCAATCTCGATATGTGGTGAAGGACTAAGTCTCCCCCCCCCTCAATGGTGAAATCTGATATGGTTCCAACATGGATACTGTCATATTACGGATGCACACCTTTGGATGAGGTGGCTTTATTTGCCACATGGCATCAAATGGGTACATCTTTCATATGTATGGGTAGAAGAGCTAATAAAAAAGAGAGTCATTATGGGACTCAATATGTAGAGAGACTCGGGCGTGGCTGGGAGGAGAACCGAAGTATATCCTTCTGTGTGGGTCGACGGCAGCGAGCGAGCGTTCGCAAGAAGCCAAGGCTAAAAGGATGGAGCGATGGAGTGGTACCATGATATTGGTATCAAATGGGACTCGAAGAGTATGAGCGCCTCCTCTCGTATGTTGTGCACACTCTCACGTATAGTTGTGAGGACTGCCCGCCTCCAACCATTGATGGGCAATAGGGGGTCATGCTGATGCACCATTGAGGGAGGGAGAATCTACTTTTGGAGTAGGAACAGTTGGGTCATCAGAAGCAATCATGTTGGCTGGCCTTGCATTCAAAAGAAAGTGGCAAAACAAATGCAAATCAGAAGGCAGGCCTTTCGACAAACCCAACATTGTTACAGGAGCCAATGTACAGATCCTTGTCTCCAAGGCTAATGAGATATGAGCCAAGGAAGGATATCTACAACTCCATTCCAGGTATATGTAAATTTGAATTTACATTTGAAATTTCGAGAAGCACCATGAACTGTTAGGAGGCCAAGATCCGGGAGGGAAATCATATGTACGGAGAGTATGAGGTATATATATATTCTCATCTAGGATTAAAGATTCCCTCCAAATATAAGAAGGCCAAGTTTAGAGTATCTCAAAAATACTCTATTTTTATGATTTTTGCATAAATTTCAGGAACTATTTTGGATAAATAGCCATTTTGGGAAGGCAAAAAGAGAAGGTATTTTTCATAGATTTATGGAAAAAACCATGCACACTTAGAGTCTAGTCTATTGACTTCCATATACAATCAAGAAATCCATAAGATATCTCAGTTTGATGGGAGTTTGAAGCTCCACAAAACCCCCTTCCATCACAGTTTGACAAAAATTTCAGCACCTAAATTTGAGGAATTCCCATTTTGGAAGAGGGAAAAATAGGTGCTATAGCTATGGATGGATGGGAAAAAGTATATATACTGAGAATATGGTATATGGACTTCTTAGGTGAATCATTAGATTCATCAAAATGATAAGTGAAGGAGGAATTTTACTTCTTCAAAGACCCCCTTCCCGCACTTTTTGGAAAATTTCAGAAATTAATCTTTTGCCAAACTCCACTTCTTGGAGTAAGAAAAAGATCATTTAGAGGCTTCCCAAGGATTATTCTATATAATCCAAGAGAAATCCACATTTAGAGTGGATTAGAAGCTTGCTAAGAGCTCCCATTTAAGTTTTTGCATAAAAGCAAAATCTTGATTTAGGCCTCTTTTGGGGAGCAAATTAGCATGCATGAAGGGAGGATTTGGAAAGGTAAAAAATGGCTCAAGCATCTTCATATACCACTCTCTGAGGTTATGGAGAGAATTTTAGGATTTGCATGATGGAAGAATGTTTTTGGGCACCCCAAAAATCACATTTTTACACTTTTTCCAGCCCCTCCAACAGTCCACTAGTTTGGCATGTCCCACTTGGAATGGCCATATCTTGGGCTAGGAAACTCCAAATTGGATGTGCTATGGCTCGTTTCGAAGAGCACAAGGTCTATTTTCAGTTTATGAAAAGAAATTTTGGAAAATAAGTGTTTTTGCAGGTCTGAACATCTCTGCAAAGTCTGAACAGTTTTGGCAACTACCTTCCGGGAGCCATATTTTTCAACCCGGGAAGGCGAATTGAGTAATTTCACTTCGATTTCTTTGCACATGCTATATATTTCAGTTATGAACATTTGCAGGTCCTAAAGTGGTTTTTGCAGGTCTAAAGAAGGATTACTAATGCATTTTTTTGACTAAATTTGCATTATTTTGGTAATCACTAGACCATATTTTATGTTTTGAGGAGTGTTCCGATGTTCTCGGACACTTCAAAGTGTATTTTAGGACCTGAGGAGGAAGGTGCAGAGGTCTCGAAGCTTGTCGAGAGCGATTGGATGCATGCAATTCCAAAATTAGACTACTCAGGGACGTATATTTTATGCTTTTTGGCATTTTATTTATGTTATGGCATGTTTGTATCTACATGCATGAATGGGATTGCATACATCAAGTGTTGATCATTGTTTAAGCTCTTAAAAGTATGGATCAACATGCAGGAAGTATACTTTTGATTGTTTGCAGGAAAGAAGATTACAGAAACCATATGGCTATGCAACACCGGGAATGGTTGCTAGCAAATACTTTTGTGTTTTTGCAGGTCATGGAATCCATATATAAGTTTATGGCGTGCATGCCATGGGCCTGTCAAGCCCTATGTTTTTGGGTGGCCTGAGTGCCACTGAGTTATGGTTTAAATTTTTTTGGGATTCCATTTCCTGGGGAAATGCTGTCAAAATTTTTCCTACCGCATGGCATTATATACGCACTTGCCTTTAGGTAGAAATGTTATGGCATCGTAGTATGCCCTTTCTGCAAACATCAATAAGTTTTAGGCATGCTTATAAGCATGTATTTGATGGACTTAGGACCATCAGAGTATTATATATAATGCAACTTCAGTAGTAGCAGGATCCCTATATATAATCCTTATGGATTTAGACCATAGGATTGCTAAGGGAAGGAGCTACACCTTCACGATTAGTAATGTGCACAAGCAATCCTATAGGTTTTAGGAAGTTGTATACAGACACGGGAGACACATTTATGATAATCTCCAAGTTAGTGAAGAATTATTTATCTTCACAAGAGTCTCACAGTAGAATTAGGAGACTATGGGGTATCATGATGAAAACCCAAAGAGTGACTAGTTTCACTCATGCACATCACTTGACCAAGTAGTGAAGCATTTTTGCTACACTACTAAGGAAACCAAATGGATGGGATCATAAAGATGGGTTTCATGAGATAGCATCGACGGATGCTTATGTGATTCGAGTGATCGTTAGGAAGGCCACAGATATGGCACTAGCTCTATCTTATAGAGCATAGATCCCTTAGTCAGGAACAGTTGGGGTACCCAATACATACATATGTACCTTGGGATCTACAGAGAGGTACCTAGGCTTAGTCTTGGTACCCAGGAACAAGTTGGTTTGGAACAAAAGGGATATCCATTGTCACATTGTTGACTAGAACCAAACTAACTAGTTCAAGGACATGGGACTCATTCCAGTCCACTGATATGATTCTAGTATATGGGATTCATTGGAGTCCACCTATATATTCCATTATATGGAATAGATATTCGGTTTAGTGTAGGTATGACACCGTGAATTGGAAGAAGTTTTCACTGGTATGGGACGGTGGAAACGACTTCCCTTTGAGCACTCTTCTTCTATGGCCAGGAAGAAAAGGACTCATCATTCATGGCATCATGTCTCACTAGATCAGAGGAGAGCTCTTAGTAGACATCTCCTTAAGATTGGGAGTTATCTTTCTCAGTATGGGAAGATTTATTCTTCCAGTAGAGAATGTGATAGGTGATTTTATCACCATTGGTATCACATACTCATTTTTTAGTTTTCAGGAAGGATAATTCCATCAGTTTGATTGGATCGTATAGATCCATTCACAGAGTATGGTTGGCAGAGATAGTTCTTTACTATGGATACACATGTGTTTACGGTATCATGTCACATCATTGCTGACCATTTTAGTAGAGGGCTTTGGCCCTTATTAGGAATTTATTTTCTCTACTCTTCACTACATACACCTTCATTAGTTAGCGGAGATCTGTTCTCATGTGATGAGGGATTATGTATTAGTTATTGAAGAGAGGACTAAATAAATTCATCAATATCTCTTTTAAGGAAAGGAGAAAGTGGGAATCAGCTCAGACATCCATGAGGGATCTTACTTTAGTTCAGTACTCTCACTTTAGCTCCTATACCTTGGGAGAGAAACAAGGAAAGGAAAACATAATTTCTTCATAGGGAAAGAATAGAGTATGTTTTCCTTTAGAGAGAAGAGGTGTTTAGAAAACATCTCTTAGTTTATATTTCAGAAGGAATTTGTTTACTCTACTTGTCAATATAATTTCCTTCATATGGGAGTATGATTCTCCACTATTTTAGAAGGGAAAACATGGAGAACTTATGTGCATGTTCTCAGTCATGGATGAGTAGAGCTAACGGATTCAAAAGAATCTCTTTCAAAGGGAAAGGGAAAGTGGAATAAATCCCACTACGAGAACTCTTTTCCTTAAAGGAGATTACAGAGAGAGACATGGAGAGAGTTTCACTTTCTCACTTTTAGGTTGTCTAGATAGAAGTGGCACTCTTCTATCAAAGACAAGAGGGAGATCAGTTAGTCATGATGGTTAGATTGAGTCTCACTTGTAGACTCTAGAGAGAAGTAGTTATGTTTATTTCCAGTGATGGTCCTGGACTAGATGAGATGATCTAGTTCTTGACATTAGTACGACTGGGAGTTGAGCATGACTCTTCTCTTTTAGGGTTTCTAGGAGATAGAGATATATCTAACCTATTGTGGTATCAAAATCTTAGTTGGTGTTACATCATGAGTATGATGAGTAAACATTAGTTAGGAGGATGGGTACTTAGGTATTATCTGAATCTCAAAAGGGAATGCTTTCTGCATTCATATGGCAAACTACGGGGAAGAGAATATTTTAGAGTTTGCGCAAGTGCCAATAGATACTCTTCCAATAGAACGTAGTCCAATGGTAAAGGATGACAAACCACAGACTTCTTGGTTGGTGAAATGTAGAGATTGCATTTTACCACCGTGAGTTAGATGATGGATTTGCATAGTTCACAAGGTAGTTTAGACAAAACTATTACTTGTGATTACACTTAAGGTTAGGAAGACCTGGAGTTTTATGAGGACAATCTATCATTTAGTCTTAGATGGGTTTGGAGTCACTTGTTATGGGACTTTGTTCTATACTTCAGAGGATTTTATGGTTTATTATCTCCATTATAATATGGTCAAGCCTATAAGCTTGGCACCTTACACTGGCTTTTTATCTTATTACTCCATAGAGGATACATCATATGGACTTAGGTCATTTTGGATGATGTAGTATGTTATGGGGAGTGATAATTTGAAAGTTGAGTGTATATGGGAGATAGTAGGCACCACTTAGACGGTTTCCCAATTTTGACATGATCTCATATGAGACTTCTTGAGGGGAAGGATACAGGGAAACAACAACACACAGAGATGACCATGTACATAGAGTACATGGGGTTCAGGGGAGTCCGAGCACTTTCTTCTACCATTATGGACATTTCATTTACATTTTCGAGGACTGTAGCTCAATGATGAGTAGCACCTCCTTTAATGTCAATCCGGGAAGACGTGAGGATGGTATGAAGACCTCGAGCAAGTGGCGGCACAAGTGCGTGAGTGAGAAGCACCCAAGCATGCACACACATACACACACACGCGCACACAAGGCAAGACAAAGAGAGAGAATCAATGGAGTTCTTTAGATTACTTTCAATAGCTCTTACAAGTTCGTTTCAATTACAATCTCCCTTCAAAAATGAGCTCTCTAGCTCTTTTTATAGTTTTTGACTAGCTTTTGGCCCTGTCCAGACCTAGTGTCCGGCCTAGTTAAAAATTAGGTTCCAGGGCTTATTTGAGGGCTCAAACGAAGTCTAAAAATTATGAAATTTGGTACGATGGTACTTCTAATACTCCTCAAGCTCGAGGACTCCTCGGCTTGCACAAAATGGAGTCTAATCTACCAAAAACGGGATTTACAATGTTTGTGTAGTGATTAAAATCACTTGGGTTGTACATAATCTATGGAAAAAAATGATCTGGCCTTGTTGCCGTATTGTGCATGACTCCTTTGTTGCTTTGTATGCCAACACTCCCCCCTTCCTAGCGTCTGTCGCCCCTGACAGACCTTTGTTCGCACGGGTGGTCTATGTAATATTGGATGACATTGGTGGCCAGTTCATGTTCTCCTATCCTTAAGCCTCTTGCTAGATCGGCTTCCAATGCCTCCCAATTTATTGCTCCGGGGGTTTCTGGTTGCGGGGTGGTGTAGTACTCTGAATACATTGCTTGTTCACAAGCAAACAGTTGAAGCAGATGTGTTGGCTTTGGTGCGAAAATCTCCGAGTGGTACTCCCAGAAACCTGATCTGAACATTTCTTCGAAGGTCTGTTTGTAGCAGGCGGGGAGGTACTTGATGCGTGCATGCCAAGCGTAAGCCACACGGATACTGGGGGTGGTGCTCATGTCATACACCAAGTCGTAATTTCCATTGCTAAACCCCGGAAGACGTACCTGTGGCGCGGCTGCATTTCTAAAGGTCTTCAGCACTACTTGCATCATATCTAAGATTTTAAGCATCATTTGCGCTGCTACATCTGGCATGGGCTTCAAGCGCGGCATCCAGTGGCGAATGGTTCCCATCATATATGCTACCGATGGTGGTCCTTGTGGTGGCGCGATGTACGGGTAGTTCAGCCATTCCTTGCATTGCGCATTGTTCTGTACCTTGATATTAAATGCCTTCCACGACCTGCGGCGGGGAACTGGACCGTAGCATGGGTTGTACAGGAGGTGCAGTGGCGCGTTGTTCCATGTGCGTAGCATTTCTGGATAAGTCTCTAAAAGTTTCTGCCGCCATGTCGGTTGACGAATCTTGCCTTTTCGCACCTCTGGAGGAAGGTCTTCGGGTTGAAATTGGGTCGCAAAAGTAGGAATCTGACCCGTGACTCTTTGTATTTCTGCATTATAATCAGCCAGGATAATATAATATGGCCTGTACTGGAGTTCCGATGAGAGAATCAGGCGTCTCGATGACAAGTTCTTGAAGTAATCTGATTGTAAAACAGTCTCCTCTATGACCCTCATAGCCTGATTTTGCACTACAGTGCGCTCTTCATGCGAGGTCCCTATTTCCTCCACTTGTCGTAACCATGGCGGCCGTGGTGCCTCGAACGTGTCCTGCCCTTCTTCTGTTTGTTGGCCTCCTGGGAATGGTTGCGGATCATATTCTTCATCAAACGTTTGTTCCACAGGAATTTGCACAACTTCTTCGTCCGTGGGAGCCTCCGGAGGGGAAGATGGCCTCTCATATTGTAGTAGGCGTGTTTGCAATTCAGTTACCTGTTGCTGGAGATCTTTTATGGCCTCTGCGTCGGAAGGAAGCGAAGCCGCAGAGGGGGTGGTTGGAGGGGCAGTTGTTGGGCCTTGTTGGTGTTCCTGCTTCAGTTGTCCTAGCTCCTCCGATAGCTTATCATGTGCTTCGAGCAGCATGGCATAATCTTCCAATATAATCTTGATATTATCGGGGGTCACTGCTTGAAACTTGGATGGGCTGATGGGTGCCCCCGGTGTGCTCTCAATCGCTGCCTCCAGGTTCTCTTGATTTTGTATTTGCGGACGTCTGTTCTCTTCCTGAGCAGCCGCAAGATGGCGTTTAAGTAGTGCCATATTTCGCTGAAGTTTTGAGTTGCGTTCCAGTTGTGTCCGTAGGTGACCTTCTACCACCTGCACTGCTTCCTGATCTACGTTCTGTAGCTGTACTTCCAATATATTGTGGGCTTCTTGGAGGGTGTGGAACTGTGTGTGGAGGCGAGTGTTCTCCTCTTCTAGTACCGCAAGGCGGAGCTGTAGTGTCGCTGAGTGCTCTTGCAGGCGTGCGTTTTGTTGCTGAAGCTGAATGTAATCTGTTCTTAAATTTGATATACAAGCCAACATGGTGTCCAATGCATTACCTATAGATGAGTGGGGGGTGTTTACCGTGGAAGATGCATGGGAAGGGAATTGGGGAAGGGAGACAGTGAATGATGTGTCTACGAAAGTTGTGTGTGTGGGTGTAATTGGTGGAGGGGGAATGGGAGGAGGTGAACCCGTGGGTGGAGGTGCCGTGGGTGGTGAAATGTCCATTCCTTCAGGAGTGGGTGTTAGTGTGGGACCTGCCATATACACTGGTATGGTAGGTGGTGTGTGTGTGGAAGTGGTGAATAGATGTGACGTGGGGTGAGGAGCTGAAAAGACAGGGAATGGTTGAGGGCCTGGTTGAAAAGCCCTAGCAAAGATGTCCTGGAGGGATTGTAGAAATGGAGAGAGGGATATCGGGGGTTGGGGTCGTAAAGTTGAGGAGGGCTGAAAGGGTTGCGTGGTAGCAGGGAAGCCCATGAATGTGGATCTAGGGTCAGGATGACCCGTGGCTGAGGGCGTTGGGGATGGTTGCCCTAGGGCAGGATCTAGGAGGGGTTCGGCGGATTGTGTAGTGTTGGGGTTGCCTTCGAAGATAGGATTATCAGTGGTAGAGAATAGGGTGGCACTGGAGATCGGAGTACGGAAGATGAAGGTGGGGTCGGTGGGTTGATTAGTCGATGTGGTTTCTACTGTTTCTCTTCTAGGAGGTGATGGTGGGGGAGTAGGTGGTAGTGGTTCGGTGGACTCCTCATGGGTGGCTGGGTGCTGTTGGCTAGCTGTCTGGGAGGTTGTTCTGATAGTTTCAGGTGTAGTAGTCGGCTCTTCTGCAACTGTAACGGGAATTTGTATATTTTTACCTGGGCGAGGTCGTGTCTGGAACCTTCGTGGGTCATATTGAACTGAAGGCCTCTGAATGGCAGTGCGCACAGCTTCTACAACTCCATATGTTTCTGCCATCAATAAGAGACCTTCCCTGTACTCTGAGTCAACTCCCGCTTCTTCCAACAACTGAGTCATAAGTACTCTGCTGCTCTGTTCAGTGAGTAATTGCTGCGATCGTACTCTTTCCATAATCTGATACAGCCTTCGGAGTTCTGCTGTATATGCTGGGGCTTCAGTGGTCTCTTCTTCATACGCTTCTTCTTCTTCCGGGTGTCCGTGTTGTTGACTTTGCTGAGCGTCACTCCAATGGACATGTCTACCGTCTGTAGACCTTCTTCTTCTTCGTGAGGATGTGCCCTGCTCCTCTGCCTCTGAATAAAACTCCACATCAGAGAATTGTGTGCTTTGTAGGAATGCTTCGAAATCCTGGGGGTCCAGTCCTTCAGCCTCTCCAGTGGCAGCAAATTCGAATTCAGGTGTAACAGGAGGAGCCGATGGGGTAGGTTGTGCCGTAGTGTCAGATTCCGACCTGGGTATCCTAATGGTAAAGGGGGGTACAGTGCCCTCTCTTAATGGTGATGCCTCAGGAGTAGTCAGGACTTCCCTTGTCTGGACACAAGGGATCGCGCCCCTCATGCGCTTGGACTGATGTGTGGATGTCTTGAGCCTTTTAAACATTTGTAATTGTGCACAAGTTAAGGCACGCTCAATGGGGACATCATATGCCAAGCATCGATAAATGATGCGTGTGAGTGCGCAGCATCCGTTCACCACTAATTTCCTAGATGCCCGTTTGTTTGCTTCATACAACTGATCTATAATCCACACTGGTAGCTTAATAGGTAACGCACCTGCTTCCGCCAAGTAGAGAGCAAACCAGATCTTCTTGTGTGGTTGCGTGAATCGGTCTTGACCGGGGAAGGCGAAGTGTTGCATGCACATTCGGAGAGGGATGGACACATTTGGGGTGAGTGCTGCCATGTCTTTCAGCTTCACTACTTTCCTGTCCTTCATGTTGGTGGGAACGAGAGCATCCTTTTCTGAGGGTACATGCGTGCCATGCATATTTAAAGCATCACTTACCAACTCCACAGTAAGCTCAAACCTCTTCAACTCGTTGTTGCCCAGCAATGAAGGGAGAACAAATGATCCGGGTTGGTCCTTATCTTCATTAGCTTGTAATGTGGAGACCAAATAGTAACATCGGAGGAGATCGGGTTTAGGTAGTGGGGCTTCAAAATATTCCGCCAATCCTGCTCGTTGCCATATGATCTGTAGATCTTCTGTGTTCTGTAAAGTCTCGAACTCTTTGGAGAAAAATTGGAATCACACCCATGATCTGTCATACTCGCATTTAGACTCCCAGATATACTTGGCCTCACCTAATGGACCGGGCATGCCATTGAACCAATGAGAATTCGCATGAACTCTTTCCGTGATTCCTGTAGGGGGATCTGGCACCGGGAGTTGCTGGAGGTGTTGCATCTCCACTGGTCGTTCAGTCGGGGGCACATCCACAGGTAGGCTATCCACATCAATCCCTGCAGTGAGTATCCCTACTTGTGAGCCCGAACCTGTCGCTTCTGCCATTTCTCTTCTTGCTTTCTGATTCTGTGAGAATATAGAATCATGTGTTAACATCGTAATGGACAAAATAAATCCGTTATTGTCCCCGTTACAACATTAACATGAGGTAGATGGTGAGTTAGTGGTTAGTAAGTGCACGAAGACAGTGAGTGTAGTTAACGTTTGTGTATTCCTAGGAGACTAATGCCGTTAGTAAGTGGGGTGAATTTACAAATCTGGGTCGGGGGGTTTATTACAGATCTTAGACTGCCAAATGCAGTGGATGGGCTTTGCTTTCGGTTTCGTAGAGACTCCAGAGAGCTGTGTCGGTGTCGCTGTTTGGGAGTGGGGCCTTTTAGGGACCCACTTATAAGTGATTACATGCATGCTCCTGGGTCTTGGTGTGTTCCTAAGTGTTGAGCACGAGGAAATTCTGGTTGTACTCATAGTTGGGTGATGCTGCATAGGTTGTGGCCTTGGCGTAACTACTTGTGCCCTCAAGCAAGCCTTAGGCACCCAAATTTGTCTAGATTGTGGGCTTGCCTTCATCGACTTCTTGGGCACCCAAATAGATTTTACTTTAGCAGAAGAATTTCTGAAAGACTTCTTATTAGCGTTGTGTTGTTGGTTACTAATAAGAAGCCTTGTCCGTGTAGTTGACGGTGGTGCAGCTGGTCGTTCGCCTTTCCGCACCCACACCTGGTTGAGTTTCTGGGGCATTCTGCTGCGCAGGTGCTTTTGATCTCGGACATAGGTGGTACTCTGCCTCTTCTGCTTGTGATCCGCCTTTGGTTGCTGCCTCCTTCTTGCCTTTGGAAAAGAAGGGAGATCCGTTGTATCCCTGACTCCTTGTTTGCAAATGTCATTCCTCTGCAATACAGGGTTTTGAACAAGAACAGCATGGTCATCTTCATGTGTACCCCTGGAAGGACCAGGAGTCTGTGCCTTTCCTAGTTCCTTGAGTGCTCCATTGTCTAATTCTACTGTAACTCGACTATGATTGACCCAAACCTGGAGAAGTCCACTTCTTAGGTTTAAGTTAATTGCTTGGTCATAGATCCAATCTTGACCCAAGACTAGAGGTTCAGTGAGATCTTCATCTTGACACACCAGTACTTTAACTGTCATTGCCTCATCATGAATGTAAAGGGGGAGTTCCGCCTCGCCCATGCAAGGGGTTTCCACTCCTCCCAATCCTATAAGATATGCTTCCACAGGATTGACAGTCAATTGTAATTCTTGGCAGTACGACAATTTAACAGCACTAGTGGCTGCTCCTGAGTCAATCAAGGCTCTTACGGTCCTTGCACTCTTTCCATGTCCTATATCTAAGGTTACGAAAGGACGTCTATCAATTATCCTATGCGAGCTTGTTCCTGCGACTTCACACATGGCCATAGGAAATCCTTGGTCTGCATAGTCATTCGCTCCAGGCTGATCTCTACCTTGCCTTCGTAATTTCATCCTTCTGATGCGTTCTAAAGCTTCAGCTTGAGCTTCTTCTCGAACTCGCTTTTCTTCCTCTTTGCGTTTCTTAGCAGTGTTGAGTCGACTGAGCATTTCCTCCGTGAGGGGTTCCTGATACAACTTGACTCTACAACCGCTAATATAATTTGGGAGAACATCACCCTCTAATGTGGCCAATTGTACTGCTCCGCTCGTGGAGATCCTATTGATGATCATAGGTCCGTAGCCTCTCTTTTCTAGCTTCCTCGCGTGTTGTTTTAGTGTATAGACTAAGACTAGATCTCCTGCTTTCAAGCCTTTATTCTTCACGTGGGCATCAAAGTATGCCTTCTGTCTCTTCTTGGCTGCGTATATCCCTGCAGCGGCTCTCAGTCTTGTTTCTCCTAATCGTTCAAGGTCAAAGATCCTAGAGGAGAGCTCATGACCTGTCCATTCGTGCTCTTGTGCTACTCTCAATGTAGGGATCAGGAAGTCCAAGGGTAACACAGCGTTTTGGCCAAATACCATCTGAAAGGGGGTGGCTTGGAGTACCGTTTTGTAGGCAACTCGGTATGCCCAAACAGCATGGTGTAGCTGTTTGTCCCAGTCAGAGCGTTTAGTGTTCACTAATTTCGTCAGTACATTGCATAAAATCTTATTAGTACTCTCAGCTTGACCATTAGCTTGAGGGTGATAAGGGGCAGACTTCTTGTGTATTACCAAGAATTCTTGGAGTAGATTTTCAATAACTTCATTCAAGAAATGAGTGCCTCTATCACTTACGAGCTCTATAGGTAGTCCATATCTCGTGAATACATTCTCAAACAAGAATTTGGCAGTTGTTTGAGCATCGTTCTTGGTTGTAGCCTTTACCTCTACCCACTTGGTGAGATAATCTGTTGCAACAATGATGTATTCCGCATGAGAACCTTTAGCTGGGGGATTAATAGGACCTACGAAGTCTATTCCCCACTTAGAGAATGCACGTCCACCCATCATAGGTTTCAGTGGCATCTCATCTTTGCGTATAGGATACTGAGTCTTCTGACATACATCACACCGTTTCACATAGGTATGTGCATCCATGTGAAGGGTAGGCCACCAGAAGCCCGCAAATAGTATCGCTTTGATCACCCGATCTGGTCCAAAGTGTCCTCCTGCTACACCTTGGTGAGCAGTTTCTAAGATCTTAAGATACTCACTTTCATGGACACACAGTCTCAGGTAACCATCCTTACCGCGTTTGTATAGATTATCACCAACGAGTGAATAATCCTGGGCTTCTTGTTCTAAACTTCTTTTCCTAGCTAGGGTCATGTCTGGAGGGAATGTGTTTGTCCTCAAGAATGATACTAGAGGTTCACTCCAATCTGGCACAATGGATACTTGATAGAGAGTGGCATGTTCCACAGGTGGTTTAGTGCAACAGATTGGGCATTCCTTGCACAACTTTTGGACATCAGCTTCCATAGTTGGCCAATGCACTCCGAGTCTCTTTAGAGTCTGTAAAGTTCGTTGCTTTGAATGGTGTTGCTCTAACGCACCTACATGTGCTAATTGCAACCATTTAGCGTACTCATCCTCTTCTACGCAACAAGCCAAGATCCCTTGATCTGTGTGCTTGTACATGCTTCCTGCCATGATATGGTACTTTTGGGCTTTTACGATCTCTCTATTCCGTGTGTTTACTACAGGATGGTTAGGCCCGTATGTCAATACTGGTACCAATGGCTTAGCCCACTGCGGTACAACTTCCAGATTAAACAAGTAAGCATCAGGAAGGTCATCTGATACTCCTTGTGGGGCTTCTCCCGATGTGAGCCTAGAGAGATGATCAGCTCGTAAGTGAGTCCTACCTTTCCTTACCACAACCTCGAAGTCGTATTCCATTAGCAAGAGAAACCATCTCACTAATCTTCCTGTATTGCATGGCTTGTTTACAAGATATAACAATGCCTGATGATCAGTAAAAAATTTAAACTTATTTGCAAGCAAATAGTGTCTAAATTTCTTGACTGCATATACCATGCCTAATCCTTCGCGCTCTGTAGTGGTGTAATTCCGTTCAGCCGCATTCAATTGTCTACTGGCATAGGCAATTGGAAGATCCATATTACCTTCACCAGTAGGTTGTGCAAGCACACATCCAATAGCATAATTGGATGCATCCACATGAACATGGAATGGCTTATTCCAATCTGGTGTGGTCAAGATTGGTGCTGAACACAATCTTCGTTTAAGCTCCTAGAAGGAATTCTCACATTCATCAGTCCACTCAAAGTTAGTCAAGAGTCCGTACATGGGCTTTGCAATGACAGCATACATGTGTATAAATCGTCGATAATAACCACAATGCCCCATGAAAGCTTGTACTTCCTTGACATTCTTTGGCCTAGGTAGCTCTGCTATGGCTCTCACTTTCTCTTCGTCAGTAGATATGCCATTCTTTGACACTATGTGTCCCAGAATCTTACCTTGCCTGACCATAAAAACGCACTTTTCTGGGTTCAGGCAGACTTGATATTCTCTACATTTGTCAAAGATTTGTCTGAGTTCTGGAATATGAGTTTGTCTAACATTGGAATGAGCACAAAGATCATCAACATAGACTTCTAAACTCTTCCTCAGGAACTCCTTAAACACATGGCACATCAGCCTCTGGAAGGTGGCTGGTGCATTGGTAAGCCCAAATGGCATTACTCTAAAAGCAAAAATGCCCCATTCTGTGGCAAAGGCTGTCTTATGCTGATCCTCTGGAGCTATGGCTACTTGATTGTAGCCAGAAAATCCATCAAGGAAGCTGTACACTTCCTTGCCTGCCACTCTTTCTAAGAGATGTTCTGTGATGGGAAGCGGATAGTTATCTCGAATCGTGGCGGCATTAACCTTTTTCAAGTTAATGCACACACGCAGCTTGCCATTCTTCTTGGGCACCACTACGATGGGGGATACCCATTCAGTGTGCTCAATTTCATAGATAAATCCAGCTTCGACCAATCTATCTATCTCTTCCTTGATCTTAGCTGCGTAATTATCGTTATATGTATAAGGCTTTTGCTTAGAGGGTTTAGCATCTGAAGTCATGGGGATGGTGTGCGAGCATATGTCCGGGTCAACCCCTTTCAAATCCTTGTAACTCCAAGCGAATACATCTCTGTATTCTCTTAGCAAGGCAATCAATTCGTGCTCTTCTTCTTCTGTCAGGTCATGGCCTATATACGTGCATCTCTCCTCTCCTTCTTCTAGGGCCACTACGATTTTCTTGGTAGTTTCTTTGTTATCATAGGCCTCTCCTGATTGTGCCTCTCGTTTAGGCATTCTTATCATGACTCTCCTGTCATCTATCTCATACTTCTTAAAATTTTCTGGGACCTCAAACAAAGATTCTTCCTCTTCTGGTAAGGCTTCTCTCTTCTTTCGTTTCTTCCCTTCTTCCTTCGGGCTCACATGTGTTGCCAATCTTACGTCATTTGTCAGCTCTCCATGCCTCTGGGTTTGAAATTCTACCTCATGGAAGTATTCTTCATCTGATGCAAATGGTGGGTCCATAATGATTGACTCTAGATCGGAGTCACTTGCATCCTCAAATGCATCAGGGCTAGGTTCGCATTCTTCTAGAACTGCCTCTCCCATGATTGGCTCTATGGAGAAAACTGAAATATCATAGCCATCCTCATCACAGTGAGGTGTCCATTGTTCTTCGTTGATGGCTACGTCCATTGTTGCTAAGATTTCTGCCCAACCGTGAGGTTCAAATTCTTCGTCTGGAAAAACTACAGGTGCATAGGCTGGGTCTTGGATTGATCTATGGGTTTCTTTCGCACCTACCTCTCTGGCTTTCTCTCTCTTCTCTTCTTCTACTGCTACCTTGCACATCCATAAGTGAGTGTCTTCATGCATCCATGAGGATCCAGATTCTATGGAATGCACCGATTTTGTGTCATCTTTAGCTCTATGGATGGGATTCCACTGGATAGGAGGTACATCCCTATGAGAGTAATCTTTGAGATTGACTTTGGTTGTAACACCTAAGTGCTGCAGGTACAAAGAATTGGTTCCCCAATCCTGTACCACTTGCAACTGTCGCATGAATGGTCTTCCTAAGATCATCTCATAGGCATGATTTTTGCTGAAGTCACATATAGCAAAACTATGCTCGAACTCAACACCACAAGTGGTGAGAGTTATTCCTTCTAGCAATCCTAAGGGTTTCTCAATATGACCATCGGCCATTTGCAATTTCATCCTCGTTGGCCTGAGTGCTGGCTTGCCCCAACGCTTCCATAAGGAGGTGGTGGCAATTGCAACTCCTGCACCTGAGTCCAAAATCGCTTTGGTGGTGTACTCCTGGTAGGTGATGAGGTGTTCCCTTCTTCACCTTCACACATATCTCCTATCTTATCCAAGGGAATTTCTGGCACTGTCCTATGGGATCCTACCTGGGAACGAGGTTTTGCTATCTCTGGTACTTGTTTGGCTACATGTTTCCATAATTCAGGTCTAACCTTGAGTAGCTCTTCTAACTTGAGATTACACTGCACGTTAGTGTTCTTCACTACCTCTGTGTTCCTAGGTATGACTGAGTCGTCGTTCCTTACCATGACTGTGGGTGCTCTCATACATGTGGACTTTGCTTCCCATGGGCCTGTGAAGTGGGGTAGCTCTTGTATGGAATTAGACTCAAAGTCTAATCTCTCGTGAGACTGAACACTCTCATGCTCCCCGTAAATAGATGGGATGTCTTGTGGGAATTGGTCGTGTGCATCGTCCACAAGTTCAAAAGGAGGGGCGACCTCGCTTTCGTTATCCCATTTGTCTTCTTGAATCTCTCGTAGGAAGTCTGGTGCAAACCGGTTCATAGAAGAAGAAGTGTCTGGCTCCGTAGAATTGGGCGCATAAGCAACCTGTGAAGGAGGGCTGATTCTATTGTTGACTCTCTCCTCGTTCTCGCAAATGACTGGAGCACAAGCTTCTTGGGGAGGATTACTTATTCTATTACTTTTCCGAACAGGCTCATATGCTCTCTGGGAAGGAATGTGGGTTACCTGTGGAGGTACATATGCTTTCGAGGGAGGATCCTGTGACCTTTGGGGAGGAAGATAGGCTCCTTGAGGAGGCACATGGGCTTCCTGAGGAGGCTGGCTTATCCGTTCTCTTGCCCTTTCCTTTCTTTGAGGGGTAGGCTCCTTTTCTGGCTGTGCAATTAGCCTCTCTAATCTTTCTAAGGAGGGAAAGGAGTCTGGTTTAGTGGAATTGGCCACATACACTTCTGACGGGGAATGCTTCATGTTTCTGCTTGCTTTATCTTTTTCTTGATTTTTTTCTTCCTTGGCAGATCTTGCAATTATTTCCTCTAACTTCTCTAGGAATCCATCCAAGTGTAATTGCGTTTTGGCTGAGCCCGAGTAATTGAAAAGGCGACTGGCTTCAAACATAGTCTGAGCCAATGCGACCATTTTCGCGCATAGTTTGGTTCTTTCTATCTCTAGGTCAGCTCTAGGATAGCACTTGTCATGATCCGTGACGTTTGGCCCTTCTTGGATTCTGGCCTGATATGCCTTAAGCATCATGTCTATGTCTTCGGGAGTGGGATCAGCTAATACTGATCCTGTTTGGGGTGGTGGGTGGGTTACGTGGGGTGTCTTAGAGGGTGAAGGGATGGAGGGTGATGGGGATGGTAGCGGTGGGAATGTGTGAGAGTGCGGTTGAGATGTGATCTCTATGATTTTAGCCTTGGTTTCTCGTAGACTTTCCTCAAGTTCACTCATCTTCTTTGCCCATTGCCTTTTCATACGTTCGCGGCTATCTTTCCAAGCTCTTGTTCTCTTTTTATTTTGGCTCTCAGTATCGCTAGTGTCTGGGCTCTTTTCCTTGCCTACCCCTTGGTTTTGCTGCAAAGCTTGAGCTCGAGTGACTACCTGTACGGGTGCAGTGGAAGTGACACTTCCTGAGGAGTCTACCACTAACCCAACAACGTTGATAGGGGTGATTTTAGGCATGCTATTGGGGTTCTTAGGGCAATCTCGTAAGAGATGCTCTTTTCCGCAGTCTTGGCAAAAGCCTTGGATAGTCACGGACTGAGGTTGTGTGGGCGGAGGCAAGGGACAATCACGAATGAAGTGATCCCCCTGACATCGGTAGCATGGTCCTCTAGGAATTGGTGGTCGTACCTGTCTAGGTTGAGGCCTAGAATTGGGGTTTGCATACATGACGTTCGTGTAATCTGACTCCCAACTAAGTTCGTTTGGCTCTTCACCATAGTAGGACTCACCATGCTTAGGAGACTGCATGTAGTAGGCCTGGGGGCTATCAACATGGGTAGAATCAAAGCTATGATCACTTGGGTCATTTTCAGAGATCAAGGGTGTTACTGGGACTATAGCTCTATTCAGGTTCTCTTCTGCCGCAGTATACTTTACCGGGATCACATTAGCTGGGGCTGGGGGTTGTTGTGCTAGCACAGGCTGAGGCCTTTGTTGGTTTTGATATTGAGGTTGGAAATTTTGTTGTGGCCTGCCATATGGTTGTGGAGGGTACTGGTTCTGGTATCTGCCTTGTTGGTAGGGCTGAGGGTAGGGTTGCCTAACCGCCTGCTTGTTGTATGGGCAATCTTGTGCGGTGTGGTTGGTGTATCTCCGTTCTATGGTGCAGTACTGGCTACTAGGGTTTACTTGGGGTTGAGCCATAATGGGACAGACATTCGCCATGTGGTCACCACCGCATGTATAGCATCTTTTCACTGGGGCAAACCTTGGGATTTGTTTGCTAGTTACTCCTAATTTCTGGGCCACTTTCTCTGCGAGTTCCTCAATTGATGTGGATTGCATGGAAGAGTGACTAGATGCACTGTCTGAATCTTTGTAAATTTTGGACAGCTCTAGCTCTTCTCCTAGGTTATCTTCAATGTCAATGCATATACGTACACACTCTTCTATGGTCCTAGGGTCTTTCAGATACACGTAGGATCTCAATTTTGGACTCAGTAGTCCATCAAGGAATAAGGCTACTTGTTTAGCAGATGTGGGTAGCTCCGAAATAGGGCACCTTTCAAGATATTGTCTAAATCTTCTTCCTGCAAGCCTCACAGTCTCTTGAGGGGTTTGCTTGAAGCTGTGAATCAGTGAGGAGGTGTTGTGTCTTATGCCACTCTTGGAGAACTCTACAATGAATGCCTCTAGGAGTTGGTCTATGCTCCTGAACTGACGCTCATCTAATGGCTGAAACCATGTAAGTGCCGTGTTCCTAAGGGTTAGACCGAAGGCATTGTACTGTGTGAACAGATCTTCCACTTGTTCAGCTCTCAAGACTTGCTTGAACTCTGCCACATGATCATAGGGATCTCCTGTGCCATCAAAGTAATTCTTCATGGACTTAACTAGCTGGGTGGGTCTCAAAGTTCTTGTGTGCTCTCTAGGCCTCGGCAGAGGGAATCCATCTACATTTCTTTGGTTCCTGTGGGCTCTATGCATCTCAGGTTCTACCCTATTCGTCTCTGTTCTCGTTCTTTCTCTGCCCACTGGGTTGGCAAAACTTACTTCTGGTCTATCTCTACTTCTGTCTCTTTGCGTACCATGAGCTTGGGAAGTTCCAGCCCCAGGGTGACCATAGGATACATTTGATCTTGGTTGGGGGAAAATAAATTCACCCTTCCAAGTGTAAGCATGCCTATCATTTTCTGTCACCACAAAGATCCGTTCTGAAGCATGATCTAGGTAGGTCACTCTGCCTGGGCTATCCGGATCCTTAAACTCATAGATCATGATTGTTCCTATATCAATTGGGTGATCCGGTTTATACCTCCAAAAGGCTTCGTCCGTTTCTCGATTGAGAAGCAAATCTATGCACTTGTTATCTTGGGGAACCCACTCAGGCGTGATAATCCTAGTGAGAACTGATTTACCTCGAGGGGTTCTAGGTTCCACTCCCATGTTTCCTTGTTCCAAGTCACCTAAGTCCGCTTCTGAAATTACATTTCCAAATTCATCTGTCCTATCTGGATGACTGGTGACTACGTATATGGTTCCTTCCTTGTCCAGGTATGCACCGTTTTCAAATTTGACAGCTGGGTGCTCTAGTCCTATGGATTGGTCAGGGTTTTTAATCTGGACCACAGATCTTCCTAGGCCATCCTCATAGATGCTAGCACCTAATCGGTTGGTCCTAAGGTATTCCAACTGTGTTTTGTAAGGGCCTTCTACCCTGTACAAGTAAGGCACACCTGAACTTCCCGTAGGTCTGTCCATACCTTGAGACATCTCTGACTCACTGGTCTCCGAGCTAGGGTAATGAGAGTGGCGACTCAACTGTTGGGCCCAAGACCTTGCAGTGTGATTGACACTAGCCTCTGAAGACCTAAGGCTTTGTCTCTCTCTTACTAGGTGTCGTCCTGATCTAAGGTTCATATGCCTAACGGATTAGCCCAAATTTTTTCAGAGTACAACCTCGTTGCCGATCAATTGGTACCAGTCACTTGATTCTTTTTAGTTATTCCTCGTGTTTAAAGTCTTATCTGCTGTTACGTCGTCCGGAATACTTGAATGTTCTTCGTACTTTCAGGTTGATCGTTCCACTTTAGGTTCTTTCCTTTATGTTGTCGACAGTACAGAGATTAAGTTTTTAGCTTGAACTTGAGTTTTAGGTAGTCTTCAACTTGATAGTGGCCTATCGTCGCCCTGACTTACTCCTACTTCTAATCGCTCTTAGCCTAGGCTAGGAATTGACGAAGAGGAGTTGAGAATATTCCGACCTTTCTTGCCGAACCTTGCTCTTTAGTGCTCGAGAAGTTGATTCTCAAGCGTGTGCCACACCGTTGCTTGGATACTCTCAGTTGCTTCTCAATAGGCCTGCATAAATCCCAAGATTAGCTCCAAGTAGACCTTTCAATTGACAGACAATTTATTTCAGACACTTTTTTAATGACCCTTGTTCCCCCTTTTGCATTGTTAGAAATTTACTCTAGAGCTCCCTTGGTGTTCCTACCCCTCAGTGTGTCAACTTCCAAATATCCTATCTGAAAATCAACGCGTTATTCTTATAAAAAACAGTTGAGGGCGTGTAGTATATGTCACGAGCTTTCCGACAAGCCCTAGAGCTCAGAAAATGGATCTCGTATGAAAAAGTTATGACCGTTCAGGGTTTAGGGGGTTAACTAGACGAACAGACCCTTTCGGGGGTTTTAATGCATTTTCTAAGGCCTTCGTAAGTAGATGAGTACATGAAAGTGCAAGTATGCCCAAAATTTAGCCTAAATTTCCAAAAATTCACTCCTTAATTTTTTGCCGAAAATGCCTGTCTATCGCGATAGACGGTGTCTGTCGCGATAGACACAATCTATCGTGGGGGCTGTCTGTCGCGATAGACGGTGTCTGTCGCGATAGACAGTGTCTGTCGCGGATTTCTGTCTGTCGCGATAGACGGTGTCTGTCGCGATAGACAGTGTCTATCGTGAAATTCTGTCTGTCGCGATAGACGGTATCTGTCGCGGATTTCTGTCTGTCGCGATAGACGGTGTCTGTCGCGATAGACGGTGTCTATCGTGAAATTCTGTCTGTCGCGATAGACGGTGTCTGTCGCGATAGACGGTGTCTATCGTGAAATTCTGTCTGTCGCGATAGACGGTGTCTGTCGCGATAGACGGTGTCTGTCGCGGATTTCTATCTGTCGCGATAGACGGTGTCTGCCGCGATAGACGGTGTCTATCGTGAAATTCTGTCTGTCGCGATAGACGGTGTCTGTCGCGATAGACGGTGTCTATCGTGAAATTCTGTCTGTCGCGATAGACGGTGTCTGTCGCGATAGACGGTGTCTATCGTGAAATTCTGTCTGTCGCGATAGACGGTGTCTGTCGCGATAGACGCTGTCTGTCGTGATAGACTGAAAAAATGCAAATTTTTGAAAAACTTCTAGTGATCTAGAGTGTCCTCAAGGTGTAGGTTACAGTGATAAACATGCATTCACAAAATGTTAAGATTTTCTGTCTGTCGCGATAGACAGAGGCTGTCGTCCCGGGACCTGTGCAGAGCCTGTCGTACCTGTGCACACTGCTGGGGATGATGGTACAGCAAAAAACCTGCAAAATAGCTCAGAAAACATGCAAAAACAGCACATGCAAGTTCGCTCTCTCGCTCTCTCTCACAAGTGAAATGAGGGAAATGAGGTGGAGGTGGGGATATAGTCAAAAAGCTGAAATTTTCGCGATGATGGAGATGGACGTGGGAGATGGTGATGATGATGATGGGGAAGAAAGTAAAAGAAAATCGATGAGAGTGAAGAAAATACCTACAACTCCAACGCGTCAACTCTACGTCTTACCATCACACGCTCGTCCTCAAAGCTCGATCCCCGGCAACGGCGCCAAAATTTGGTGTAGCTCAATGATGAGTAGCACCTCCTTTAATGTCAATCCGGGAAGACGTGAGGATGGTATGAAGACCTCGAGCAAGTGGCGGCACAAGTGCGTGAGTGAGAAGCACCCAAGCATGCACACACATACACACACACGCGCACACAAGGCAAGACAAAGAGAGAGAATCAATGGAGTTCTTTAGATTACTTTCAATAGCTCTTACAAGTTCGTTTCAATTACAATCTCCCTTCAAAAATGAGCTCTCTAGCTCTTTTTATAGTTTTTGACTAGCTTTTGGCCCTGTCCAGACCTAGTGTCCGGCCTAGTTAAAAATTAGGTTCCAGGGCTTATTTGAGGGCTCAAACGAAGTCTAAAAATTATGAAATTTGGTACGATGGTACTTCTAATACTCCTCAAGCTCGAGGACTCCTCGGCTTGCACAAAATGGAGTCTAATCTACCAAAAACGGGATTTACAATGTTTGTGTAGTGATTAAAATCACTTGGGTTGTACATAATCTATGGAAAAAAATGATCTGGCCTTGTTGCCGTATTGTGCATGACTCCTTTGTTGCTTTGTATGCCAACAAGGACGAAAATGTTTTCAAGGGGAAGGAAATGTCATATTACGGATGCACACCTTTGGATGAGGTGGCTTTATTTGCCACATGGCATCAAATGGGTACATCTTTCATATGTATGGGTAGAAGAGCTAATAAAAAAGAGAGTCATTATGGGACTCAATATGTAGAGAGACTCGGGCGTGGCTGGGAGGAGAACCGAAGTATATCCTTCTGTGTGGGTCGACGGCAGCGAGCGAGCGTTCGCAAGAAGCCAAGGCTAAAAGGATGGAGCGATGGAGTGCTACCATGATAGATACATGGAAAACTGGATGTATTCTCATGGTACTTGGTAGTTGGAGCTTGAAGGTGACAGGATTAATCTTGGCCAAGATGGTAAATGGACCAAATCTTTGATGATCTAACTTTGCACAAGTCCTTGAAGTTTGCAAATTGTTTCTGAGTAACATACTTTATCCCCAATTTGATACGATGGATTCTGGACACAATGTTGATTTGCATAGTGCTTATATTGTTCTTGAGCTTTATGGATCTCTTCCTTGAGTTCTTTGGAAATTTCCATTAGGTATTGAGCCTTGTCTCTGGCAGCTGGATTCTTGACATGATTTGAGAGTTGTATATCCATCCTTGGATGTTGTCCATAGTTTGCAAAGAAGGGAATTTGCTTAGTAGATGCATGAACACTATTGTTATAGGCAAACTCAACAAAGGGTAACAACTCAAACCAATCATTTTGGTGATAGTTACGGAGATATTCCTCTAGGAATTGATTCACCCATTATGTTTGTCCATCAATTTGTGGATGATTTGTTGTAGATAGTTTAACTTGAACACCAAGGATCTTGCAAAGACTGTTCCAAAAGCTGGATATGAATTGTGGACCTCAATCACTAACAATATCATTAGGCAATCCATGAATCCTAAAGATGTATCTGAGAAAAATTCTAACAGTGGCTGCACCTGTGATTGCCTTTGAAATTGGAATGAAGTGCACCATCTTTGTAAATCTATCCACAATAGCAAGAATGGCATCATACTTATCTGACTTTGGTAGATTTGTGATAAAATCCATAGATAGTGAAGCCCATGGCCTTTTTGGAATATGTAAAGGTTGTAAGAGGCCATGAGGTTCATATCGTGATACCTTAGATCTATTGCAAGTGTGATAGGTTCGAATATATTCTTTGACTTTCTTCCATATCTGAGGCCACCAAAAATCCCTTGATATGAGTTCTATTGTTTTATTTACTCCAAAATTTCCTCCTACAAGGTTGTCATGACGTTGTTGAAGTACTTGGATCCTGGGCTTTCCTGGAGGGACATTGTTGCAGAGCTAAGAAGAGCAAAAAGCAAAGAAAAAGACGGGCCCCAAAATTTTTCCGATTCGGACACTTTATTTTTGTATCATAGCCATTTTGTAACATATTTTCCGATGTAAAGGCACTAGAGGAGTCCTCTAGATGCATAACCATGGAGATTAGTATCTTACCCATGTAAATTAGTAGGAACATAACCTTTTAGTGAATAAAGTGCCGGTCTCTTGTGTGAAAGGACCATTTTTAGGGCACATGTATATAAGTCAATTTGTGACTCTTTGTAAAGACTTTTTGCCATTGTGAGAATCAAGAGCACAGAATTTCGAATTTGTGTCTTCTCCTCTCTATATCATCTTCTTTGTGAGCTTGTGTGCATGTGTGATGCTTGAAAAGAGTGTTTGGAAGTGTTGCATGTCCATGAAAGTGCTTTTTTTTTGTTGTTAAGGTGTGTGTGAAGTGTAGGAAGTGCTGAAGTGTAGGAAGGTCATTCCCGCAACTCAGTATTTTGCTCATAACTTGAAGCAGGAGTGTCAGAATTGAGTGAAAAGACAACCATTGGATGCATCTTCTCGAGAGCTTCGAAAACAACCCACTATTCACTATATTCGGAGTTTGAAACTAAGAGAAAAGCTCAATTTACTGTTGGCTGCTGCTCCAAGTATCGTGGCATCTCCACAGATTCTTGACACTTGTTTGGAATAGGCTTAGACTTATTTACACTCTTTGGGAAGCTCATTTGCATTTATCATCATTTGAATGCATATCTTCATACACTCGGCTAGGTTTTGATGCTCCTCAGATTGATAAATAAAGCGTGAATCCCCACTATATGCACTTGAGGGGGATCGAGGTATAGTCTCTTTCTCCACAAGTCCCTAAGTTGGTACTTAGGTACACACATTTTTGGCACCGTTGCCAAGGAGGTCCAATCAAACCGAGGCACTCGTGTGATGGTAAATAGCTCTTAGCATTGAAGCAAGTGGAGGAGTTGTGAATTTCTCTTCTCTGATGAGTCGCACTCATCTGCACTTACTACTTCTCGCTCTTGGAGTGTGTGTAGTGAGTTGATAGTCTAGGGAAGCGAATGGAGTGAGTAGAGTAGGAGGAAGAAGGGAGTAGGTTAGGAAGGTAGAGTAGCAATCAAATTGGGTCTTGTTAAGTCTCTGTAGTTAGGAGAAAATTTCAAAAAGTATAAAAACCAAAAAATTGTCTTTTTCAAGTCACTTGTCTCCAAGCAAGTATCGTGAGAGCTAGAAGTCGAATATCACGTTTGGAGATCAGGGAGATTGGGGCCGCGTAGAGCAAGTGAGAGGGATTGGAGAGCTGAAAAATAGTTTCCAAGGTGAGCACATCAATCTTTTACTTATCACATCCAAATGAATCAAGTATTTCAGTAAAACGACTTGCGACAAGTATCGTGAGGGTCCTCCTGGGGTAAAGGAAGTTCATTTTTGTGATACAGACTAAGGGGAGAGGGTAGATGAACTCTAGGAACATTTGTATGCAATTAAAATCCAAAAAGACTAGCTTAAAAATTGAAAAAATGTCAAGTATCATGTTCTCCCGCGGTTGAGATATCGCAATACTTGGATATCGTGAACTCCTGTGGTCGAGCATGGCGATACTTGAAGTGGTCAAATATCGTGTATCATTGAGAAACACTTACGATACTAGGAAGATATCGTGTATCGTGTATCATGAACTTCTGATCGCAATACCTGTCATGTATCGTGTATCGTGGAGTTAGCTTTTCGCGATACCCGATAGATATCGAGTATCGTCAGGAAATTTCTCGCGATAGTGGACACATATCGAGTATCGTAGAGACCTGAAAATGATATTTGACTAATATCGAATATCGTGGTAATTTTGAGTATCGTGTATCGTGATTTTTTCGCGATACCTGCCGAATATCGTGTATTGGTACATGTGCAATATCGAGTATCGTGAGGGTCCTTCCGTGATACTTGCTGGATATCGAGTATCGTGGTATTGTCTAGTCGGTTAAGTATCGAGTATCGTGACTTTTTATAGTGAGTCAAATATCGACTATCATGGAATCTTGATTGTCGAATATCATGGAATATTCGTGTCAGATATTGAGTATCGTGGCATACTCTTTTGGGTTGAATATCGTGTATCGTGGATTCAGAGAAAGTTTCTCAGTCAATCAAGTAATTCCTATAAATTGGGACCTCAACAAAGAACATTGGAAGCTAGGAGTTGGATACAACGAGATGAGAATTTTTAAGTGAATGAACCTAAGGTCTGGAAGAACCCTAGGAAGCCGAAGAAGTGTAATTTCTTTTGTAGGAAGTGTAGCCGAACCAAGTAGTTGTTCACATTACTCTGAAACCTCGAGTGAGTCGGAAGAAGAAATTCCATGGCTTCAGAGGATATGCAGAGTTCTATACCAATAATTGGCATGATGTCAATTACTGAGGGTGAATATCTGACATCTTTAGAATATGTGAACACCAACCAACATGGGATAGCTATCTAGCTAGATGGTCTAAACCGATCAGTGGCCAGATTAAAGAAAGCTACAAACGCTTACATAGTACCTAGGCCAGCAGTTAAATATGCAGGAGGGTTCTATATGGACAAAAGAGATATTCAGTATGTCGTTACGGAACATCCTAAAAGCATCAATGAACAAGGGGAAGAAGGAAATGCCCACAACCTTAATGAAGAGGGACATGAAGAGCAGGTAACCACCCCTAGAGGGAGATCCACGGTTGTTAGGGTTTGGAGAGGAGACTTAGTTCCCCAAGATGATTCCCTAATGGATGTCTATTTGATCAATGGGATGGAACATCTCCTCAGAGCCCCCTCTTCGTTATGGGAAGTGGCCAATAACCCAATCACCATCTATGAGTTACAAGACCCTGAACTTCCCACCATTATCACGTATTTGGACAAAAACCAGAGGAGGTACTGGCCCCTAACGGAGTTAGAAAGAGCAGGGTTGAAATATCAGAACATTCTAGTGTTACCTCCTAGGGATCAAGCTACTACTTCTCAGAACCCCCAAGGAACTTATCAAGATAATTCATATCAACATTCTAGACAGACACAACAAACGCATATATGGGTCAGACCACATGTGCAATTTGCTATGCCGGGAAATAATCCTAACTATCAGCCTCAACCACCAGTTGAACCAAGGAATAGAATTCTTGTCCTAGATAGACCACCTATAGTAAGAGGACTTGGTATACTGTTGGGAAGACCAGTTTTCCTAGTGATGCCTAGACCACCTGAAGCAAGAAGAAGATTAAGACCTATTCAAGTTGCTAAATGCATGAGAAACCATTATGATGGCTCTAGCGAACCTTACAATCATATAGCTGAATTCAAGCAAGTAATCAGAGCCGAACAAGTGGAAGATTTCTTGATCCAATATGAATCCTTTGGTCTAACTCTGATAGACACAGCTTTAGCTTGGTTCCAGCCATTAGACCTTAATAATTTTCAAAACATGGAACAAGTCTATCAAGAATTAATTGAATAATTCACCAAATCTGGGATTAAAAATAATTCTTCCTCATTAATCCATAGCTTTAAACAAGCTCCTACGGAATTAGTGAGATTGGCAGCAAGGAGATTCAAGCAATATGTGGATAGATGCCCTGTTGAAGAGCGACCCACTCAAAAAAAAAATGGTGTCATTTTTTTGGAAGGATTGGTGAATGGATCATTAAGATCTCTGGTATATGTGAAAAGAGTTCAAACTTTGCAAGAATGTATTGACCTAGAGGACAATCTAGCAGAAGATTTGAAAATAACTAAAGGTAGCGTGAAAAGTGAAGATTCCGCCAATAGCACGTCAAACTCTAAGAACAATGTAGAGGAAATAGCCGAATTAGTAGCAAAGAAACTTAATGTTCAAGGGCAAAGGAACTACCCCAACAACCCAATGAGAGTCCCCATGCTTAGAAGGTGTGTGCATTGTGGAGGTGATCATCCTTCTCATTTGTGCACTAGGGGAGTAGCCCCACCACTTGCTTATGCTTACAATAGACCAACCGCACCAGGCCCTCTACAATATTGTAGCATAGAGCAAAGATACACAAATCATAGCACAAAAAACTGTCCTTACCATCGGCAGTCAAGACCAGAACAGCCTCTTATGAGACCTTATGGATACCATCTGAGAGATAAAGGAGGAGAAGCCTTTAGATATCCCACATACCAGCAGCAAGGACCAACACCACGACCTTATGCTTACCAAGGATACACTCAACCACAACGAGTGTTAGGTCAACAACTGCCCCACCCCCAGAATGTTGTCCCAGTGAAAATAGCTCAACCTCAAGAAAACCTAGAAAGAGCAATAGTCCCAGCCATGCCATTGGCAAGTAACGAACCATATGACCCATCCTATGACCATGTTCGGTGATCATTTTATTAGAGAATGTACATTACCAAACCCACCACCACCACAGTGAGTTTGGGAAGGATATTGTAGTGATTGTGGTAAAGAACACCTTTTCAGAGATTGCCCAAAAAACCCCAACAAAGTTAACTCGAACGTGCATATCAACATGATAGAAGTGATAGAGTCGTCAGGGAGTGATAAGGAGTACACCGTGTCGTTGAAAGCAATAACAAGAGCTAAAGCTAGAGAGACCCCAGAAAAAACTAGAGAGAATGATCAAGTTGACAGAGAAGTAAATATACCTACACCCCAAGTAGTTGAAGACTCAGAAGAGCCTGGGAAAAGTGTTGAGCCCATAAAAGTCATATTGTTCAAAGTCAACTGCACTCAAAGTAAACCATAGTCAAAGTCAAAAGTTCAAAGTCAAACTAGTCAAAGTCAACTAGTGCAAAGTCAAAGTGCTAAGATGCAGGTGTCAAAGTGCACAAGTAATGCACAATTAATTGTCCACAAAGGGTAAATTGGAGAAAGTGGGTTGCAGGTTGCAGAGGTATTTCTCTAATTTTCATAGTGTTTTTAAGGTGTTTAGGAAGGTTCAGGTGAACCCTCCCTTGTGTGCACTTTTGAAGAGTTAAAAGGAAAATGTGAAGGTATGTGAAGCGGCAACGTACGCAGAAGTGAAAGTATGTCCCCCCAATTAAAAATTTTGTTTTAGACTAAGGTCACTACATGACAAAACAGGGAGTCGTTGGCTTCCACTTGTGAAGACAATCTTGGGACATCAAAGTGAGCACCAAGATGCTCTTGCAGTTAGGAGCGTACGTGAATCAACACTCAAATCAAGGCAAGGACCATTCTTGGACCATTCAAGTGTAAGCAAGAGTGAGCATAGTTTAAGTGGAGCAAGAGAGAGAAGTGCAAGAGACACACAGTGTGCAACGCAGAGAAGTGAAGTGCAAGGTGTGCATGAAGAGTGACCAAGGAAGTGTGTAGAGGAGTGCTAAGCTTGTCCCCCAAGGATCCCAAGGTCTTACTAAGGTGTGCGCGCGCCGACAGAGGGTATCCATCCCTCCCCCTTAGTGGAAGCTTGGTGCAAGGTGTGCACAAGAGCAGGCTTGTAGAAGGTGGAGGTTTGGTGCAAAGGAGGCGGGCAGCAACAAGTCCCTTGGGTATTTGGTATTTGTAATTGAGCACTCTATGGGATTTTGCACAGAAGCATTGGTTGTATTGTGCTTCAATCTTGTATTTATCTTACTGGAATCAATCGACAGAGGCTTCCAGTGTGTATTTTCTCTTCTGGTCTTCCCCTTTTCTCCTACAAACACTCAAATCCCTTCTTGTCTAAGAATCCCCCAACAAAATTTGGCACGCCCGGTGGGACTTCCAAGGAGATTTGAGCTTAGGAGAAACCAAGTGCAAAGTATAGAAGAGATCAAGTGTCGACAGTACTACAGTGCTACTTCATCAACCAAAAGGTAAATATCCTTATCAAGTGTCTCATATTAACTGGACTATGAGCAGCTCATGACCGCAACCCAGTCCCAAACATTCAGGGTCACCTGCAAGCAAACAAGAAGGAAGGTTGTTAGAAGATCCTCCAGTCCACTATCTTCAACCTCATCAGTAAAGAGCATGGCGGGACAGGTAGACTAGGAAACCTTACTCTCAAGATTAAATATAAAATTTCCTTCTTTCAAAGGCCTAGCTCAGGAGGATCCAGATGAGCACATTAGAAGATTTTTGGCATTATGCAAGACTAGAGGTTTAATGGGCAGGGAGGATGCCTTTTTTATACTCTTCCCTGCCACATTAGAAGGATTACCAGATAAATGGTTCAGCCAATTTGCTGAGAACCACTTTACAACTTGGGATTTGATGAAAGATGCATTTAAAAATCAATTCCAGCATGGGAATACTGCAGAGATCATCATAGAAGAACTAGAAAATTTGAGATTGGTTCCAGGTGAAAAGTTCCCAGAGTTTGTGACTAGGGCCAAGGCACTAATGGCTAAATTGCCAGATCCACCACATGATTTTTTTGTTAAGAAATGGTTAGCTAAGCCTCTACCAGTGGCCACCCAATGCAAAATAAAGGAATTAGTGTTACCTACAGCCTCCATAGAGGAGTTCATCAACACAGGTACACGACTAGAGCGGATAAGGCAACAGTATGGAGCTACTTCTTCTCAATTACCATATTCCATAGAAATGGAGGATCCAGTAATCCAGCTAAGGAGGGCGTTGGAGGGCTTAAAAAGAAATAAGCCCCACAGAGAGGAGGAGAATGATGTAACTTAGTTGAGAAGGGAGATTGAAGCACTAAAGCTCCAAAAGGAGGAGGAGGCCCAAGCAGAGGAATTGGCTCAGCTGCGACAGGATTTGTAGGAACTCAAAGGAGGTGGCATCAAGAGTGGACTTTGGTGTTCCATGTGCAGCAAGCAAGGGCATATAGTAAGTGAATCTCCTCTATTAAGTGTGACTTGCCAATTATGCAGGAAAGCTGGTCATGAGGCCCAAGAATGCCAATCAAGGGGATTACCTGCAACAACATATTGGACCCAAGGAGGACCCCTGCCTCTAGCAAATGTAATGGCGGCTGCACCAAATCAAGGTAACACTTACAACCCTAGACAGAGGAATAACTTTGCAAATGGGCCTAGAAGGCCAATCATTTGTTTCATATGTGGAGAATGTGGGCACTATTAAAGTAGGTGCACTCTACCAGAAAATGCCCCTCCTTGCAGAAACTGCCCAGAGGCCAGAGACCACTATACAAATTGCTGTCCTAAGAATCAAGCCTCTTCATCCAGGCCCCATATCCAAATGATTTCTGTACACAAAGAAGAAATGTTAGATAAGAAATGTTATCCAAATGATTTCTGTACACAATAGAATCTTTTACAGTGCAGACAAGAAATAAAGGAAAGGCTCAAGTAGATATAGCTCAACAACCAAGAATTGATGGATTGAACAAAGAAAAAGAGACATCTGAAGACAAGGCCATTGCATGTGCAGATACAAGGCAAAAAGGAGATCCCATAGGTACCAGTGATGCCATTGGGCATGCATTCAACAGGGCTCAAGAGGAGTTTGGTAAGTCAATTGCATACAAGTTAGCTTACAAAGAGGCCAGGGGATATTCTCCATTACAACTGGTTTATGGCATATTGCCAATTGAGCCCTTTGAATTTTTACCTGGATCACCTAAAATAGCATTCATGCAGGGAAAGAAAGGTTGTGATGTCTCTCAGAGGCTTGGAGCACTACATAAAGTGGAGGAGATTTGTCTACTAGCAACAAAACAATTAATAGAAACTCAGATGAAGAAGATATACAATTAGGCACTCAAGACAATAATCGGCCAGTTTTGGTGGCCACTTGGTTGTGGAACCACCCAGGGCTCCTTGAAAAGGTAAGATCATTCTTGACCCATTATATAGATGTTTTTGCATGGCATTATAAAGACTTAGAAGGAGTACTTGCAAAGTATGGAGAGCATAGAATTCCTCTGGTTGATGGAGCCAAACCCATAAGAGGGAAGAGTTATAGACTTAACCCAAAATATGTTGAAGCTGTCTATGTGGAAATACAGAAGATGGAGGATGCAGGAATCATCATTCCTGTGGAACACTCAGAGTGGCTCTCACCTATGGTTATAGTACCAAAGAAGAATACCAATAAAATCAGAATTTGTGTTGACTTTAGAGCACTCAACAAGGTGACCATTCCATATGGTTTCCGAATGCCTTTTGGAGAGCAGGTCATTGAAGAAGTGGTTGGACATGCATTATATAGCTTTATGGATGGATTTAGTGGCTATAATCAAATATCAATACACCCAGAGGATCGCGAAAAGACTGCTTTTCTCACACCTAGGGGAACACATGTGTATATAAAAATGCCATTTGGGCTCAGAAATGCTCCAGCCACCTTTAACAGAACGGTCAATCTCATTTTTGGCCACTTATTGCTGGAATCACTTAGAATCGTCATGGATGACTTCTCTTTGTTTTCAGGTTCTCACAAGGAGACTCCTTTAGATTGTTTGGACCATCACTTGCGACAGCTGCAGAATGTTTTCAAGAGATGCAGGGAGACTAAGCTAAAGCTCAATCCAAACAAATGTCATTTCCTTGTGACAGAAGGAATTCTCTTAGGACATGTGGTGTCGGCTAAAGGTATGGCCCCAGATCCTGACAAAATCATTTCTATATTAAAGTTGCCTAAACCTAAATCTCCTAAACAGATTCAGAGTTTCTTGGGGCATACTGGATACCACAGGAGGTCTATAAAAATGTATGCAGAGATAGCCAGACCACTGGCTAGACTTACATGTAAGGAAATACCTTTTAAATGGGAAGAGGAGGAAGAAAAAGCATATCAAACATTACGGTCAAGGTTAGTGTCTGCTCCCATTTTGATCACACTTGACTGGTCAAAAATATTTCATATACATGTAGATGCCAGTGCCTATGCAGTGGGGGCAGTTTTGACACAACCCAATGAAGAATTTAAGGTGGACATACCAATTCAATATGCCAGTAGAATTTTGACTACGGCTGAAAGGAATTACAGCACCACAGAAGGGAAGCCTTAGCCATGGTTTATGTTGTCCAAAAATTTCGTCATTACTTACTAGGAGTAAAATTTGTTATTATAACGGATCACCAACCATTAAAATACTTTCTCAACAAACAACAAGCCACTGGTAGAATATGGAGGTGGTTATTGTTGTTCCAAGAGTTTGATTTTTCTGTAGTCCACAGACCAGGTAAAGAAAATGTTATGGTGGATCACCTATCCATAATCAATATGATTGATCAAGCTAGTGGAATCAATGATGATTTTCTAGATGCTCATATGTTCGTTGTACAAGCTCAAGGTTGGTATTATGATATCAAGAATTTCATTAAAACTGGTATGTATCCAGAAAAGGCTAGTGCTATGCAAAGGAAGAGACTGCTAATCAAGAGTAGACCGTATACCTTCATTGAAGATAAATTATATAGACAGAGAAAGGATGACAGGTTTAGGAAGTGATTGGAAGAAGAAGAAGTGAGGGAAGTCCTTCAATCTACACATGAAGGAACAGGTGGTGGGCACCTTCTAGGGCATATTATGAGTGAGAGGATACTGGATGCTGGTCTATGGTGGCCTACACTATTTAAGGATGCAGATGAATGGGGAAAGGCATGTGACGTTTGCCAAAGGTGTGGACCTAAGCCAACAAAGCAGAGGCATAACCCCTTGATTGTTTCCACTTTGTGGCAACCATTTGAGAAGTGGGGGCTAGATTTTGTAGGGCCCATCTACCCTCCGTCGATTCCAAAAAAGAGAAGTATTTATTGATAGCCACAGATTATGCGACAAAGTGGGCTGAAGCTATTGCCTCCCCCGATTGCACTACCCAAACTGTTGCTGATTTCATTTACAGTAGCATCATTTGCAAGTTTGGATGTCCACTTGAAATTTGTACAAACCAGGGTACTCATTTTGTGAATAAGGTCCTACAGGAAATTTTCAATAGGTATAGAATCCTACATAAGACCTCTTGTGCTTACTATCCAAGAGCCAATGGACAGGTTGAATCAACTAATAAGGTATTAATTTCCATGTTAAGGAAGGAATGTATGTTAGAGCCCACTTCCTAGGGCATTGCTTATCAAGGTACCCTATGGGCATACAGGTTAGCTTACAAAGAGGCCAGGGGATATTCTCCATTCCAACTGGTTTATGGCATATTGCCAATTGAGCCCTTTGAATTTTTACATGGATCACCTAAAATAGCATTCATGCAGGGAAAGAAAGATTGTGATGTCTCTCAGAGGCTTGGAGCACTACATAAAGTGGAGGAGATTCGTCTACTAGCAACAAAATAATTAATAGAAACTCAGATGAAGAGGAAGGAGGCACATGATCAAAATCTGTGGAACAATAACATAGAGCCAGGCATGTTAGTTCTCCTCCATAGACCTCATCTTCATACACAAGTGAGAGGAAAATGGCTTCCACACTGGGAAGGACCTTATCGAGTCAAAACAATGCTGAATTGGGGTGATGTGGAGTTAGAGACGCTGAAAGAAGAGGCCTTGCCCCTGGTCAACATATCAAGGCTCAAGGCCTACCATCAAACCACTTGAAGAAGGATGGATCACCTGGAATTGCAAAATCTGTCTAGCTTGTACATAGCTTTCTCATCTCATTTTGCTCAGTTTTAGTAGTTTTCTTTATCAATTTCATGCTTGTTCCTTGAGTTTTTAGCAAACCTAGAAGGCATTTAATAACCTCTGCAAAAGTACAATTTTTGGGTATTTTTGGAAATTTTTTCTATCTGGCCAAGTAGGAGGAACAAAGGAAGCTCTCTGTGGTTTTGAGTACGGAAATTGGGCCTAGCCCTGTAGAAAATTTTATGAGAATTTTTTCAGATTTTTTTGGCAATTTTTTCTGCATTTTTTTGGATTTTTTTCTCCAATTTTCTCTATTTTTGGATATTTTTCAAAAAAAAAAAGCCCTCCCCCCCTGGATTTTTCGGGTTTGAGGGTTAAAAGAAAAAAACAATCACCCCCCTCTCTCTCTCTCTCTCTCTCTTTCTCTCTCTCTCTCTCTCCCAATTTTTTTTATTATTATTTTTTAAAAAAATTTTAATTTTTACTTATTTTATTTTATTTTCTTTTAATTTATTTTATTTTCTATTATTCTTTTTATTTTATTACTTTTATTTTTTTAATTTATTTTTGTTTTATTTTGTTTATTTATTGAGACTTGGCAACGCAGGCAGTAAAATAATAATAATAATAATAATAATATTTTATATTTATTTTTTTTAATTTGTATGGTTCAACCCTTTTGGCTTTGGATCGTGCTTCGGATGGCCATTTTTATCAAATTTAGAGTCATTTTCCTGTATTTTGGCACCTCTGGATTCATTTTTTTACTTAATTTTTCCAAAATCCACACTTTTCTCTTACTTTTGGTCAAAACCCACATGTTTTGAGCTTTATCACATGGTTTTATTTCCCCACATGGTCTATTCTCACCTTGTCTTACCGTATGTTTCATAATTTCCCATATGCATCCTCTGTAGCTCTACTGTTTGATTATTTTTACCCTCTCCAGACCCCATGATCATAACCCCAATCCCTCCCTTTACCAATTTGCCCATCCACATCCTTAACCCTCCCAACCCCTTCCATCTCCGCCCCTCAGCCCTCCCCTCCACCTCCTTTCTACCCTCCCATTGCTCCCTTTTGCTTCTCCATGGCAAAATCCATCTTTTGGTTCTTCTCTGGTGCTTGTTCTATCCTGCTTTTGGTGGACTTGGTTGCTACTCAGGTGTCCTCTTCACGATTTTGTAGCTCCATAATCATGGTGTCCTATATGCTCAGAGTTTTGGCTGTAGCTCTCCAGGACAGAGAACACATTAGGTGGTGGGCAACTGTTGAGCCCATAAAAGTAATATTGGTCAAAGTCAACCGCAGTCAAAGTCAACCATGGTCAAAGTCAAAAGCTCAAAGTCAAAGTAGTCAAAGTCAACAGGGGTCAAAGTCAACTAGTGCAAAGTCAAAGTGCTAAGGTGCAGGTGTCAAAGTGCACAAGTAGTGCACAATTAATTGTCCATAAAGGGTAAATTGGAGAAAGTGGGTTGCAGGTTGCAGAGGTATTTCTCTAATTTCCCTAAGGTTCATAGTGTTTTTAAGGTTTTTTGGAAGGTTTAGGTGAACCCTCCCTTGTGTGCACTTTTGAAGAGTTAAAAGGAAAATGTGAAGGTATGTGAAGCGGCAACGTACGCAGAAGTGAAAGTATGTCCCCCCACTTAAAAATTTTGTTTTAGGTTAAGGTCACTACAGGACAAAACAGGGAGTCGTTGGCTGCCACTTGTGAAGACAATCTTGGGACATCAAAGTGAGCACCAAGATGCTCTTGCAGTTAGGAGCGTACGTGAATCAACACACTCAAATCAAGGCAAGGACCATTCTTGGACCATTCAAGTGTAAGCAAGAGTGAGCATAGTTTAAGTGGAGCAAGAGAGAGAAGTGTAAGAGACACACAGTGTGCGACGCAGAGAAGTGAAGTGCAAGGTGTGCATGAAGAGTGACCAAGGAAGTGTGCAGAGGAGTGCTAAGCTTGTCCCCCAAGGATCCCAAGGTCTTACTGAGGTGTGCGCGCGCCGACAGAGGGTATCCATCCCTCCCCCTTAGTGGAAGCTTGGTGCAAGGCGTGCACAAGAGCAGGCTTGTAGAAGGTGGAGGTTTGGTGCAGAGGAGGCTGGCAGCAACAAGTCCCTTGGGTATTTGGTATTTGTAATTGAGCACTCTGTGGGATTTTGCACAGAAGCATTGGTTGTATTGTGCTTCAATCTTGTATTTGTCTTACTGTAATCAATCGACAGAGGATTCCAGTGTGTATTTTCTCTTCTGTACTTCCCCTTTTCTCCTACAAACACTCAAATCCCTTCTTGTCTAAGAATCCCCCAACAAAAAGTATCACAAGTAAACAAACACAAAGATGGAAGAATCGTACAGATAGGATGAAGGAAAAGAAACTACAACAAAAGAAGGAGAATGAAAAAAATGAACAAGGTCAAGAAGAAAAGTAGAAACTTGAAGGAGAAAATCAGAAGGGAAATTATAAAAAAGAAGAAGTAGGATCAGTTTTAGCAGACCCCATGCCAAAAGAGTTAGCCATGTGGATTTAGGCGTACCAGGCACGAATAAGAGCAGGACCAACCATTGAACAACATGAAAAAGAATATCCTAGAGGTGACCTAGAGAAAGAAAGGTTGGAGATATGCATAAAATTAATTGAAGTAGCTCAACAGACCCTAGAAAAACCTGTTCTTCGACTACCCAATTTACAAATTTCCGAAAAATAATTCCAAGAGTGTGTCATCCCTAATGATCCCGAGAAAGGAAAAGAAGGTGAGACACGTGATGGAAATTATTGTGAGGATAAAAGAGAAGGATCCATTGTCCTCGAAGTAGACGGGGAGTGGCCTAAAGATTTGTGGGCAAGATTCCAAGAAGATAGATGGAAGAAAGTGGAAGGAATTGAACCACCCTTTGAGGAGTTAGAAGCAAAAGGTGAATTGGAAGACTCAATACTAGAGCTGAATTCAAAAGGATTATTAAAATTTGACAAGAGCGGCAAGGAGAATGACAGTGTGAAGGCTTTACCAAATTACACAGGGGAATAAGAACATAATTCGGAATTATACTGCATTCTCTCAATAAGAAAAAGGAGCAGAACCCATCAATCCAAACATTGGACATCATACAACATCTTAGAAAGGTAAAAATCCCTTGTACTCTGACATTGGAAGAACTTATGAAGATAAAACCACATTTGAAGGAGAAACTAACTAGTCAATTGGAGACCAAGTCAAAAGAGAAGGAGATGCCTGATGAAGTGACCACAGTCAAAATCCCAGTCGATAAGGTTGGAGATTTCAGTGAGGGAGATGAAGGAAACACATGCCTTCCAATTACTTATAGGGGTTACACAACTAAAGCTATCTTAGATTCTGGAGCTGGAGTAGGAATCGCGACTAAAGAAATATGGGAGAAATGGGGAAAACCAGCTTTAAGACCAACGCACATGAAGATACAAATGGCAGACAGACACACTGAATGACCCTTGGGATTATTGGAAAGAGTAACTTTTACCACTTGCGGAGTTGAATTCGAGTACACCTTAGCAATCTGTCAATTTGAAAGGGCTAGCAATTATGAGATGATACTTGGAAGACCCTTCATGAGGCAGCTGAAGGTAGTGCAAGATTGGGGAAAAGACGCGGTATACTTACAGCACGAAGGAACCACGACCAGAATAAATCTCCACACGTACACATATCAAGATGTTCCCCCCTTGCAATGGAATTTGATTCATAAGGTGGAGGACAAGCAGTCAATTCACAGTATAGGTTCAAGTGATCAATCATGGATGAACGAAGACACTCATCTATGGATATGCCAGACCGCAAAAAAGGAAGAGGAAAGAAAGAAAGGATGGCAGCAAGGGCAAGGAGTCGCTAGGTCTGTACAAGATCCAGCTTACATGCCTCAAATATTCCTAGATGAAGAATTCGAACCTCATGGTTGGATGGAGATTTTAGCCACTCTCGATGTGTGTGTAAATGAAGAAGTGATAACCATGAATGAATGCATTGACGAGGAAGGATATGACATGAGCCTATACGTGGTGGTTCTTCAAGAGGCTAAAGAAGGAGAAGTAATTGAAAAGGAATGGAAGGAGGATTATGAGAGCATTGAAATGGAGCATGAACAAATTGAGTCAGGAAATAACAATCAAAGAATGTGTCATAACTAGTGAATTAAATCAAGAAATGAGAGGAGAAGAAGAGCATGGGCTAGATAAAGAAAAAGAAGATGGAGAAAATAAACCTCAGGATCAATTCAAAGTGCCTACCCACTTCAAAAAATATGAAGTAGAAGAGAGGAAAATTGTTATCCAAATGCCAAAACAAGAAGCAAAACCAGGAATAGCATATGGCAGCAAAGAACAGACCAAGAAACTAGTAGTAACCTTGGAGGAAGGAGAACAACGATGTACCTTTATAGGACAGGATGTCTCAATGGAAGAAGAACAAGAGTTAATACGACTCATACGAGAATATAGGGATGTCTTTGCTTTGACATATAAGGATTTGAAAGGAGTATATCCTTCTATTTGTGCCCATAGAATCCCTATGACATCTGAAGCCAAACCTTCCAAACAACGACCATACACATATAACGATGTTTACTCAACAAAAATCAAGGAAGAGGTTGATAAGTTGTTAGATGTTGGGTTCATTTATGAGATCAAACACACGGAATGGGTGTCACCTTTGGTGGTTGTACCAAAAAGAATGGCAAGTTAAGGGTATGCATTAATATGAAAAAAGTAAATGCTGCCACCATAAGAGATAGTTACCCATTACCCATTACTGATCATCTTTTGGAAAGAGTGGCAGGAAAGGACGTTTTATAGTTTTTTAGATGGCTTTTCAGGGTATAATCAGGTAGCGATTTCTCCTGAGGACCAACATAAAACAGCCTTTGCAACTGAATGGGGAGTGTACGCCTTTAGGGTTATGCCTTTTGGTCTAACCAATGCCCCAGCCACCTTCCAAAGATTGATGTGCCATGTATTCAAGGAGTTCTTGAGGAAAAGCATGGAGGTATACGTGGATGATTTATGCACTTATTCAGCTATACGATCAAAACATATCCCTAAATTAGGAAAGATTTTTGCCAAATGTTCACAATATAGAGTATGCCTCAATCCAAAAAAGTGTGCCTTCATGGTTCGACAAGGAAAGATATTAGGACACATTGTCTCTAAAAATGGAATTTCCACAGATGAAGAAAAAATCAAAGTGATTCTGGATTTGCCTAAACCAAAGACTGCTAAAGAAGTGCAAGCATTTATGGGACATTGCGGGTACTACCGTAGATTTATACACATGTATGCCATAATTGCGAGACCTCTTTATGCATTATTGTCTCAGTTTAATTGGACATAAGAATGTGAAAAGGCCTTTAACGAATTAAAGAGTCGATTGAGTTCAGCACCAATCCTTTGAGTACCTAATTGGAACAAACCATTTCACATTCACGTAGATGCTTCCAAGTTTGCGATTGGTTGCATCTTAGCTCAACCCGCAAATACAGGAAAGTTAGACACCCTATAGCCTATGCCAATAGACAATTGAATCAAGCGGAGCGCAATCATACCACGACTGAGAGAGAGGGTTTAGAGATGGTGTACGCAGTGAAGAAGTTTTGACACTACCTTTTGGGAAACAAATTCAAATTCTTCATCGATCATCAAGCTCTATTGTACTTAGTCAATAAGCCTTGTAATACAGGACGACTAGTACGATGGTTTCTATTGTTGATGGAATTTGATTTTGAAGTAGTAGTCAAGAAAGGGAATACGCACATTAGAGCAGATCACTTATCGCGAATGACACATGGAGAACCCCCCATAGGAGTCCCGGATGATCTGCCAGACACTTACCTTTTCAATCTCAAAGTCTGTCCCCAATGGGCAGAAAAGTTGATCCCTATCCTCACATATGGACCTAAATAGGGGATCACACCAAACAGAAACCAAGACCTATGGAAAACTAAAAACCTCCATATCATTGATGGAAGTTTATATCACCAAGACTCAAGTGGATTACTCATGAGATGCGTGGAAGAAGAGGAACAAGAAATGTGGCTTCAGAAGGCACATATAAATCAATGGAAAACTCATCTAAATGCTAACAGAACATGGCAAACACTGAAGAGATTAGGCATATATTGGCCAACCATGCAGAGGGATACACATAACTATGTATCAGCCTGCCCAACATGTCAAGAAAGAAATCCAGAAGAGAACTCTACTCTATGCTATTCCACAGTAGCACCAAGATGGAGCATGCCTCTGGATAAATTCTTGAAGACCCAAGAGTACCCAGAAGGAGCTACACTAGCAAGGAAATGTGCACTCACAGAACAAAGCAAAGACTATGCTCTCATAGGAAAACAGCTCTTCAAGAGAGGAAGAGACAATCATTTACGAATGTGCATTCATGAAGATGAGTATCTTGCTGTTTTAGAGATGGCACATATAGGAGCTGTAGGAGGACATTTTTCTGCAGATAAAACTGCAAAAATGATTCTCTTTGCAGGGATGTGGTGGCCAACTCTACATCAAGATGTAGCCACATATGTTCAGTGATGTGATACCTGCCAATGAACAAAATATCCAATTAGAAGAGATGAAATGCCATTGAAACCCATGATGAGTGCCAGAGCCTTTACTAAATGGGGAATAGACTTCATAGGACCGATTAGCCCACCAGCTAAAGGATCCCATGCCGAGTACATAGTCGTAGCCACAGACTATTTGACGAAATGGGTTGAAGCCAAAGCAACCAAGAAAAATGACGCGAGGACTACGGCCAAGTTTCTCTTTGAGAACGTATTCACTAGATTTGGATTGTCGATAGAAATTGTGAGTGATAGAGGCACACACTTTGTGAATGAAGTGATAGAGGCCCTACTGAATGAATTCTTGGTAATTCATAAGAAATCAGCCCCATATCACCCACAAGCCAATGGACAGGCTGAAAGTTCAAACAAAATTGTGTACAACCCTCACTAAAATTATCAACAATGGTAGATCTGATTGGGATATGCAATTACATCATGCTTTATGGGCATTCCGAGTAGCCTACAAAACAACCATAGGAACTACTCCTTTTAACTTAGTGTATGGAAAGAATGCCATCTTGCCAATTGATTTCTTAGTACCCACTCTCAGATTAGCAACAACTTACGAGTGGATTGGACATGAATTATCAGCCAATTGGATCAAATAGAAAAGTTACACGAAACAAGGTTACAAACTGTAGTAGGGATTTATGCTGCTAAAATGTGACAGAAGGCATATTTCGATGCTCATATTAAAGACCAAAACCTAGAGGAAGGAGATTTAGTTTTGGTCTATACTTTGAAACAACATTCGAAGAAACTACAAAAAAGAGGATATGGCCCATTGATCATCAATCGTATATCTACCAGCGGAGCTATCAACGTAGCAACCCTTGATGGAGAAGTATTGCCTAACTATATCAGTGGTTGCCGAGTAAAAAAATATTTAGAGCCATTGACTGAAGAGATAATGTCACGACTAATAATGGGTAAAAATAGGCGCAGAGAGGAAGAAAGAATACGAGAAGAAGCCAGACAAGAAGCGCTAGAATGAATCAGGAAACGAAAGGAGTGGATGAGAGAGAGAGAGAGAGAGACGAGATATATCGACAAGGAGAGGAACTCATCCCAATGGCTAAATTTAGAGCCACTGAAAATCTAGGGCAGCAAATAAAGCAACCTTATTTGAACTTGGGTGCTGGAACAGAAGAGTACCACTTAGTGGATGCTCTCATCGACACAGGAGCAACCATAAGTTGTATCAAATTTTCATTGGCCCAGAAACTCAAGGGAGAATTACGCCCATCTAAGGCACAGCTGATTGGAATAGGAGGAAAAATTACTAAATGCATGGGCGAATTTATCTTACCTGTACATCTCGAAAACAACACGATGGAACAAAAACTCTTAGTTTGTCATGATCAAGACTTATTAGCAGAGCTCGTGTTAGGTCAAGATTGGATATATGAATATGAAGTGACTATCCAATTGGCCCTAGGATACATCTCGGCCAAGATAGGACATCATAAGGTATTTAGCATGTTGGACGAACGGCCGGTCAAAGTCAAATGTATAGATCCGAGAGATCACTCAAATGAGCATGATGATGAATGTATGTTCACTCACACTGTGGAAATCCCACCGTCAAGTACTTCATGTAAGAATGCACCAAATCTCGCTTTCACACAATCTCCTAGCCCAGTAAATCACCGGATTAGTGTCTTATCCAATAAAAGCCTCAGCGAGGAACCGAGCACAAGAGGGACTAGTCAGCAAGACTATCAAAAACCTGCACACATTAGAATATACCCCATTCCTTGCACTAGACAGGCTTAGATCAGAAAGGATCAAGTGACTGCATATCTTCAACAAAAGAACTACTCACGACATCAGAAGGAACAACCGAATAAGAATGCAAGTCATGTGGGACAAGAATTGTAGAGTATGGATTTCGAAGAAGGTGATAGCCGCACAGCCGGCCCGAGCACAAATATGGATTCCCAAGTCATGTGCCCAAGTGACAATCATCAAAAAGGACAAGTCAAGACACAAGGAGAATCAGTACAATCTAAAGACGAAACAATAGAAGATAAACAACTACAGGACAGAGCAGGAGCCTAGATACGCAACAAAAATCATTCAAAGATTCAAAAGGATGACAAAGCAAAAGTACAACGTGAGAAACACTGCATTCTCTAGGAGTGTTGGGTATGCAGGCTGTCCCAGTGAAGTAAAGCAGATGTGGATGCCGAGAAGCAAAAAACTCTGGACACATTGACCAAATGATTCAGTTTGCACACATTTGGAGCCACAAGAGGTCCAAAGTATGCATAATAGGGCCACATTACAAGGCCAAGCATTCGGCACATTCTTCTTCTACTTCAAGATAGTGAAGCACATTTCCCTCGTGGAAAATAGGAGAGCACATGTAAAATAATCCAAAAGAAAATAACTAATGATTCAATAACCGCTTTGGCTATGAACTAACATTTCTGTTTTCTTTCAGACACAAACATAAAAAATATATAAATAAGTATGAAAAAATCCCAGGTATTACCTTTCTCACACCCACGAGGAAGGGACGACACAATCCACTCAGAGAGTTGCCAAATTTATGAAGGATAAGTGAAGGATGATTCTTGATACCAGCTTGCCACTGATTACTGGTATGTATTGAGTGAAGATGGCATCCTCTAATTCCGAGGCTACGCAAGAGGAAGAGGCCCTGCTTCTTCCCTTGGAATCAATCACGAAGGCAAGAGGTCACTGGTTTCTTGATGATCAACCAGTGTCAGAACTACTTTTCATGGCTACCATTAAGATCATGGAAAGGGATCACTATTTTCCTATCATGTCACAAGATTTCCAGACTATAATACAGGGATTACCGCGCATGACGGATGTATGGACAAGAGCTGGCATTGATACATTTCTACGACTTCCAATATATCTACCAGATTTTCAGAGGTGCACACAAGTGATGAATACGCTATAGTCTGCATCAGATAAGCCATCCATCTCGGAAGCAAGAGTGCTTGATAAAGTGGGTACGTGGAAAACAATACGATTCACTCATGAAGTAATCAACAGAGCTTTTGGATGGATCCAAGTGTTGATATATTTAGGTAGTGATGTGTGTGAACACACTAGGAACACCGAGGCACTTTTTTCCCTCTTTAGGAGGTTTTTTTTCCCTGGCTTGTATATATGGCAATTGCCCTAATGGGCTACTTATCTTTGTACATTCTCTAGTAATACATTCAGTATTGTGTGTTTTGTGCTCCAAGCTTCTTCTTCTTCCTTGTGTTGTTCGCGTGCTTCCGCAGACATCTATCTCCAACAATTGGTATCAGAGCAGGTCGTCGCTTCATCTAGGGCACCGTCGACACTCCTCCATTTGCACCCTCACATTCGCATGCGATTTGGTGAGCATACTCAGGGTGTTTCAGAGATCAAAACAGCTTCGCTGTGTGGTACCGAAAGCGCGATCTCAGCTCATTTCGGCCTCCCAACGCATTATCGCAATGCTTGTGCAGGCTATTTCATCTTTTTGTGCCAAAGATATATACCAGTTTCTATTCCCCAGTGTAAGCGTCTCGAAGTTTGGTACAGGTCTAGCAGAATTCGTTGGGGTAGTTCTATTCAACTTTTTGAGATATAGTCAATTTTCTGCATCAAGGTATTAAGTCACCGGCCATGACTGAAAGCATTGATGTATTCTGTATGTTGGCTGTTGAGGATAAGTTGGATGGTACCAACTACCCATTATGAGCTTATATGATGCGACATGTATTGGTTGCAAAAGGATTGTGGAACATTGTCCAGGGTGTTGAAAGACGTCTTGTTACACCTCTGACTACAGGTACTACAAATACAGGTGCTGGAGCTGATGAAGATGGTGTCGAAGATGATATTCCACAGATTCCTGTTCGTGCTGTTGTTTCTGCTGCACCTACTGCAGAGCAGATTCGTTGGGATGGCAGAGATGCACAGGCACATGCATTGATAGCTTTGTCTGTCAAACATGCCATTATTCCTCATATTCCCTCTTGCAGAACAGCTAAGGATGCTTGGGATACACTTACCACATTGTACCAAGCTAGGAATGAGGCTCGTGTTGCTTACCTCCGAAAATCGTTGGAGAGTGAGCACATGAATGAAGGTGATTCTATGGATAGTTTCCTAACAAAGATCAAAGACTTGAAGGAATGGTTGATTTCTGCTGATGAGGTTATACCAGATAGCTCACTTGTGCAGACCGTTCTGAATGGTCTTCCTGATTCATATCAGAGTTTTGCTTCTACTCTTCGGTTGATGATGAAAGGCAATCCAAATGCCTTGTCATTTGAGGAGTTAGTATCTATTCTATTGCAAGAAGATCAGTCCAAGCAAAACAAGTTCATTATGCGAGTTGTAGATCAAGCTTTCCTGGCTAGTCAGAAGGGCAAAGGAAAATGGAGCTCTTCAACTAGTAAGCAGAAATTTGCTAATTCTGCATATTCGAAGAAGTAAGATAAAGATGAGAAGAAATCAGAAAAGTAGAAATTGTTTTGAAAGTAATGTAAAGGGAATGATCATATCATAAAGAACTGTCCAAAATTGGCTGCTAAAGAGACAAAGAAGAAAGAGGCTGGAATGGTTGTTCCAGAGGCCTCTACACCAAAAACATAGTCTTCAAATCTTGTGCAGGAAGAAGAATGGGCCTTTACTACTGTCTGCAGTTTTGACCCATCTTCTCATGATCAATGCATGTCTGCAGTAGACTCAGATGTTTGGTACTTTGACAGTGGGGTGACCAAACATATTACCTCGCAGTGCAATTTCTTCTCTTTACTCGAGCCTGTCCCTACAGGGAATACTGTTACATGCGCCAACAACTCCTCTTATCCTGTTATGGGAGTTGGTAAGATCATTTTGACTACAGCTGATGGTAGTTCTTTCACTTTGTCAGATGCTTTATTTGTGCCAGGGATCAAGAAGAATCTGTTATCAATTTCTACATTAGCCAAGATTGGCTTGGTTGTGAAATTTGTTGATGACAGATGTACAGTTCATGATCTATCAAATGGCGATGTTATTATTGCTTCTGGCATTTTATGCCGTGGGCTGTATAAGCTCATAGAATATGAAAAATCTGAAAATGATTTGGCATGTGCAGTAAATGATTCTCAGGCTATGTCAGATGCAAAGCTTTGGCATGCATGCTTTGGTCATCTGAATTTTGCTAGTTTGCTACCTCTTGCCCAAACTTGAGGCACCTGGAAAACATGTTTGTGAAGGTTGTATTTTGGGCAAAATGCAGCATTCCTCCTTTCCAAAAGATGCTTCAGTTCGGGCTACACAGAAATTGTAGCTTGTACATAGTGATGTCTGTGGTCCTATGCAGAGACCCTCTTTTGGAAATTACCTTTACTTCGTGACTTTCATTGATGATTTTTCCTGGCATGCATGGGTATATCCACTCAAAGTAAAGTCCGAAGGGTTCATGTGCTTTAAATAGTTTTTGGTTTTGGCTAAAAATCTATCAGCATGTAAAATGGGCACCCTTCGTTCTGATCGGGGGAGCGGGGGGGGATATATGTCTTCTGATTTTTAATGCATTTCTGGTTGAATGTGGGATTAAACACCAGTGTACAGTGCTGTATACACCTCAACAGAATGGAGTTGTTGAACGAAAGAATAGGTCACTCATGGAGATGGCGAGGTGCATGCTCAAGAGTCAGGCTTTACCACATAGTTTCTGGCTTGAAGCTGTCATGTGTGCAATGTATGTACTGAACAGGTGTCCCACTAAAGCGCTGCAGTCTATCACTCCATATGAGGCTTGGCATGACCGAAAGCCATCTGTTGCTCATCTACGTGTTTTTTGTTGTTTGGCATATGCACAACATCGCAGAAAATTGGATGATAAGGCAGTAAAATGTATTTTTGTTGGGTACAGTTCTGAAAGTAAAGGCTATCGTTTGTATCATCCACAGACTAAATGCATTTTGGTTAGCCGTGATGTTGTCTTTGTGGAAGATTCTATTCAGCCATTGCTTTCATGTACTAAGGAGACATCTGTTAGCTCCAAAGACATGTATGATACTTTGATGCCTCTTTTTACAGGTGGACAGTCTAGTGCTGGTCCTAATGAGGCAACTTCTCAGCCTTTGCAGGTTTCATATGATGATGTAGATCATTCCATTTCTGATGCAGATTTACATGATGCACTTGTTGATGAGAGAGCTGATATTGAGCAAGCAAAAACTATGCCAAAATGGCTGGTGCAAACTTTGCATGACAGCAAATTAGATGTACCTTTGTCATATCGTACTCGTTCAGGCTCTTATAGTGCCTCCTTTGCATCAGATTGCTATGCTATGGCTGCATCTAGTCTCTGTGATGAGAATGAGCCTGTTTCTTTTGATGAAGCATAGAATTCAGAAAATTGGATGGCTGCTATGCAATCTAAATATGATGCTATAATGAAGAATAGTACATGGTCTTTATGTGACTTGCCTCCTGGCAAGAAGGCCATTGGCACTAAGTGGGTATACAAGCTGAAGTGTAAACCTGATGGTACAGTTGACAGGTATAAGGCTAGGCTTGTTGCAAAGGGTTATGCGCAGGAAAGAGGCATTGATTTTGATGAGACCTTTGCACCTACATGCCGTATGACTACTGTTCAGAGCATTTATGCACTTACAGCCCATCATGGTTGGAATGTACATCAGTTGGACATTAAAACAGCATTCTGAATGGTGACTTGCATGAAGAAGTGTATGTTTTTCAGCCCCGTGGCTTTGTGCAGAAAGGGCATGAAAACCAAGTGTGCAGGTTAAAGAAGGCATTATATGGTTTAAAGCAAGCACCACGTGATTGGTATGAGAAGATATATGCCTATCTGGTTGCACATGGTTTTGAGAACAGTCCAACTGAAAGCACCTTATATGTTAAGCGTGCTAATGATGTGCTTCTGATCGTTGTTGTCTATGTTGACGACATGCTGCTCACTAGTCCTATTGAGAAGCATATTGCTGATTTCAAGGCTGATTTGCATGCCTCATTTGAGATGTCTGATTTGGGGCATTTGCATCACTATTTGGGCATTCTGTTTATGCAAGTTGATGGTGGAATGGCTTTGTGTCAAATGAAATATATTGACACATTATTGCATCGTTTTGGCCTTGAAGACTGTAAGCCTATTGCCACTCCTATGGAGACAAGTTTACGATTGAGTCTTCATGATGCTGGAAATGCATTTGATGCTGTTCTCTATCAGCAGGCTGTTGGATGCTTGATTTACTTATGCATTACTCGGCCAGATATTCAGTTTGCTATCTCACAAATGAGCAGGTTTATGCATTGCCCAGGAGTCACGCATTGGAAGGCGGTTAAGCGCATCTTTCGCTACTTGAGTGGTACTCGGCTACTTGGGTTGTTTTATCCCAAGGGGGGATCACTACTGCCAGATTTGCATGCTTTTTCTGACTCAGATTGGGCTGGTTGTTATGACACTCGTGTGTCCACCAATGGTTTTTGCTTCATGCTTGGTAGCTGATGTATATCTTGGTTGAGAAAGAAGCAGCCTACTGTGGCCACTTCCAGTTGTGAGGCTGATTATAGGGCAGCTTTCACAGCGACTGTTGAGTGTGTGTGGCTCAAATGCCTTATGGCTGATTTGGGTGTTGGCCAATCTTCTACCACCACCATCTTCACTGACAGTCAGAGCGCATTGGCAGTTGCGAGGAACCCTGTGTTCCATGATCGCACTAAGCACATTGAGGTGCATTATCACTATGTCAGGGAGAGGTTGTCTGCTGGGGAGGTCAGCTTGGCATATGTGCCCACACAGGAGAACATTGAAGACCTTTTCACGAAGGCTCTGCCTAGGGAGAAGTTTTAAGCTTTCCGCAAAGCTTTGGGCTTACTTCCTTTTGTGGAGTGATTTCCACATAGCTTGGCACTTTCTTATACATGAGTGCCAGCTCCTTGTTCACCGCATCCCTCCCAGGGGGGATTTGTTGATATATTTAGGTAGTGATGTGTGGCAACACACTAGGACCGCCGGGGCACTTTTTTCCCTCTTTAGGAGGTTTTTTTCCCCTGGCTTGTATATATGCCTATTGACCTAATGGGCTACTTATCTTTGTACATTCTCTAGTAATACATTCAATATTGTGTGTTTTGTGCTCCAAGCTTCTTCTTCTTCCTTGTGTTGTTCGTGTGCTTCCGCAGACATCTATCGCCAACACCAAGATGGCCTCACTAATGTTAAAGATGAATGTCATGATCCCAAAAAGAGAACCTTTTTGGAAATCAACAGAACAGATATTGAAGACTCGGTTCGATTGGTACACCAACAATTTTTGTTTCCCTAGTATGCATAGATATACAGCACCTCAGAAAATCGTAGTGCAATTACTTTCCCATGCAAGGAGGCAAGAGGGAAATCAAGTAAATATGACTCTATATATTCAAGATCACCTATTTGAAGCTAAGAAAAAGTGGGGTCAAAAAAAGTTTTTGAATGGAAGTTCGGCATTGACCTTGTTGATTTATAAGGCACTTGAAATGAAGGAGTGTTTACGCTTGATGCCAACTTCAGCCGAGATGGCAAAATATGTAAAGTCAACTACTATGCCAAAGAAAAAGAAGACAGTCATCTCCATCGAAGAAGTGGGAACCAGTTTAAAGAAACCCATGAGAGGAGCTAAACGCATTAGAGAAGAAGAAGCTCAAGGGACACCTCAATCAAAGAGGACACACTTATTGCCAAAGATCCCTTTAACACAGCAGCCCATCACAAAAAGGAACCTCTCTGCAGCTCTAGAAGAGACGCATATATATATGCAGGGTCAAGTAAAATTAAATGTTCAAGGTCATCAATACAGACAGGCAAGCCAAGGAAAGCAACAAAAGAATAAAGAACACACACCATAACAAACTGCCAGATATAAAGAACTGGGATTAGAAGATTCGAGCTCTAATGAGGAATCTAGCCCTGAGAAAGACACATTAGACACTGACATAAGAATAGAAACGAACAATGAAGAATGGACAAAGATAAATCGGGTCAAGGTCACACCTAACAATCAACAGTCACAGGCAAGGAACCTAGAAGCATCCATTGAACCAGTACACGTTATTCAATTGAATGATCAGTCCAAAATCAGCCTCAAGGAAGCTCCAATCACAAATAAAGATGCAGTGCCACCTGTCAAAGAGGAAATACAAACACACATGGACAAAGAAGGGGGTGTACCACAAAATAAAGAGCGAATTGTGATAGAAGTACCTGATGATACGCCACAAGGGGGAGGCTGAGCCAAGGATACAACACCATATTCGGTAGCCCCATGATACTACATTACATGTGGCTCAAGGGAAGGATGTCACCATGGGTGAAGAACCTAGCATCCCTACCACATGGTTAAATGTTGATGTTACTCAATTAAAACCCATAGTCAAGCAAATGATACAAACGGCCATGGATACGCAACAACAACTGATGGACACGGATGCAGACTACGACAAGGCCATGCAGGAAAGGAATCAATTTCACATAATGAGTGAGCAATTGACAGCACAGCTGATTCAGGCCCAGCAAGATGTTTCAGTAAAAGAAAAAGAACTCCTTGAAGTCAAAGGACAACACACTACGTTAATGGAGCAGAATAATCAGCTCCATGAACAACTGACGGACTTACAAAAACAGCATGAAGCTAGTGAAGCAGACAAAGAGAGAATAAAGCTATAAGCAATCTGCTAGAAACTCAGCTAAAAGTATATATGGAGGAAAACAATAATCTACACAACAGGAATAAAGAGCTGATGAAGGCATTCCTTTATGATCAACCTATAGAAAAACAAGAGATATCAGCTACTGACCAGAAGGAACTGAGAGATCAAATTGAGAAATATGCAGATCTGGTGAAACAAGAGCAAGCCCTAAAAGAAGAATGGGAACACAGGTACATTAATGAAACCAGTGAGCTTAAAAAGCAACTACAAAATATAAACACCAAACTCGTAGTGAGCTACAGCAAAAATGTAGATCAAGTAGCAGATATTGGTAATGAGCTACTTGTAGCCAAAGAGGCACTCCGGGCAGCTCTTCAAGAAGTTAAAGAAAAGACTGAACGTATTGCACAATTAGAAACTAAAGCAGAACAAAAAGTATCCATCGGGACATCAGTAGTGCCACGACCAGAGAATCCTACTGACGAGGTAGAGGTACGTCCTCTATCTCCCCTGATCTATAATTCTCCAATAAAAGAGAAGATGGCAGAACCATGTGATGATCATCCCATGCCATATACTGTAGAAATAGGTCAGAAGGAACGGGCACTATTGGTGTCCCGATTGACAAAAAATTTCGAAAATGAAGTGGTCAAAGTTATGAAAGAGGCCAAGATAAAAGGAAAAGATTTGGATGCAATCATGAAGTCATTCAACATTCCCTATGGACTATTGAAAGAGAAAACAAGGCAATACATAAAGAAGATCACACAGAAGGATCCAGATGAATAGCTGTACTTCAAAGATCACACATTCAATTATACCCAAGAGGAATTTGAAGCTGCACAACCTGTATGGAGAAGAAAATTTTTGGAGAAAAATCCTACTTTGCGGGTGCACTGGCAAGCAGCACCGTATTTATTAGAGGTAAATCCTTCATTTTTCCCAACACCACGTCGCAGAGAAGCAAGAGACTTTTTGGATATGCAAAAGAATGGTGTGATCAATAAACAATGGCTGAATTATCCGCTACTTCCAAGTCCGCCTCATAATTATTTGCCGACGGAGGATTACATGGTAAAAACCATTGAATTTTGGCTACACTGTTATGCCACAGTCCCCGATTTAACCATCAAGATGACAAATAAAATCCTAAGCATGATACTTACAGTTTTGAAGGTGTTCAAGCACGCGGCTTATACGTTTTTAAACTTCATTGGTATTAATCAAGGTACAGATATCCTCATTTTTAATATGTCCGTTATGTCCAGCCGACCTACAATAATGGCATATTATTCTACGCTAATGTTTTTACCAAGTACATATATGCAAACCTTCGAAGAAGCCTTTTTCGCAGGGTTTTTTGAAATTGATTTAGAAATTTTCTTAAAGATGTCGTCCAACTTGAATGCTAGATTAGTGGCATATGAATTAAGCTTCTTCGCTGATCACAGACAGCCACCACATGACAGTGTGAAAGCAGAACAGTGGAAACAACTTATGATACGTGAAGCTAATCTTCTAAATGGGACAGAGCAAAAAGTTTACAGAACATACTCCCGCCGACTCCCAAAGCCTGTCGGGGATGACAGAGTTCAGGAGGGGGTAGTGTTGAGGGAGAGTCCAGCAAAAAGAAGAAAAGAAGAAGACAAAGAAAGAAGCTTCACTAAAAAGATTACATCGGAAGATATGTCTCTGCAAGAAGCCCCGCAGGGGCACACAACACCCATCTCTGCACAGAGCCCCACAGGGGCACACATCAAGGAACAACACGTGGGAGGGAAGGACGGACCAGGGCCAGGAAGTATCCATGAAGAAGTGCAAGAAGATATCCGGCAGTTCCAGAACCCCAAGAAGGTGCTTCAACCTCTTGATCCTCGGAAGGTCCAGATCGAAGGCTGAAGAACCACACCTTCATACCTTCCATTGGTGGCGTGTGTGGCAGCCCGACTTAACACAGCAACCCAGATTTAAAGAGGTTATTGGTGAGCTAGACTATAAATCTCAGGTAGTCCATCTCCACGGGTTGCATACGGAGAAAAGAAAAGAAGAGGCCACGAACAATACAATAGGTCCCGAGCTATGATCAGTTCCTTGCCGACTAGTAAAACGACATCATTACAACTTCCATAGAGGCGGGTAGTGGTCGACTACAGGCACAACACCCGAGACAAGAAGTAAAGCATGTCAAGGGACGACAGAGACGAAGAGGGGGAGATTTTTGTAGAGCTAAGAAGAGCAAAAAGCAAATAAAAAGATGGGCCCTAAAATTTTTCCAATTCGGACACTTTATTTTTGTATCATAGCCATTTTCTAACATATTTTCCAATGTAAAGGCACTAGAGGAGTCCTCTAGATGCATACCCATGGAGATTAGTAGCTTACCCAGGTAAATTAGTAGGAAATTAACCTTTTCGTGAATAAAGTGACGGTCTCTTGTGTGAAAGGACCATTTTTAGGGCACATGTATATAAGTCAATTTGTGACTCTTTGTAAAGACTTTTTGCCATTGTGAGAATCAAGAGCACAGAATTTCGAATTTGTGTCTTCTCCTCTCCGTATCATCTTCTTTGTGAGCTTGTGTGCATGTGTGATGCTTGAAAAGAGTGTTTGGAAGTGTTGCCTATCCATGAAAGTGCTTGTTTGCTATTGTTAAGGTGTGTGTGAAGTGTAGGAAGTGCTGAAGTGTAGGAAGGTCATTCCCACAACTCAGTATTTTGCTCATAACTTGAAGCAAGAGTGCCAGAATTGAGTGAAAAGACCTCCATTGGATGCCTCTTCTCAAGGGCTTCGAAACGAATCCGCTATTCACTATATTCAGAGTTTGGAGCTGAGAGAAAAACTCGATTTACAGTTGGCTGCTGCTCCAAGTATCGCGGCATCTCCACAGATTCTTGACACTTGTTTGGAATAGGCTTCGACCTATTTACACTCTTTGGGAAGCTCATTTGCATTGATCATCATTTAAATGCATGTCTTCATACACTCGGCTAGGTTTTGATGCTCTTCGGATTGATAAATAAAGCGTGAATCCCCACTATATGCACTTGAGGGGGATCGAGGTATAGTCTCTTTCTCCACAAGTCCCTAAGTTGGTACTTAGGTACATAGACATACAATAGGTTCTTATAGAATAGTAACCCGTCCTTTTCCTAAAATTCATTTACTTCTTGGACTTTTCCTTCTTGAGTTTTCTGCTTAACATTATAAAACAATTCATCTTATGGTAGATTCTCACGGATCAAATGATTCAAGGTTGAGTCTTCATCATGGCTTGAAGAGATAGTTGTTAACTAGAGATGCTCATGCTTGAGTAATATAGTCTCTTGTTCATCAAAGGCCTCTTCATCCTTCTTTGGTGCAAGGTAAGATCTTCTAGAAAGGGCATCTGACTCACATTGTTGACGTCCTAGACGATATGTGATGACAAAAATGAATTTGGATATTCCCTTCTATTGAGGATGCAGATGGTCATAAAATACTCTAGGTTCTTGTGATTTGTATACACAGTAACTTTATGAGTTGCTCCTTCTAGATGGTGACACCAGGTATCAAACGCGTCCACTATGGCAAGAAGTTCCTTATCATGAATTTCATAATTAATTTCTAGAGGGGAAAATTTCCTTGAATGATATGCAACTCGATGTAGGTGTCCATCATCTCCATATTGGGAAAGAATGGTCCCTAGGGCAAAGTCTAATGCATCTGTCTCTAGGAAGAAGGGCTTACTAGAGTTAGGATGAACTAGAATTGGAGCATTAGTGAATGATGATTTCAAGGTCTGAAATGCTTTTTCTGCTTCTTCGGTCCATGAGAATTTGGAGTTCCCTATAAGCTTGGTAAGAGGTGTCACTATCTTGGAGTAATCTTTATGAATATCCTATAGAAGTTGGCAAACCCCAGAAAACATTGTACATCTCGAACACATGAAGGTGGTTGCCAATCAAGGATTTTCTCAATCTTCTTAGGGTCCATAAAAATTCCTTTATCTGATACAATGTACCCTAAAAATTCACTATCGTAGTGCTTGTGCAGGCTATTTCGTCTTTTTGTGCCAAAGGTATATACCAATTTGTGTTCTCCAGTTTAAGCATCTCGAAGTCTGCTACAGGTCTAGCAGAACTCGTCTGCATCAAGGTATTTTAGTCACCGGCCATGGCTGAAAGCAGTGATGTATTCCGTATGTAGTTGGATGGTACCAACTACCCATTATGGGCTTATATGATGCGACATGTATTGGTTGCAAAAGGATTGTGGAACATTGTGCAGGGTGTTGAAAGACGTCCTGTTATACCTGTAACAACAGGTACTACGAATACAGGTGCTGGAGCTGATGAAGATGGTGTCGAAGATGATATTGTGCAGATTCCTATTCGTGCTGTTGTTTTTGTTGCACCTACTATAGAGCAAATTTGTTGGGATGGCAGAGATTCCCAAGCACATGCATTGATAGCTTTTTCTGTCAAACGTGCCATTATTCCTCACATTCGCTCTTACAGAACAGCTAGGGATGCTTGGGATACACTTACCACATTATACCAAGCTAGGAATGAGGCTCGTGTTGCTTACCTCTGAAAACAGTTGGAGAGTGAGCACATGAATGAAGGTGATTCTATGGACAGTTTCCTAACAAAGATCAAAGATTTGAAGGAACAATTGATTTCCACTGATGAGGTTATACCAGATAGCTCACTTGTGCAGACCGTTCTGAATGGTCTTCCTAATTCATACCAGAGTTTTGCTTCTACTCTTCGGTTGATGATGAAAGGCGATCCGAATGCCTTATCATTTGAGGAGTTAGTTTCTGTTATGTTGCAGGAAGATCAGTCCAGATAGAACAGGTCCATTATGCGTGTTGCAGATCAAGCTTTCCTGGCTAGTCAGAAGGGCAAAGGAAAATGGAGCTCTTCTACTAGTAAACAGAAATCTGCAAATGTTGCACATTCAAAACCAAGATAAAGATGAGAAGAAACCAAAAAAGCAGAAATTGTTTTGCAAGTACTGTAAAGGGAATGATCATATCATAAAGAACTGTCCAAAACTGGCTGCAAAAGAGGCAAAGAAAGAGGAGGCTGGAATGGTTGCTGCAGAAGCCTCTACACCAAAAACAGAGTCTGCTAATCTTGTGCAAGAAGAAGAATGGGCATTCACTACTGTTTGCAGTTTTGACCAATCTTCTCATGAGCAGTGCATGTCTGCAGTGGACTCAGATGTTTGGTACTTTGACAGTGGGGCGACCAAACATATTACCTCGCAGCGTAGTTTCTTCTCTTCACTCGAGCCTGCCCCTACAGGGAATACTGTCACATGCACCAACAACTCCTCTTATCTTGTTATGGGAGTTGGTAAGATCATTCTGACTACTGCTGATGGTAGTTCTTTCACCTTGTCAGATGCTTTATTTATGCCAGGGATCAAGAAGAATCTGTTAACAATTTCTGCATTAGCCAAGATTGGCTTGGTTGTGAAATTTGTTGATGATAGATGTATAGTTCATGATATGTCAAATGGCGATGTTATTATTGCTTCTGGCATTTTATGTTGTGGGTTGTATAAGCTCATAGACTATGAAAGATCTGTGAATGATTCGGCATGTGCAGTTCATGATTCCAGGCTATGTCAGATGCAAAGCTTTGGCATGCACGCTTTGGTCATCTAAATTTTGCTAGTTTGCTACGCCTGCAGAAATCTGATATGGTGTCTTCTTTGCCCAAGCTTGAGGCACCTGGAAAACATGTATGTGAAGGCTATATTTTGGGCAAAATGCAGCGTTCCTCCTTTCCAAAAGATGGTTTAGTTCGGGCTACACAGAAATTGTAGCTTGTACATAGTGATGTCTGTGGTCCTATGCAGACACCTTCTTTTGGCAACTATCTTTACTTCGTGACTTTCATTGATGATTTTTCCAAGCATGCATGGGTATATCCATTGAAGGCAAAGTCCAAAGTGTTTTTGTGCTTCAAACAGTTTTTGGTTTTGGTTGAAAATCTATCAGCATGTAAAATGGGCACCCTCCGTTCTGATCGAGAGGCGGAATATATGTCTTCTGATTTTAATGCATTTCTGGTTGAACGTGGGATAAAACACCAGTGTACAGTGCCGTATACACCTCAACAGAATGGAGTTGCTGAACGGAAGAACAGGTCACTCATGGAGATGGCGAGGTGTATGGTCAAGAGTCAGGCTTTACCTCATAGTTTCTGGCTTGAGGCTGTCATGTGTGCAGCATATGTACCTAACAGGTGTCCCACTAAAGCGCTACAGTCTATCACTCCATATGAGGCTTGGCATGACCGCAAGCCATATGTTGCTCATCTGCGTGTTTTTGGTTGTTTGGCATATGCATTAGTGCCTGAACAACATCGTAGAAAATTGGATGATAAGGCAGTAAAATGTATTTTTGTTGGGTACAGTTCTGAAAGTAAAGGCTATCGTCTGTATCATCCACAAACTAAATGCATTCTAGTTAGTCGTGATGTTGTCTTTGTGGAAGATCCTATTCAGTCATTGCTTTCATGTACTAAGGAGACATTTGTTAGCTCCAAAGACATGTATGATACTTTGATGCCTCTTTTTACAGGTGGACAGTCTAATGATGGTCCTAATGAGGCAACTTCTCAGCCTTTGCAGGTTTCATATGATGATGCAGATCATTCCATTTCTGATGCAGATTTACATGATGCACTTGTTGATGAGAGAGCTGATATTGAGCAGGCAAAAACTATGCCAAAATGGCTGGTGTAGACTTTGCGTGACAGCAACTTAGATGCACCTTTGTCATATCGTACTCGTTCAGGCTCTCATAGTGCCTCCTTTGCATCAGATTGCTATGCTATGGCTGCGTCTAGTCTCTGTGATGAGAATGAGCCTGTTTCTTTTGATGAAGCACAAAATTCAGAAAATTGGATGGCTGCTATGCAATCTGAATATGATGCTATAATGAAGAATGGTACATGGTCTTTATGTGACTTGCCTCCTGGCAAGAAGGCCATTGGCACTAAGTGGGTATACAAGCTGAAGCGTAAACCTGATGGTACAGTTGACAGGTATAAGGCTAGGCTTGTTGCAAAGGGTTATGCGCAGGAAAGAGGCATTGATTTTGATGAGACCTTTGCACCTACATGCCGTATGAATACTGTTCGGAGCATTTGTGCACTTGCAGCCCATCATGGTTGGAATGTACATCAGTTGGACATTAAAACAGCATTTCTGAATGGTGACTTGCATGAAGAAGTGTATGTTTTTCAGCCCTGTGGCTTTGTGCAGAAAGGGCATGAAAACCAGGTGTGCAGGTTAAAGAAGGCGTAATATGGTTTAAAGCAAGCACCATGTGCTTGGTATGAGAAGATACATGCCTATCTGATTGCAAATGGTTTTGAGAAGAGTCCAACTGAAAGCACCTTATATGTTAAGCGTGCTAATGATGTGCTTCTGATCATTGTTGTCTATGTTGACGACATGCTGCTCACTGGTCTTATTGAGAAGCATATTGCTGATTTCAAGGCTGATTTGCATGCCTCATTTGAGATGTCTGATTTGGGGCATTTGCATCACTATTTGGGCATTCAGTTTATGCAAGTTGATGGTGGGATGGCTTTGTGTCAAACGAAATATATTGACACATTATTGCAGCGTTTTGGCCTTGAAGACTGTAAGCCTATTGCTACTCCTATGGAGACAGGTTTACGATTGAGTCTTCATGATGCTGGAGATGGATTTGATGTTGTTCTCTATCAGCAGGCTATTGGATGCTTGATTTATTTATGCATTAATCGGCCAGATATTCAGTTTGTTGTCTCACAGATGAGCAAGTTTATGCATTGCCCAGGAGTCACGCATTGGAAGGCAGTTAAGCGCATCTTTCGCTACTTGAGTGGTACTCGGCTACTTGGGTTGTTTTATCCCAAGGGGGGATCACTACCACCAGATTTGCATGCTTTTTCTGATTCAGATTGGGCTGGTTGCTATGACACTCGTGTGTCCACCAGTGGTTTTTGCTTCATGCTTGGTACCTCATGTATATCTTGGTTGAGCAAGAAGCAGCCTACTATGGCCACTTCCAGTTGTGAGGCTGAGTATAGGGCAGCTTTCACAGTGACTGTTGAGTGTGTGTGGCTCAGATGCCTTATGGCTGATTTGGGTCTTGGCCAGTCTTCTACCACCACCATCTTCACTGACAGTCAGAGCGCATTGGCAGTTGCTAGGAACCCTGTGTTCCATGCTCGCACTAAGCACATTGAGGTGCATTATCACTATGTCAGGGAGAGGTTCTCTGCTGGGGAGATCAGCTTGGCATATGTGCCCACGCAGGAGAACATAGCATACCTTTTCACGAAGGCTCTGCCTAGGGAGAAGTTTGAAGCTTTCCGCAAAGCTTTGGGCTTACTTCCTTTTGTGGAGTGATTTCCACATAGCTTGGCAGTTCCTTATACATGCGTGCCAGCTCCTTGTTCACCGCATCACTCCCAGGGGGGATTTGTTGATATATTTAGGTAGTGATGTGTGTGAATACACTAGGACCATCGGGGCACTTTTTTCCCTCTTTAGCAGGTTTTTTCCCTCGGCTTGTATATACGACTATTTGCCCTAATGGGCTACTTATCTTTGTACATTCTCTAGTAATACATTCAGTATTGTGTGTTGTGCTCCAAGCTTCTTCTTCTTCCTTGTGTTGTTCACGTGCTTCCGCAGACGTCTAACTCCAACAAGCACTAGATTGTGCTCTCTGACTATAGTAGACAAGGTTTCGGAGGTACACTTCTGATTACAAGAACACCCACGAAGGGAAAATGATACAAGAATACGTGACTAATACAAGATGTCCCACAACCTAGGACTGATAGGTATGAATAACTCAACTAGAGATGATACAGGAGATCCCACAATCGAGGATCATAAGTATGGAACAAGATATCTGGATTACAAGAACTCCCTTTTGGGAGATGAACTAGATACAAGAAAGAACTTGACAGGATCTCATACTACGAGATTACAAGAGGACAAGACAGGATGTCCAAGAACTAGGCTAGATAAGACTAGAACAAGGAACAAGACAAGAACTGGTACTAGAACTTTGAGAGTACTTACTTGGTGGTCACGACTCCTTGAGCTCCCAAGACTAGTATTGGCAAGACTGAGAATGAATGTGGCCAATCCCTCCTTATATAGGTTTTCCAAAGGTAGTTCAAGGGCAGTTACGAATTGATGATGTCATCAATTTGAAGCATGGTCTTTGGGCATCAGAATCAAGCAAGAAGACAATCAATCTTAGGGTTTTGGCATGTTTTGAATGCAATGGAAGCATTGGTTTCTCCTAATTCTGAACAAATCATGAGATATAGGATTCACATGGAATTTGAGATTCAGGATGGTTTCCTTTGTCCATGACACCTAGGTTTATTCACTCAAGCATAAAAAGGAGGCCCTTTCCAAGTTTAAGGAGTGGACACGAACAGTTCAAGAAGACTTTCCAATTTCTTCAAAGGTCATTTGATCTAATGGAGATTGTAGCTTTGTCAATCACACCTTCTCTAAGTACTTGAAGCAACATGGAATCAAGTATCAAGCAATGCAAGATACTCAACAAGGTATTGCCTTATAGAAGATTCAAAGTGTGATCTAGATGGCCAAGGTTATGCTTAGTCAAAAGAAACTTCCACTAAAGTTTTGGGGTGAAGCAGTACAAACAGCAGTACATATTCAGGACAGAGGGTTTTCAGATGTCATGAAGAACCAAACACCATTTGAGGCTTACTTTTAGAAGAAGCTGAGTGTGAGCTATTCCCGCATCTTTGGTAGTGATGCTTATGTACAAGGCCATGATGATGATCAGCCTAAGCAAATTTTCATCGATTATAGTGAATGGCAAAAGGCATACAAACTCTACAACCCAAAGAGTCACTCACTCAGTTATAGTAACAAAAGACTGCACCTTTGATGAATACTCTAAGTATTCATCCCTTTTGGATCCTCCCATTTCTGCTTCAGAGGTGGATCGTTCCAGTTTCGAACAGTCACACTATGTGGAGCATACTCTCTTTTTACATGACTTTCCATATCATGATACAGTTTTGGCCTAGGAGGAATCAGAGATACCATCTCATCTTATACCTCAAATGGCTACATCTCCTATCATACCATCGAAGGTTTATATTTCCCCTCAGCTTTAGTTGTGCATTACTCTAGGATCTGTGACTCGTCATTTTCCACTCCCATTTTCGAGAGTCCACTTATCTCATCTGCAGCAACATTCTGAACATGTACTTTTCCATTAATGGAGTCCAGCATCTTTTCATTTACCACAGGATACTCCTGCATCTACTTAGATTCATCACTCAGCTTAACGTATAGATGTACTACCATATGACTATGATTTTATGCTTCATGCTTTATATTTTATTCTTGCAAAACCTACATCTTGGTGATACACATTTGGACATCATATTTTTGTATCATAACCATTCTTGTAATATACTTTCCATTGTAAATGCACTAGAGGAGTCCTCTAGATGCATCCCCTCAGAAGATTAGAAATTTACCCATGTAAAATAGTAAGAAATTAGTCTTTTAGTGAATAAAGTGCCGGTCTCTTGTGTGAAAGGACCATTTTTAGGGCACAAGTATATAAGTCAATTTGTGACTCTTTGTAAAGACTTTTTGCCATTGTGAGAATAGAGAGCACAAAAATTCGAATTTGTGTCTTCTTCACTCTGTATCTTCTTCTTGGTGAGCTTGTATGCATGTGTATTGCTTGGAAAGAGTGTTAGGAAGTGTTGTCTATCCATGAAAGTGTTTGTTTGCTGTTGTAAAGGTGTGTGCGAAGTGTAGGAAGTGCTGAAGTGTAGGAAGATTTTCTCGCGACTCAGTATTTTGCTCATAACTTGAAGTAGGAGTGTCAGAATTGAGTGAAACCACTGCCATTGGATGCGTCTTCTCGAGAGCTTCGAAATGCATATGCATTTGCTATATTTGAAGTTCGGAGCTGAGAGAAAGTCCAAATTACTGACGGCTGTTGGACCAAGTATTGTGACACCATGACCGACAGTTGAAGCTTGTTTGGATTAGTCTTTGCCTTGTTTGCACTCTTTGAGTAGTTCATTTGCATTGATCATCACTTGATTTCATGTCCTCATACACTCGGCTAGGTTTGTATACTCATCAAATTGATATTTAAAGCGTGAATCCCCACTATATGCACTTGAGGGGGATTGAGGTATAGTCTCTTTCTCCACAAGTCCCTAAGTTGGTACTTAGGTCAACACGTTTTTTGGCACCGTTGCTGGGGAGTGTCGAATCAAACCGAGGCATTCGCATGATGGTAAGTAGCTTTTTGCATTGAAGCAAGAGGAGGAGTGGTGATTTTCTCTTCTTTGGTAAGTCATTTTCAATCGCACTTACTACTTCTCATTCTTGGAGTGTGTGTAGTGAGTTGTTAGTCTAGGGAAGTGAGTAGAAGGAGTAGAGTAGGAGGAGTAAGGGAGTAGGTTAGGTAGTTAGAGTAGCTTTCACTACTTGTTTTGTTGTTTTATTTTCAGTAAGTAGGAAAAGCCAAGTATAAAAGCCAAAAAACTGCCATTTGAAAATCACTTGTCTTGTAAGCAAGTATCGTGAGCAGCGTCCAGCGAATATCGTTTTCGGTGATAGAAGAGGTTGGGAGCTGCGCAGAGCAAGTCTCTTGTGAGTAAAGGGTTGAGAAAGAGGGCTTGAGGTAAGCACACTCATATACACTCATGATTACCATTTGAATTCAAGTTTTGCAGACAAAACGATCTACGTCAGGTATCGTGGGAAACTTACAAGGGTTAAAAAGTGTGCTTGGAGTGATACAGAGAGTGAGGAGAGGGTAGAAGAACTTGTAAAACATCTGTGTGCAATCAAAACTTAAAAAATCTAGCAGAAATTTGAAAAAGGGTCAAGTATCGTGTTCTCCCGCGGTCGAGTATCACGATACTTAGCAAGTATCGTGATCTCCTGTGGTTGAGTATCGCGATATTTCCCAGATATCGTGTATCGTGATCTATCGATCGCGATACTTTGCAAAGATCGTGTATCGTGCTGTCACCGATCGGGATACCTACTGTGTATCGTGTATCGTGATTTATCGATCGGGACATTTGAGAAGTATCGTGTATCGTTTTGAGCCAAGTATCGTGTATCGTGTCATCAAAGATCGCGATACTTCAGAAAGATCGTGTATCGTCCTTATCGAAGTATCATGTATCGTGTGGTCCAAGTATCGTCTCTCTCGAGTATCGTGTATCAAGTATCATTTTTTCATCAGGTATCGAGTATCGTGATAGTGAAGTATTGTGTATCGTGCATACAGCGATCGCGATACCTATCAGAGATTGTATATCATGTGGTCCAAGTATCGTGATTGCCAGGTATCGAGTATCGTGGTTTGCAGATCGCGATACTTGCTAAGTATCGTGTAACGTTATAGTTGAAGTATCGTGTATCGTGGGCATCCAGAGATCGTGTATCGTGGCCCCTGTTCAAGTATCGTGTATCGTTTGTGATCAAAGGTCGAGTATCGTGTGACTTTGAAGTCAAGTATCGTGGATTGAAAAGTTCATTTTCAGTCAATTCCTAGCTAAAATTTTTCTAGAATTCTAATCCATAGTGAAGAGTGCTAGAAGCTAGAGGTTAGCAAGGACTGATCAGAGTTGTGAAGTGGATGAACCTAAGATCTGGAAGAACCCTAGGAAGCCGAAGAAGTGTAATCTCTTCTGTAGGTAGAGTAGCCGAGCCAAGTAGCTATTCACATTACTCGGAGACCTCCAGTGAGTCAGAGGAAGAAATTCCCATGGCTTCAGAGGATATGCAGAACACAATACCCATGATTGGCATGATGTCAATCATTGAAGGAGAGTACAGAACCTCCTTGGAGTATGTGAACACCAACCAAAATGAGATCCCTATTTATTTGGATGGTCTAAACAGATCAGTGGCCAAGTTAAAGAAGGCTTTAGAGGCTTACATAGCGCCTAGGCCAGCAGTCAAGTATGTAGGAGGACTTTACATGGACAAAAGAGATATCCAGTATGTTGTCACGGAACACCCGAAAAACATTAATGAACATGGGGAAGAAAACAATGCTTCAAACTTAAATGGAGGAGGGAATGAAGAGCAAGTAACTACTCCTAGAGGGAGATCTACTGTTGCTAGGATATGGAGAGGAGATCTGATTCCCCAGGATGACTCCCTAATAGATGTGTATTTGATCAATGGGATGGAGTATCTTCTTAGAGCACATTCTTCAATATGGGAAGCTGCCCCTAATCCTGTCACCATCTATGAGTTACAAGATCCTGATTTCCCCACCATCATCACATATTTGGACAAGAATCAGAGAAGATATTGGCCTTTAACAGAATTAGAAAGAGCCGAGTTGAAATATCAGAATATTCTAGTGTTCCCCCCTAGGGACCAAGCCACTACTTCAAGAAACCCACTTGGAACATCCCAGAATGATTCATATCAACAGTCAGGACAAACACAACAAACACAAACCCCGGTCAGACCACATGTGCAGTTTGCAACGCCTACAAATAATCCTAATTACCAACCTCAACCACCTGTTGACTCGAGACATGGAATGCCTGCCCCAGTCAGACCACCTGTAGCAAGAGGACCAGGCATACCCATAGGAAGACCAATTTTCCCAGTAATGCCTAGATCGCCCGAGGCAGGGAGAAGATTAAGGCCAATTCAAGTTGCCAAATGCATGAGAAACCACTATGATGGCTCTAGTGAACCTTACAATCATATAGCCGAATTCAAACAAGTAATCAGAGCCGAACAAGTAGAAGATTTTTTGATCCAATATGAGTCCTTTGGTCTTACTTTGTCAGACACTGCGTTAGCATGGTTCCAGCCATTGGACCCTAATAATTTTCAAAACATGGAACAAGTCTATCAAGAAATGATTGAGGAATTCACTAAGTCAGGAATTAAAAAAAATTCGTCATCATTGATCCATAGCTTTAAGCAAGCCCCTACAGAATCAGTAAGATTGGCAGCAAGAAGATTCAAGTAGTATGTGGACAGATGCCCTGTGGAAGAGAGACCTACCCAAAATAAAATGGTGTCATTATTTTTGGAAGGATTATTGAACGGATCATTAAGATCTTTGGTATATGTGAAGAGAGTTCAAACTTTACAAGAATGCATGAAGGAATGTATTGATTTAGAAGACAACCTAGCGGAAGATTTGAAAATACCTCAAGGTAGCTTGAAAAGTGAAGATTCAGCTAGTAGCACATCAAACCCTAAAAACAATGTAGAGGAAATAGCTGAATTAGTAGCCAAGAAACTCAACGTTCAAGGACAGAGGAACTACCCCAGTAACCCTCTAAGAGTGGCCATGCTCAGAAGATGTATGCAGTGCGGAGGTGATCATCCTTCTCACTTGTGCACTAGGGGAGTAGTCCCACCACCTGCTTATGCTTATAATAGACCCACTGTCCCAGGACCTCTACAATATTGCAGTATAGAACAAAAATATACAAACCACAGTACAGAAAATTGCCCTTACAATAGGCAATTGAGACCAGCGCAGCCATATATGAGACCTTATGGATACCCTCAGAGAGAGCAAGGAGGTGACGCATGGAGATACCCTACTTATCAGCAGCAGGCACCAGTGCCACGACCATATCATATCAAGGATACACCCAACCACAACCAGTACTAGGACAACAACCGCCCCATCCTCAGAATGTTGTCCCAGTCAAGATAGCTCAACCTGAAGAAAACCTAGAGAGAGCAATAGTCCCAGCCACACCATTGGCTAGTAATGAACCATATGACTCATCTTACGACCATAGTCAAGGAGCATATCCCAATTATGAAAGCTCTATGATAGAATATGGACAACTGTACGAACCATATGCCTACGGCATGGAAGTATCAGATAGTTCCTACAGATATGAGCAGAACTATGTGTCATTAATGTATACAGCCCCTAGAGCAACCATACCACCCCGACCCATGAACAGACCGCCTATGCCCAGAGGACCATGCTATAGATGTGGAGGTGATCACTATATCAGAGAATGCACATTGCCAAACCCACCACCACCACAACGAGTCTGGGAAGGTTATTGTAGTGATTGTGGTAAGGAACATCTTTTCAGAGATTGTCCCAAGAACCCCAACAAGGTTACATCCAACGTGCAAATCAATGTGATTGAAGTAATCGAATCATCAGGGAGAGATAAGGAATACACTGTACCATTGAAGGCGATAACAAGAGCCAAAGCTAGAGAGACCCCAAAAAAACCTGAAAAACACAATCAAAGTGACCTAGAGATGAATACACCCACACCACAAAGAGTTGAAGACTCGGAAGAGCCTGAGAAAAGTGTTGTAAGTAAAAGAACGCAAAGATGGAAGAACCGGAGAGATAGGATAAAAGAAAAGAAGTTACTGCAGAAGAAGGAAAATGAGAAGAATGAACAAAACCCAAAGGAGGAACAGAAAATTGAAGAAGAAAACAAGAATGAAAAGTACAAAAAAGAAGAGGTGGGATCAGTCTTAGCAGATCCCATGCCAGAAGAATTAGCCATGTGGATTCAGGCATACAAGGCACGAATAAGAGTAGGACCTACCATAGAACAACATGAAAGAGAATATCCTAGAGGTGACCTAGAGAAAGAAAGGTTGGAGATCTGCAAAAAATTAATAGAAGTTGCTCAACAGACCTTAGAGAAACCAGCGTTGCCATTACCCAATACCCGAATTTCTGAAAGAGAATTCCAAGAGTGCGTCATCATTCATGACCACGAAAAACCCGAAGTAAATAATACGCAGAATGGCAATTATTGTGAGGATAAAAGGGAAGGATCCATTGTTCCCGAAGTAGAAGGGGAATGGCCTAAAGATTTGTGGGCTAGAGTCCAAGAAGACAGATGGAAGAAAGTGGAAGGAAGTGAACCACCCTTTGAAGAACTAGAAGCAGACGATGGAATAGAGGGTTCAATACCTAAATTAAATTCAGAAGAAATTTTACCAATGGATCCTAGTGACAAAGGAGATGACGGAGTAAAGGATTTGCCAAATTACACAGGAGAGTACGAACATAATTCAGAATTGTATTGCATCCCCTCAATAAGGAAAAAAGAACCGAACCCATCAGTCCAAACATCGGAAATTATACACCTTAGAAAGGCAAAAATCCCTTGCACCCTAACTTTGGAAGAACTGTTGAAGGTTAAACCACACTTGAAGGAGAAATTAATCAGTCAATTGGAGACCAAGACGGAAGAAAAAGAGATATCTGATGAATTAAACACAGTAAAGATCCCAGTGGATAAGGTAGGAGATTTTAGTGAGGGAGATGAAGGAAACACTTGCCTTCCAATTACTTTCCGGGGTTATACAACCAAAGCCATCTTAGATTCAGGAGCTGGTGTAGGCATTGCTACTAGAGAAATCTGGGAGAAATGGGGAAAACCAGCTTTAAGACCAACGCGTATGAAGATACAAATGGCTGACGGACACACAGAAAGAACCTTGGGATTATTGGAACGAGTAGTTTTCACCACATGCGGAGTGGAATTTGAACACACCTTAGCAATATGTCAATTTGAAAGGGCGAGCAACTATGAAATGATACTTGGAAGACCTTTCATGAGACAGCTGAAGGTTGTGCAAGATTGGAGAAAAGATGTTGTATACCTACAACATGAAGGAACCACCACGAGAATAAATCTCCACACTTATACATATCAAGATGTTCCCCCCTTACAATGGAATCAAATTCATAAGGAAGAAGACGATCAATCAATTCACAGCATAGGTTCTAGTGACCAATCTTGGATGAACGAGGACACTCATCTATGGATATGCCAAAGTGCCAAAAAGGAAGAGGATAGGAGAAAGGGATGGCAGCAAAGGCAAGGAGTAGCTAGGTCTATACAAGATCCAGCTTACATGCCTCAAGTCTTTTTGGATGAAGAGTTTGAACCTCATGGTTGGATGGAGATTTTAGCGACCCTCGATGTATGTGTGAACGAAGAAGTAATAACTATGAATGAATGTATTGACGAGGAAGGATATGACATTAGTCTCTATGTAGTAGTCCTTCAGGAGGCTGAAGAAGGAGAAGTGATAGAGAAAGAATGGAAGGAGGACTATGAGAGCATTGAGATGGAGCCAGAACCGATGAAACCAGAGGATGAAAATCAAAACATAGGAACCAAAGCTAACGGAGACAACCAGGAACCTACACAGGAAGAAGAGTTGGAGTCAGATAAAGAGCCAGAGAATGAAGAAAACAAGCCTCAAGACCAATTTGAAGTGCCTGCACACTTCAAAAAATATGAAGTAGAAGAGAGAAAAATTGCTATTCAAATGCCTAAAAGAGAGGCACAGCCAAGAATAGCTTATGACAATAAAGAACAAACTAAGAAGATAGTAGTAAAGTTAGAAGAAGGAGAAGAACGATGTACTTTCATAGGACAGGATGTCTCAATGGAGGAAGAACAAGAGTTAATACGCCTCATAAGGGAATATCGGGATGTCTTTGCCTGGACCTATAAGGACTTGAAAGGAGTAGATCCATCTATTTGTGCCCATAGAATCCCCATGACATCCGAAGCCAAACCTTCTAAACAAAGACCATATACATACAATGATGTGTATTCATCAAAGATAAAGGAAGAGATAGATAAGTTGTTAGATGTTGGATTCATATATGAGATTGAGCATACGGAATGGGTGTCACCTTTGGTGGTTGTACCGAAAAAGAATGGGAAGTTAAGAGTGTGTATCAATTTGAAGAAAGTAAACGCCGCGACTATAAGGGATAGTTACCCATTACCCATTACGGATCATCTGTTGGAAAGAGTGGCAGGGAAGGAAGTCTATAGTTTTTTGGATGGCTTTTCAGGGTATAATCATGTAGCCATTGCTCCTGAGGACCAACACAAAACCGCTTTCGCAACTGAATGGGGAGTATACGCCTTTAGAGTCATGCCTTTTGGTCTAACTAATGCCCCAGCCACCTTCCAAAGATTGATGTGCCATGTATTCAAAGAATTCCTAAGAAAAAGTATGGAGGTATACGTGGACGATCTTTGTACTTATTCAGCTATACGATCAGAGCACATCCCTGAACTAGAAAAGATCTTTGCCAAACGTCGACAATATCGAGTATGCCTAAACCCAGAAAAATGTGTCTTCATGGTTAGACAAGGAAAAATATTAGGACATATTGTCTCTAAAAATGGAATTTCAACTGATGAAGACAAAATCAAAGTAATTCTAGATTTACCAAGACCAAAGACTGCTAAAGAAGTACAAGCATTTATGGGACACTGTGGATACTACCGAAGATTTATACATATGTATGCCATAATTGCTAGACCTCTCTATGCACTCTTGACTCAATTTAATTGGACCGAGGAATGTGAGAAAGCCTTCAATGAGTTAAAGAATCGGTTGAGTTCAGCACCAATCCTTCGAGTACCTAATTGGGATAAGCCATTTCACATTCATGTGGATGCGTCTAAGTTTGCCATTGGTTGCATCTTAGCTCAACCTGCAGATACAGGAAAGCTAGACACCCTATAGCCTATGCCAGTAGACAATTAAATCAAGCAGAACGCAATTATACCACCACGGAGAGAGAAGGCCTAGGGATGGTGTACGCAGTGAAAAAGTTCAGACATTACCTGTTGGCAAACAAATTCAAATTCTTCATTGATCATCAAGCCCTATTGTACTTAGTCAATAAACCTTGCAATACAGGAAGATTAGTACGATGGTTTTTATTGCTAATGGAATTTGATTTTGAGGTAGTAGTCAAGAAAGGAAATACCCACATAAGAGCAGATCACTTATCAAGAATGACCCATGGAGAACCACCCATAGGAGTACCCAATGATCTCTCAGATACGTACCTTTTTAACCTGGAAGTATGTCCCCAATGGGCAGAAAAGTTGATCCCTATACTCACGCATGGACCTAAAGATGGGATCACACCAAACCGAACCCAAGACCTATGGAAGACTAAAAACCTTCATATCATTGCAAGAAGTTTGTATCACCAAGATTCGAGTGGATTACTCATGAGATGCGTAGAAGAAGAGGAACAGGAAATGTGGCTTCAGAAAGCACATGTAAATCAAATATATATTGGCCGACCATGCAGAGGGATGCACATAACTATGTATCAACCTGCGGAACTTGTCAAGAACAAAACCCAGACGAGAACTCTACTCTATGCTATTCCACAATAGCACCGAGATGGAGCATGCCTCTGGTAAAGTTCTTAAAGACCCAAGAATACCCAGAAGGAGCCATTTTAGCAAGGAAACGTGCACTTGTAGAACAAAGTAAAGATTATGCCATTATAGGAAAACAACTTTTCAAGCAAGGGAGAGATAATCAATTACGATTGTGCATTCATGAAGACGAATATCTTTCTGTTTTAGAGATGGCACATACAAGAGTTGCAGGAGGCCACTTCTCCGCAGATAAAACATCAAAAATGATCCTCTTTGCTGGAATGTGGTGGCCAACTCTACATCAAGATGCCATGACATATGTGCAACGATGTGATACTTGTCAACGGACAAAATATCCAATTAGAAGAGATGAAATGCCACTGAGACCCATGATGAGTGCCAAAGCTTTCACTAAATGGGGAATAGACTTCATAGGACCGATTAGTCCACCAGCGAAAGGATCCCATGCTGAATATATAATTGTAGCCATAGACTATCTGACCAAATGGGTTGAAGCCAAAGCAACCAAGCAAAATGACGCAAGAACCACGGCCAAGTTTCTCTTTGAGAACATTTTCACTAGATTTGGACTACCGATAGAAATTGTGAGTGATAGAGGTACGCACTTTGTAAACGAAGTTATAGAAGCCTTATGGAATGAATTCTTGGTAATTCATAAAAAATCAGCTCCCTATCACCCACAAGCCAATGGACAAGCCGAAAGTTCAAATAAAATCTTGTGTACAGTTCTCACAAAAATTGTTAACAATGGTACATCTGATTGGGATAAGCAATTACATCATGCTTTATGGGCATTTCGAGTAGCCTACAAACCGCCATAGGCACTACTCCTTTTAACTTAGTATATGGACAAAATGCTATTTTGCCAATTGATTTCTTAATTCCCACTCTCAGAGTAGCAACCTCTTACGAGTGGACGAGACATGAACTATCAGCTCAATTGGATCAAATAGAAAAGCTTCACGAAACTAGGTTACAAGCAGTAGCATGCATTTATGCTACTAAACGCCAACAGAAAGCCTACTTTGATGCTCATATTAAAGACAAAAATTTGAAGGAAGGAGATTTACTTTTGGTATATACCTTGAAACAACACGCTAAGAAGTTGCAGAAGAGAGGATATGGCCCGTTAATCATCAATCGTATATCGACAAGTGGAGCCGTCAGCTTGGCAACACTAGATGGGGAAGTATTACCAAACTATATCAGTGGATGTCGAGTAAAAAAATATCTAGAACCGTTGGCTGAAGAAACAATGTCACAATTAATCAAGGGCAAGAATAGACGCATTGAAGAGGAAAGGATACGAGAAGAAGCGAGACAGGAAGCCCTAGAACAAATTAAGAAACGGAAAGAGTGGATGAGAGAGCGAGATGAGAGATATCGACTAGGAGAAGAACTCATTCCAATGGCTAATTTTAGAGCCACTAAAAATCTAGGTCCACAGAGAACACAACCATATTTGAATTTGGGAGCAGGTAAAACAGAGTACCACTTAGTGGATGCTCTCATTGACACAGGAGCTGCCATAAGCTGTATCAAGCTTTCTTTGACTGAGAAACTCAAGGAGGAATTACGTCCATCAAGGGCACAATTGATAGGAATAGGAGGAACAATTACTCAATGTATAGGTGAAATCACCTTACCTCTGCATCTTGGTAACAACACTATGGAACAGAAGCTATTAGTGTGTCATGATCAGGATTTACTCGAGGAGGTAGTGTTAGGTCAAGATTGGATTTACGAATATGAGGTGACCATTCAATTGGCTTTAGGATATATCTCAGCCAGGATAGGACATCGTGAGGTATTCAGTTTGCTGGACGAACGACCAATCAAAGCCGCCTGTATAGAGCCAAAAGTTCACTCTAATGAACAAAGTTATGAGTGTATGTTCAATAGCACTATAGATACCCCTTCCTCAAGTACTTCATATGAGGACACATTGATTCCTGCTTGCATTCTATCTTCTAGTCTAGCAAGTCACAAGAGTGTCAATCAATCTGAAGCCAACCTCAGTGAAGCACCATGCACAACAGGGACAAGTCCTCTGAGTAATTCAAAATCTGTACCTATTAAAATATACCCGATTCCATACACCAACCAAGCGTGGATAAGGAAGGATCAAGCAAAGGAATATCTTCGACAACAGAAGCACTATCGACATCAGAGCAACCAATCAAATAGGAAAGCAAATCAATTGGAGCACCAAAGTCAACAACGAAGTGCTAGGATATGGATTCCAAAGAAAGTAGTAGCCGCCCAACCGGATCGAGTGCAAATATGGATTCCAAAATCATGTGCTCCAAAGACGCTAAACCGAAACTATGAACCATTGCATAAGGAGAACCAATACCAATATGGATTACGGGCAAAACAGTCAAAGAATGGCAACAGGAAAAAGAAGGAGTCGGCAAATGCAACACAAGCCAGTCCAAGTGTAGCTCAGTGATGAGTAGCACCTCCTTTAATGTCAATCCGGGAAGACGTGAGGATGGTATGAAGACCTCGAGCAAGTGGCGGCACAAGTGCGTGAGTGAGAAGCACACTAGCATGCACACACATACACACACACGCGCACACACGGCAAGACAAAGAGTGAGAATCAATGGAGCTTTTAGATTACTTTCAAAATGCTCTTACAAGTTCGTTTCAATTACAATCTAACCTCAAAAATGAGCTCTCTAGCTCCTTTTATAGTTTTTGACTAGCTTTGGCCCTGTTCAGACCTAGTGTCCGGCCTAGTTAAAAATTAGGTTCCAGGGCTTATTTGAGGGCTCAAACGAGATCTAAAAAATATGAAAATTGGTACGATGGTACTTCTAATACTCCTCAAGCTCGAGGACTCCTCGGCTTGAACAAAATGGAGTTACTAAAAATGGATAATGGTATTTACAATGGTTTTTAGTGATGAAAATCACTCTTTTTGTAGGGGATTCTTCTGAAAATTTGACATACACTTCTTGGAGCTCCCTAATTGCTCCCTTTCCTTGTGTGTCCACCTTTTGATGTGCTTCCATGCTTTGTCCTTGACTTTGAGCTTCAACACTCCCCCCCCTCTCGAGTCTGTCGTCCCTGACAGACCCTTGTTGGAAGGGCTGTTCTATGTAGTGCTTTGAGAGGTGGTGTCCATCCGTTGTATGAGCGGGTTCCTTGGATTCCAGCAAGAATGTGTCATTGTGAGCTTTCAAAACTGCAAGTTGCTCAAAAGAGGTTGTCAAGAGTGATTTGGAGCAACTACTGGCTTCAATTTGCTTCCGAGATATGGATGTTGTTCCCATGACGTCCGCTAACTCTTCCAAAGATGATGTTGAGAGCAGTCATGCCAACTACTCATAGCGCATAATGAATGATGGGTAAGTGTGTTCGTGCCTGGGTTGAAAAAAGTATGTGCCTTGTGCAAGGCCTGGTAATGTAGCCCTACGCATGCTTACTTGGAAAATGCATTGGAAGAAGTATGGTGCGAAAATTGCGGGTCTTGAGCTAAGTGCTCAAGGGTATGCTGACGAAGAGGTTTCCTAAACTATCATGGTTATGGTGTTTCCAGAGTAAAGATACTTACCATGGAGAAGGTTGATGGATGTTTGTCTCTTCGTGTTGTACACTCGGCCTTTGGGATGGAACATTGTTGATGAATGTCCATGTTGATTGTCCACTGATGAGATCTTTTGAGTGGTGGATCCTCTCTCCTCATATGCAGGAGTCTTCTCCTCCAGAACTACCTTTTGCAGATATCTCCTTGGATGCTCTGGTACATGAAGTAGTTAAGCATCACTCAAGTTGTGGACCTTCAAGCTCTTCATTCCAGATAAGGCAGCAATAATCTCACTGCTGGCCGAGACACACTTCTATCCAAATTGATAAATGCCTAGTAATCAACAGTTCCGCCTTCAACTAAGCATGACTCATTCATGTTTCATAAGCCAAACCTGGGAACAAGCTCTCTCCCGCTTTTCTTTCTCCCCCTTTTTTTTTTTTTTTTTTTTTTTTTTTTTGAGGAAAAGGATATCACAAAACAAGAACACAAAAGTTAGTATCAATAGAAATATTTGACATATGTCACCGTGCTCTTGTGCGTGGGATTCTCAGGTGTATCTATGCACGGCCGCGTAATGTGGCCCTATATTAATGCATACTTTGGAAATGCATGACCTGAATGGTGCAAAGGACAGGGTTGTGCAAGGAGCACATGGTTGTTGCTCGTTCGAGGCTTTTGATGTCATTTGTGGAGGTTGATGCCGACCTTGGTGGAGGTATCCATTGAGTCTCGAACTGATGTGATCCTCCTTATTGGAGTCCATTTTAGAACATCATTTGGCACTGTAGAGGTCACTTCAGGCGTCTTTCTCTTTGGATGCTTTCCGAACTGTGGTATCCAGTGTGGTTGACGCTTTGGTTCGGTGGAGACTACTTTCACTTTTGGCTTCCAAACCCATATCCTTTTTGCATGTCTTCTTACTAATGTTGAAGAGCTGATTTGATCTTCCTTTGGTCTCTGTACGTGGTTCTTACCCTTTTCTCTTTTTGGCTTCGTTATTGAAACCTTTTGCATGTGGGAGAACAAAGGTTCTTGTGGATGTAGGAGCTTCTTAGGTACCCACATCTGTAATTGCCCTTGTTGAGCTGCAGCTAACTTCTTAGGCACCCAAACTTGTTGGATACCTTGTGATTGAGCTTGTCTGAGCTGCTTCCTTCGTCTTCTGGCCTGGTTGGTTTGCATGGATGGAATTTGTGGGGGCAAGGTTGGTGGTTGCTCTCCTTTGCGTACCCATATCTGCTTCATCGATTGAGTTGTTCTGCTTCGCGCGTTCTTTTGGTCTCTCGTCCGGGGAGTCTTTAGTGATTGATCTGCCCTTAGTTGCTGCCTCCTTCTGGCCCTTGGAAAAGAAGGGAGTTCCTTTGCATCTCTGACTCCTTTTTTGCGAATATCATTCCTCTGCAACACATAGTTTTGGACAAGAACAACATGGTCATCTTCATGTGTATTCCTGGATGAACCAGGAGTCTGTGCCTTTCCTCGTTCCTTGAGTGCTCCATTGTCTAATTCTACTGTAACTCGACTACGATTGACCCAAACCTGGAGAAGTCCACTTCTTAGGTTTAGATTGACTGCTTGGTCATAGATCCAATCCTGACCCAAGACGAGAGGTTCAGTGAGATCCTCATCTTGACACACTAGTACTTTAACGGTCATTGCCTCCTCGTGAATGTAGAGGGGAAGTTCCACCTTGCCCATGCAAGGGGTTTCCACGCCTCCCAATCCTATGAGGTATGCTTCCACAGGATGGACAGTTAACTGTAACTCTTGACAGTAAGACAACTTAACAGCGCTAGTGGCAGCACCTGAGTCAATCAAGGCTCTTACGGTCCTTGCACTCTTTCCTTGTCCTATATCTAAGGTTACGAAAGGACGTCTATCAATTATTCTATTCGAGCTTGTTCCTGCAACTTCACACATGGCTATAGGAAATCCTTGGTCTGCATAGTCATTTGTTCTAGGCTGCTCTCTACCTTGCCTTCGTAATTTCATCCTTCTGATGCGTTCTAAAGCTTCTGCTTGAGCTTCCTCTCTAATTCGCTTCTCTTCCTCTTTGCGTTTCTTAGCAGTGTTGAGTCGGCTGAGCATTTCCTCCGTGAGGGGTTCCTGATACAACTTGACTCTGCATCCGCTAATATAGTTTGGGAGAACATCACCCTCTAACGTGGCTAGTTGTACTGCTCCGCTCGTGGAGATCCTATTGATGATCATAGGTCCGTAGCCTCTCTTTTCTAGCTTCCTGGCGTGTTGTTTCAGTGTATAGACTAAAACTAGATCTCCTGCTTTCAAGCCCTTATCCTTCACATGGGCATCGAAATATGCCTTCTGTCTCTTCTTGGCTGCATATATTCCTGCAGCGGCTCTCAGTCTTGTTTCTCCTAATCGTTCAAGGTCAAAGATCCTAGAGGAGAGCTCATGACCTGTCCATTCGTGCTCTTGTGCTACTCTCAATGTAGGGATCAGGAAGTCCAAGGGTAGCACATCATTTTGGCCAAATACCATCTGAAAGGGAGTGGCTTGGAGTACCGTTTTGTAGGCCACTCGGTATGCCCAAATAGCATGGTGTAGTTGTTTGTCCCAATCAGAGCGTTTAGTGTTCACTAATTTCGTCAGTACATTGCATAATATCTTATTAGTGCTCTCAGCTTGTCCATTAGCTTGAGGGTGATAAGGGGCAGACTTCTTGTGTATTACCAAGAATTCTTGGAGTAGATTTTCAATCACTTCGTTCAAGAAATGAGTGCCTCTATCGCTTACAAGCTCTATAGGTAGCCCGTATCTTGTGAATACATTCTCAAACAGGAATTTGGCAGTTGTTTGAGCATCGTTCTTGGTTGTAGCTTTTACCTCTACCCACTTGGTGAGATAATCTGTTGCAACAATGATGTATTCCGCATGAGAACCTTTAGCTGGGGGATTAATAGGGCCTACGAAGTCTATTCCCCACTTAGAGAATGCACGTCCACCCATCATAGGTTTCAGTGGCATCTCATCTTTGCGTATAGGATACTGAGTCCTTTGACAGACATCACATCGTTTCACATAGGTATGTGCATCCATGTGAAGTGTAGGCCACCAGAAGCCCGCAAATAGTATTGCTTTGATTACCCGATCTGGTCCAAAGTGTCCTCCTGCTACACCTTGGTGAGCAGTTTCCAAGATCTTAAGATATTCACTCTCATGGACACACAGTCTCAGGTAACCATCCTTACCGCGTTTGTATAGATTATCACCAATGAGTGAGTAATCCAAGGCTTCTTGTTCTAAACTCCTTTTCCTAGCCAGAGTCATGTCTGGAGGGAATGTGTTTGTCCTCAAGAATGATACTAGAGGTTCACTCCAATCTGGCACAATGGATACTTGATACAGAGTAGCGTGTTCCACTGGTGGTTTAGTGCAACAGATTGGGCATTCCTTGCACAACTTTTGGACATCCGCTTCCATAGTTGGCCAATGCACTCCGAATCTCTTTAAGGTCTGTAAGGTTCGTTGCTTTGAATGGTGTTGCTCTAATGCACCTACATGTGCTAATTGCAACCATTTAGCGTACTCATCCTCTTCTACGCAACAAGCCAAGATCCCTTGATCTGTGTGCTTGTACATGCTTTCTGCCATGATGTGGTACTTTTGGGCTTTTACAACCTCTCTATTCCGTGTGTTTACCACTGGATGGTTAGGCCCGTACGTCAATACTGGTACCAATGGCTTAGCCCACTGCGGTACAACTTCCAAATTAAACAAGTAAGCATCAGGAAGGTCATCTGACACTCCTTGTGGGGCTTCTCCTGATGTGAGCCTAGAGAGGTGATCTGCTCTCAAGTGAGTCCTACCCTTTCTTACCACAACCTCAAAATCATATTCCATTAGCAAGAGAAACCATCTTACTAATCTTCCTGTATTGCATGGCTTGTTTACAAGATATAACAATGCCTGATGATCAGTAAAAAATTTAAACTTATTTGCAAGCAAATAGTGTCTAAATTTCTTGACTGCATATACCATGCCTAATCCTTCGCGCTCTGTAGTGGTGTAATTCCGTTCAGCCGCATTCAATTGTCTACTGGCATAGGCAATTGGAAGATCCATATTACCTTCACCAGTAGGTTGTGCAAGCACACATCCAATGGCATAATTGGATGCATCCACATGAACATGGAATGGCTTATTCCAATCTGGTGTGGTCAAGATTGGTGCTGAACATAGTCTTCGTTTAAGCTCTTGGAAGGAATTCTCACATTCATCCGTCCACTCAAAGTTTGTCAGAAGTCCGTACATGGGCTTTGCAATGACAGCATACATGTGTATAAATCGTCGATAATAACCACAATGCCCCATGAAAGCTTGTACTTCCTTGACATTCTTTGGCCTAGGTAGCTCTGCTATGGCTCTCACTTTCTCCTCGTCAGTAGATATGCCATTCTTTGACACTATGTGTCCTAGAATCTTACCTTGCCTTACCATAAAAACGCACTTTTCTGGGTTCAGGCAGACTTGGTATTCTCTACATTTGTCAAAGATTTGTCTGAGTTCAGGAATATGGGTTTGTCTAACCTTGGAATGAGCACAAAGATCATCAACATAGACTTCTAAACTCTTCCTCAGGAACTCCTTAAACACATGGCACATCAGCCTCTGGAAGGTAGCTGGTGCATTGGTAAGCCCAAATGGCATAACTCTAAAAGCAAAAATGCCCCATTCTGTGGCAAAGGCTGTCTTATGCTGATCCTCTGGAGCTATGGCTACTTGATTGTAGCCCGAAAATCCATCAAGGAAGCTGTACACCTCCTTGCCTGCCACTCTTTCTAAGAGATGTTCTGTTATGGGAAGCGGATAGTTATCTCGAATTGTGGCTGCATTAACCTTTTTCAAGTTAATGCACACACGCAGTTTGCCATTCTTCTTGGGCACCACTACGATGGGGGATACCCATTCAGTGTGCTCAATTTCATAGATAAATCCAGCTTCAACCAGTCTATCTATCTCTTCTTTGATCTTAGCGGCGTAATTATCGTTATATGTATAAGGCTTTTGCTTAGAGGGTTTAGCATCTAAGGTCATGGGAATAGTGTGTGAGCATATGTCCGGGTCAACCCCTTTCAAATCCTTGTAACTCCAAGCGAATACATCTCTGTATTCTCTTAGCAATGCAATCAATTCATGCTCTTCTTCTTCTGTCAGATCATGGCCTATATACGTGCATCTCTCCTCTCCTTCTTCTATGGCCACTACTATTTTCTTGGTGGTTTCTTTGTTATCATAGGCCTCTCCTGATTGTGCTTCTCGTTTAGGCATTCTTATCATGACTCTCCTGTCATCTATCTCATACTTCTTAAAATTTTCTGGGACCTCAAACAAAGATTCTTCCTCCTCTGGTGAGACTTCTTTCTTCTTTCGTTTCTTTCCTTCTTCCTTCGGGGTCATATGTGTTGCTAATCTTACATCATTTGTAACCTCTCCATGCCTCTGGGGTTGAAATTCCACTTCATGGAAATATTCTTCATCTGATGCAAATGGTGGGTCCATAATGATTGACTCTAGATCGGAGTCACTTGCATCCTCAAATGCATCAGGGCTAGGTTCGCATTCTTCTAGAACTGCCTCTCCCATGATTGGCTCTATGGAGAAGACTGAAATATCATAGCCATCCTCATCACAGTGAGGTGTCCATTGTTCTTCGTTGATGGCTACGTCCATTGTTGCTAAGATTTCTGCCCAACCGTGAGGTTCAAATTCTTCGTCTGGAAAAACTACAGGTGCATAGGCTGGGTCTTGGATTGATCTATGGGTTTCTTTCGCACCTACCTCTCTGGCTTTCTCTCTCTTCTCTTCTTCTACTGCTACCTTGCACATCCATAAGTGGGTGTCTTCATGCATCCATGAGGATCCAGACCCTATGGAATGCACCGATTCTGTGTCATCTTTGGCTCTATGGATGGGATTCCATTGGATAGGAGGGACGTTTCTGTGAGAAAAATCCTTGAGATTGACTTTGGTTGTAACACCCAAGTGTTGCAGATACAAAGAATTGGTCCCCCAATCCTGTACCACTTGCAACTGTCGCATGAATGGTCTTCCCAAAATCATCTCATAGGCATGATTTTTGCTGAAGTCACATATAGCAAAACTATGCTCAAACTCGACACCACAAGTGGTGAGAGTTATTCCTTCTAGCAATCCTAGGGGTCTCTCTATGTGACCATCGGCCATTTGCAATTTCATTCTCGTTGGCCTGAGTGCCGGCTTGCCCCAACGCTTCCAAAGGGAAGTGGTGGCAATTGCAACTCCTGCACCTGAGTCCAAAATTGCCTTAGTGGTGTAGTCCTGGTAGGTAATGGGAAGATAGGTGTTCCCTTCTTCACCTTCACACATATCTCCTATCTTATCCAAGGGAATTTCTGGCACTGTCCTATGGGATCCTACCCTGGAACGTGGTTTTGCAACTTCAGTTACTTGACTGGCTGCATATTTCCGCGCTTCTGGTCTATCCTTGGGCAGTTCTTCCAAAGTGAGATCGCGCTGCACTTTGGTGTTCTTTACTATCTCCGTGTTCCTAGGTATGACTGAATCGTCGTTCCTTACCATGACTGTGGGTGCTCTCACACATGTGGACTTTGCTTCCCATGGGCCTGTGAAGTGGGGTAGCTCCTATATGGAATTAGACTCAAAGTCCAATCTCTCATGAGACTGAGTACTCTCATGTTCCCCGTAAATGGATGGGATGTCTTGTGGGAATTGGTCGTGTGCATCGTCCACAAGTTCAAATGGAGGGGCGACCTCACTTTCGTTATCCCATTTGTCTTCTTGAATCTCTCGTAGGAAGTCTGGTGCAAACCGATTCATAGAAGAAGAAGTGTCCGGCTCCGTAGAATTGGGCACATAAGCAACCTGGGAAGGAGGGCTTATTCTTCCGTTGGCTCTCTCCTTGCTCTCATAAATGGCTGGAGCACCAGCTTCTTGGGGAGGATTGCTTATTCTATTACTCTTCCGAGCAGGCTCATACACTCCCTGAGAAGGAATGTAGGCAGACTGTGGAGGTACGTGAGCTTCCGAGGGAGGCTCATCTGCCTTTTGGGGGGGGAGATAAGCTTCTTGAGGAGGCACCTGGGCTTCCTGAAGAGGCTGGCTTATCCGTTCTCTTGCCCTTTCCTTTCTTTGAGGGGTAGGTTCCTTTTCTGACTGTGCAATTAGCCTCTCTATTCCTTCTAAGGAGAGGAAGTTGTCTGGTTTAGTGGAATTGGCCGCATAAACTTCCGATGGGTAATGGTTCATGTTATTGCTTGCTTTCTCTCCCTCTTGATTTTTTTCTTCTTTGGCAGATCTTGCAATTATCCTCTCTAACTTTTCTAGGAATCCATCCAAGTGTAATTGCGTTTTGGCTGAGCCTGAGTAATTGAAAAGGCGACTGGCTTCAAACATAGTCTGAGCCAGTGCGACCATTTTCGCGCACAGTTTGGTTCTTTCTATCTCTAGGTCAGCTCTAGGATAGCACTTGTCATGATCCGTGACGTTTGGCCCTTCTTGGATTCTGGCCTGATATGCCTTAAGCATCATGTCTATGTCTTCGGGAGTGGGATCAGCTAATACTGATCCTGTTTGGGGTGGTGGGTGGGTTGCGTGGGGTGTCTTAGAGGGTGGAGGGATGGAGAGTGATGGGGGTGGTAGCGGTGGGAATGTGTGAGAGTGCGGTTGAGATGTGATCTCTATGATTTTAGCCTTGGTTTCTCGTAGACTTTCCTCAAGTTCACTCATCTTCTTTGCCCATTGCCTTTTCATGCGTTCGCGGCTATCTCTCCAAGCTCTTGTTCTCTTTTTATTTTGGCTCTCAGTATCGCTAGTGTCTGGGCTCTTTTCCTTGCCTACCCCTTGGCTTTGCTTCACTGCTTGAGCTCTCGTGACTACCTGTACGGGTGCAGTGGAAGTCACACTTCCGCTGGAATCTACCACTAACTCAATAACATTGATGGGCGTGATTTTTGGCATATTATTGGGGTTCTTTGGGCAATCTCGTAAGAGATGCTCTTTTCTACAATCTTGGCAGAAGCCTTGGATCGTCACTGACTGGGGTTGTGTAGGTGGAGGCAAGGGACAATCACGAATGAGGTGATCTCCTTGGCATCTGTAGCACGGTCCTCTTGGGAATGGAGGTCTTACCTGCCTAGATTGAGGCCTAGGGTTGGGGTTTGCATACATGACATTCGTGTAATCTGACTCCCAACTAGGTTCGTTTGTCTCTTCGCTATAATAGGACTCACCATGCTCAGGAGACTGCATGTAGTAGGCCTGGGGGCTATCAACATGTGTAGAATCAAAGCTATGGTCACTCGGGTCACTTTCAGAAAGCAAGGATGTTACAGGGACTATAGCTCTATTCAGGTTCTCTTCTGCAGCAGTATACTTTACCGGAATCACATTAGCTGGGGCTGGGGGTTGTTGTGCTAGCACAGGCTGAGGCCTTTGTTGGTTTTGATATTGAGGTTGGAAATTTTGTTGTGGCCTGCCATATGGTTGTGGAGGGTACTGGTTCTGGTATCTGCCTTGTTGGTAGGGCTGAGGGTAGGGTTGCCTAACCGCCTGCTTGTTGTATGGGCAATCTTGTGCGGTGTGGTTGGTGTATCTCCGTTCTATGGTGCAGTACTGGCTACTAGGGTTTACTTGGGGTTGAGCCATAATGGGACAGACGTTCGCCATATGGTCACCACCGCATGTATAGCATCTTTTCACAGGGGCAAACCTTGGGATTTGTTTGCTAGTTACACCTAATTTTTGAGCTACCTTCTCAGCGAGTTCCTCAATTGATGTAGATTGCGTGGAAGAGTGGCTAGATGCACTATCTGAATCTTTGTAGATTTTGGAAAGCTCTAGCTCTTCCCCTAGGTTATCTTCAATGTCAATGCACATGCGTACACATTCTTCTATGGTCCTAGGGTCCTTTAGATACACATAGGATCTCAATTTCGTACTCAGCAATCCATCAAGGAATAAGGCTACTTGTTTAGCAGATGTGGGTAGCTCCGAAATAGGGCACCTTTCAAGATATTGTCTAAATCTTCTTCCGGCCAATCTGACAGTCTCTTGGGGGGTCTGTTTGAAGCTGTGAATCAATGAGGATGTATTGTGTCTTATGCCACTCTTAGAGAACTCTACGATGAAAGCCTCTAGGAGTTGGTCTATGCTCCTGAACTGGCGTTCATCTAATGGCTGAAACCACGTAAGTGCTGTGTTCCTAAGGGTTAGACCGAAGGCATTGTACTGCGTGAACAGATCCTCCACTTGTTCAGCTCTCAAGACTTGCTTGAACTCCGCCACATGATCATAGGGATCTCCTGTGCCGTCAAAGTAGTTCTTCATGGACTAACTAGCTGGGTGGGTCTCAAAGTTCTTGTGTGCTCTCTAGGCCTCGGCAGAGGGAATCCATCTACATTTCTTTGGTTCCTGTGGGCTCTATGCATCTCAGGTTCTACCCTATTCGTCTCTGTTCTCGTTCTTTCTCTGCCCACGGGGTTGGCGAAACTTACTTCTGGTCTATCCCTACTTCTATCTCTTTGCGTACCATGAGCTTGGGAAGTTCCAGTCCCAGGGTGACCATAGGATACATTTGATCTTGGTTGGGGGAAAATAAATTCACCCTTCCAAGTGTAGGCATGCCTATCATTTTCTGTCACCACAAAGATCCGTTCTGAAGCATGATCTAGGTAGGTCACTCTGCCTGGGCTATCCGGATCCTTAAACTCATAGATCATGATATTTCCTATGTCTGTTGGCTGATTAGACTTATACCTCCAAAAGGCTTCATCAGTTTCTCGATTGAGGAGCAACTCTATGCTCTTGTTGTCTTGGGGGACCCATTCAGGCGTGATAATCCTAGTGAGAACTGATTTACCTCGAGGGGTTCTAGGTTCCACTCCCATGTTTCCTTGTTCCAGGTCACCTAAGTCCGCTTCTGAGATTACATTCCCAAAGTCATCTGTCCTATCAGGGTGACTAGTGACTACATATATAGTTCCTTCTTTGTCCAGGTATGCACCATTTTCAAACTTGACAGCTGGGTGCTCTAGTCCAATGGATTGGTCAGGGTTTTTAATCTGGACCACCGATCTTCCTAGGCCGTCCTCATAGATGCTAGCACCTAGTCGGTTGGTCCTAAGATATTCCAGCTGTGTTTTGTAAGGGCCTTCTACCCTGTACAAATAAGGCACTCCTGAACTTCCCGTAGGTCTGTCCATGCCTTGAGACATTTCTGACTCACTGGTCTCAGAGCTAGGGTAGTATGAGTGGTGGCTCAACTGCTGGGCCCAAGACCTTGCAGTGTGATTGACACTAGCCTCTGAAGACCTAAGGCTTTGTCTTTCCCTTGCTAAATGTCGTCCTGATCTAAGGTTCATATGCCTAACTGATTAGCCCAATTTTTTTCAGAGTACAACCTCGTTGCCGATCAATTGGTACCAGTCACTTGATTCTTTTTAATTATTCCTCGTGTTTAAAGTCTTGTCTGCTATTACGTCGTCAGGAATACTTGAATGTTCTTCGTACTTTCAGGTTGATCGTTCCACGTTAGGTTCTTTCCTTTATGTTGTCGACAGTACAGAGATTAAGTTTTTAGCTTGAACTTGAGTTTTTAGGTAGTCTTCAACTTGATAGTGGCATATCGTCGCCCTGACTTACTCCTACTTCTAATCGTTCTTAGCCTAAGCTAGGAATTGACGAAGAGGAGTTGAGAATATTCCGACCTTTCTTGCCGAACCTTGCTCTTTAGTGCTCGAGAAGTTGATTCTCAAGCGTGCGCAACACCCTTGCTTGGATACTCTCAATTGCTTCTCAATAGGCCTGCATAAATCCCAAGATTAGCTCCAAGTAGACCTTTCACTTGACAGACAAATTATTTCAGACACTTTGTTCCCCCTTATGTATTGCTAGAAATTTCCTCTAGAGCTCCCTTGGTGTTTCCACCCCTCTGTGGGTCAACTTCCAAATATCCTATCTGAAAATCAACGCGTTATTCTTATAAAAAACAGTTGAGGGCGTGTAGTATATGTCACGAGCTTTCCGACAAGCTCTAGAGCTCCGAAAATGGATTTCGTATGAAAAAGTTATGACCGTTCAGGGTTTAGGGGGTTAACTAGACAAACAGATCCTTTCGGGGGTTTTAATGCATTTTCTAAGGCCTTCGTAAGTATATGAGTACATAAAAGTGCAAATATGCCCAAAATTTAGCCTAAATTTCCAAAAATTCACTCCTTAATTTTTTGCCGAAAATGCCTGTCTATCGCGATAGACGGTGTCTGTCGCGATAGACACAATCTATCGTGGGGGCTATCTGTCGCGATAGACGGTGTCTGTCGCGATAGACGGTGTCTATCGTGAAATTCTGTCTGTCGCGATAGACGGTGTCTGTCGCGATAGACGCTATCTGTCGTGAAATTCTGTCTGTCGCGATAGACGGTGTCTGTCGCGATAGACAGTGTCTATCGTGAAATTCTGTCTGTCGCGATAGACGGTGTCTGTCGCGATAGACGGTATCTGTCGCAGATTTCTGTCTGTCGCGATAGACGGTGTCTGTCGCGATAGACGGTATCTGTCGCGGATTTCTGTCTGTCGCGATAGACGGTGTCTGTCGCGATAGACGGTATCTATCGCGGATTTCTGTCTGTCGCGATAGACGGTGTCTGTCGCGATAGACAGTGTCTATCGTGGATTTCTGTCTGTCGCGATAGACGGTGTCTGTCGCGATAGACGCTATCTGTCGTGAAATTCTGTCTGTCGCGATAGACAGTGTCTGTCGCGATAGACGCTGTCTGTCGTGGGTCTCTGTCTGTCGCGATAGACGGTGTCTATCGTGGATTTCTGTCTGTCGCGATAGACGGTGTCTATCGTGGATTTCTGTCTGTCGCGATAGACGGTGTCTGTCGCGATAGACGGTGTCTGTCGTGGGTCTCTGTCTGTCGCGATAGACGGTGTCTGTCGTGATAGACGGTGTCTGTCGCGATAGACTGAAAAAATGCAAATTTTTGAAAAACTTCTAGTGATCTAGAGTGCCCTCAAGGTGTAGGTTACAGTGCTAATCATGCATTCACAAAATGTTAAGATTTTCTGTCTGTCGCGATAGACAGAGGTTGTCGTCCCGGGACCTGTGCAGAGCCTGTCGTACCTGCGCACACTGCTGGGGATGATGGTACAGCAAAAAACCTGCAAAATAGCTCAAAAAACATGCAAAAAACAGCGCATGCAAATTCGCTCTCTCGCTCTCTCTCACAAGTGAAATGAGGGAAATGAGGTGGAGGTAGGGATATAGTCAAAAAACTGAAATTTTCGCGATGATGGAGATGGACGTGGGAGATGGTGATGATGATGATGAAGAAGGTGAAGAAAGTAAAAGAAAACCGATGAGAGTGAAGAAAATACCTATGACTCCAACGTGTCAACTATACGTCTTACCATCACACGCTCGTCCTCAAAGCTCGGTCCCCGGCAACGGCGCCAAAATTTGGTGTAGCTCAGTGATGAGTAGCACCTCCTTTAATGTCAATCCGGGAAGACGTGAGGATGGTATGAAGACCTCGAGCAAGTGGCGGCACAAGTGCGTGAGTGAGAAGCACACTAGCATGCACACACATACACACACACGCGCACACACGGCAAGACAAAGAGTGAGAATCAATGGAGCTTTTAGATTACTTTCAAAATGCTCTTACAAGTTCGTTTCAATTACAATCTAACCTCAAAAATGAGCTCTCTAGCTCCTTTTATAGTTTTTGACTAGCTTTGGCCCTGTTCAGACCTAGTGTCCGGCCTAGTTAAAAATTAGGTTCCAGGGCTTATTTGAGGGCTCAAACGAGATCTAAAAAATATGAAAATTGGTACGATGGTACTTCTAATACTCCTCAAGCTCGAGGACTCCTCGGCTTGAACAAAATGGAGTTACTAAAAATGGATAATGGTATTTACAATGGTTTTTAGTGATGAAAATCACTCTTTTTGTAGGGGATTCTTCTGAAAATTTGACATACACTTCTTGGAGCTCCCTAATTGCTCCCTTTCCTTGTGTGTCCACCTTTTGATGTGCTTCCATGCTTTGTCCTTGACTTTGAGCTTCAACACCAAGACTCAAAAAGAAGATGGAGCAGACGTACAACATGAGAAAAACCACATTCATCAGGAATGTTAGGGATACAATACGTCCGAACAGAATGAGACAAATTTGGGTGCCGAAAGACAAGACAGACTGCATGCATCATCCAACTACTTCCAGTTGCACACATTTGGAGTTATCAGGACCCAAAGTATGCATGATAGGGCCACATTACAAGGCCAAGCATTCGGCACATCTTTCTTCTATTTTAGGATAGTCGAGCACATTTTCCTCTTGGGAAATAGGAGAGCACTTGTACATACATTAAGAAAATCACTCAAAAAATAATAACCGCTTCGGCTATGATCTAAATTTTCTGTTTTTCCTTTAAGATGAAAATATAAAAATATCTAAAATATGGAAAAAAACCAGGTATTACCTTTCTCACACCCACGGGAAAGGGACGACACCATTCACTCGGAGCAATGTCAAGCTTATGCCAAACAAATAAAGGAGGATTTCTGACAGTATATGGCCACTAATTAATACTCTATATTGAGTGCAGATGGCATCTACTAATTCCGAAGCTACGCAAGAGGAAGAGGTCCAACTTCTTCCACTCGAATCCATAACAAAAGCAAGAGGCCATTGGTTTCGGGATGACCAACCAGTGTCAGACCTCATTTTCATGGCCACTCTCAAGATCATGGATAGGGATCATTATTTCCCTATCATGTCGCAAGAGTTCAAAACGATAATACAAGGATTACCGCATATCGAAGATGTATGGACACAGGCAGGTCTAGAAGCATTCCTCAAATTGCCGATTTATCTACCAGATTTTCAAAGGTGTACACAAGTAATGAATACACTGCAGCCTGTAGCAACGAAAATATCAGTTCCCGAAGCACGAGTATTGGATAAAGTAGGAACATGGAGAACCATTCAATTCACACATGAACTAATCAATAGAGCCTTCGGATGGAATCAAGACCGAATCACTAATGTCAAAGAGGAATGTCATGATCCTAAAAAGAGGTCATTTTTGGATATCAACAGGACTGATATTGAAGAGGTTGTTCGCGTGGTGCACCAACATTTTTGTTTCCCAAGTATGCACAGATATACTGCACCACAAAAGATTGTCGTACAACTACTCTCGCATGCAACGAGACAAGTTGGGAATAAAGTAAATATGACAAGCTATGTCCAAGAAAGATTATTTGAAGCCCAGAAGAAGTGGAGTCAGAAGAAGTTTCTTAATGGAAGTTCAGCTTTGACATTACTTATATATGAAGCTCTTGACATGAAAAACTGCTTACGTGAGATGCCAACCTCAGAAGGGCTAGCCAAATATGCAAAATCTGCTACGGTCCCCAAGAAAAAGAAAGCAACTGTTGTTATTGAAGAAGCAGGAACCAGTTCACAGAAACCCATGAGGGGTACAAAGCGTCTAAGAGAGGAAGAGGCCCAAGCTACACCCCAATCAAAGCGGACACACATTCTTCCAAAGATTACGATGGCCCAAATGCCTATTACCAAGAGAGATCTCTTTGCCGCCCTAGAAGAGACACATCAGTACATGCAAGGGCAGGTAAATTTAAATGTTCAAGGTCATCATTATAGACAAGCAAGTCAAGAGAAACAACAAGTGCATCTAGAAAAGATCCCAAAACAACCGGGGAGATACAAAGAACTGGGCTTAGATGATTCTAGTTCCGATGTAGAATCCAGTCCCGAAAAAGACACTCTAGACACTGACTTAAGGACAGAAACTCAAGAAGAAGAATGGACAAAGACCAATCAAACCGAAGTGATGCCAGACAACCACGAAGAAAAGGAAAAGAACATAGAAGATTCTAATGAACCTGAGCATGTCATTCAATTGAATGATAATACAAAAATAAGCATCAAAGAAGCTCCAACAACTGCTACATATGCAAAACCACCTATCAAAGAGGAAATACAAACTCCAGTGAACACAGATTCAGAGCTTTTACAAAACAAAGAGCAGATTGTGATTGAGGTACCAGATGATACACCTCAAGGAAACAATGAAAACATGGTGGCTGAGCTACCAACAACATGGCTTAATGTGGATGTCACTCAGCTAAAACCTGTAGTCAAGCAAATGATTCAGACGGCTATGGATACCCAACAGTAGATGATGGACATAGATGCAGATTATGATAAGGCCATGAGAGAAAAAAGTCAATTCCAAATAATGAGCGAACAATTGTCATCGCAATTAATCCAGGCCCAAAAAGAGATAGCAGTCAAAAACACAGAGTTGCTCGAAGTCAAAATGCAATATGATACATTAATGACTCAACATCGCCAACTCCAAACACAGCTCGCGGAATTACAAAGATTACATGATGCAAGCGAAGCTGACAAAGAAAGAATGAAGGCTAGAAGCACTTTACTTGAGACACAGCTAAAGTTGTACATGGAAGAGAATGACACCTTACGAAGCCGGAATAAAGAATTGATGAAATCATTGTTATATGATCAACCTATTGAACAACAGGAGTCATCCGAAACTAAAGAAAAAGAATTAAGAGATCAACTAGCACAACATGCAGATTTGCTGAGACAAGAGCGAGAATTGAAAGAAGAATGGGAACGGAAGTACAGTCAAGAAATAAATGAACTAAAAAAGCAGTTGAATACAGCACATGGGAAACTTGCAGCAAGCTACAGTGAAAACATGGACAATGTCGCTGAAATTGGAAATGAATTGCTTGCAGCAAAAGAAGCACTCAGAGCAGCCATAGAGGAGAGTAAAGCAAAAACTGAACGAATAGAACAACTAGAAATCCAAATCAACCAGAACGTAATGATCGGGACACCAGTAGTGCCAGCTAAGGAAAATCCTACTGACGAGGTAGAGGTACGTCCTCTATCTCCCCCGATCTATAATTCTCCAATACATGAGCAAATGGCGGATATACATGATGATCATCCAATGCCATACAGTGCAGAAATAAGTCAGAAGGAACGGGCACTAGTGGTGTCCCGATTGACGGAAAATTTTGAAAATGAAGTAATCAACATAATGAAGGAAGCTAAGATCAAGGGTAAGGACTTGGAGAAGATCATGAAGCCTTTCAACATTCCGTACGGATTATTGAAAGAGAAAACAAGACAATATATCAAGAAGATTACAAAGAAAAGCTCATATGAGCAGCTAAATTTTAAACAAGACACATTCGCATACAGTCAAGAAGAATTCGAAGCTGCACAACCTATTTGGCGAAGAAAGTTTTTGGAGAAACATCCCACACTACGGGTGCATTGGCAAGCAGCACCATATTTCTTACAGGTAAACCCTTCATTTTGTCCTATACCACGCAGAAGGGATACTAGAGAATTTTTGGACTTGCAAAGAAATGGCGCTATAAATAAACAGTGGCTGAATTACCCGCTGCTTCCAAGCCCGCCACATAATTACTTGCCAACGGAAGATTATATGGTCAAAACCATCGAATTTTGGCTGCAGAATTATGCGACAGTACCCGACTTAACTATCAAAATGACAAATAAAATACTCAGCATTATGCTTACAGTATTAAAGGTCTTCAAGCATGCAACCTACACATTTTTGAATTTCATTGGTATTAATCAGGGAACAGACATCCTCATTTTTTACCTATCTATTGGATCGAAGACTGTAGCACCTCATCCTCATACCTTCCACTGGTGGCGTGCGTGGCAACCCGACTTATCAAGCAAGACAAATGTATCAGGCTCAGAGGATGTAAAACAAGAAGTAAAGCCTGTCAAGGGACGACAGAGACGAAGAGGGGGAGAGTGTTGCAGAGTTAAAGAGAGCACAAAGCAGAGAAAAAGATGGGCCCCAAAATTTTTTCGATTTGGACATCATATTTTTGTATCATAACCATTCTTGTAATATATTTTCCATTGTAAATGCACTAGAGGAGTCCTCTAGATGCATCCCCTCAGAAGATTAGAAATTTACCCATGTAAAATAGTAAGAAATTAGTCTTTTAGTGAATAAAGTGCCGGTCTCTTGTGTGAAATGACCATTTTTAGGGCACAAGTATATAAGTCAATTTGTGACTCTTTGTAAAGACTTTTTGCCATTGTGAGAATAGAGAGCACAAAAATTCGAATTTGTGTCTTCTTCACTTTGTATCTTCTTCTTGGTGAGCTTGTATGCATGTGTATTGCTTGGAAAGAGTGTTAGGAAATGTTGTCTATCCATGAAAGTGTTTGTTTGCTGTTGTAAAGGTGTGTGCGAAGTGTAGGAAGTGTTGAAGTGTAGGAAGATTTTCCCGCGACTCAGTATTTTGCTCATAACTTGAAGTAGGAGTGTCAGAATTGAGTGAAACCACCACCATTGGATGCGTCTTCTTGAGAGCTTCAAAATGCATATGCTATTTGCTATATTTAGAGTTTGGAGCTGAGAGAAAAGTCCAAATTACTGACGGCTTCTGCACCAAGTATCGTGACACCATGGCCGACAGTTGAAGCTTGTTTGGATTAGTCTTTGCCTTGTTTGCACTCTTTGAGTAGTTCATTTGCATTGATCATCACTTGATTGCATGTCCTCATACACTCGGCTAGGTTTGTATATTCATCGGATTGATATTTAAAGCGTGAATCCCCACTATATGCACTTGAGGGGGATTGAGGTATAGTCTCTTTCTCCACAAGTCCCTAAGTTGGTACTTAGGTCAACATGCACCTACTACAGAGCAGATTCGTTGGGATGGCAGAGATACCCAGGCACATGCATTGATAGATTTGTCTGTCAAACGTGCCATTATTCCTCACATTTGCTCTTGCAGAACAACTAAGGATGCTTGGGATACACTTATCACATTGTACCAAGCTAGGAATGAGGCTCGTGTTGCTTACCTCCGAAAATAGTTAGAGAGTGTGCACATGAATGAAGGTGATTCTATGGACAGTTTCCTAATAAAGATCAAAGACTTGAAGGAATAGTTGATTTCTGTTGATGAGGTTATACCAGATAGCTCACTTGTGCAGACCGTTCTAAATGGTCTTCCTGATTCATATCAGAGTTGTGCTTCTACTCTTCGGTTGATGATGAAAGGCAATCCAAATGCCTTGTCATTTGAGGAGTTAGTCTCTGTTCTATTGCAGGAAGATCAGTCCAGGCATAACAGGTCCATTATGCGAGTTGTAGATCAAGCTTTCCTAGATAGTCAGAAGGGCGAAGGAAAATGGAGCTCTTCAAGTAGTAAGCAGAAATTTGCTAACTCGGCACAATCAAAGAGGGAAGACAAAGATGAAAAGAAATCAGAAAAGCAAAAATTGTTTTGCAAGTACTATAAAGGAAATGATCATATCATAAAGAATTGTCCTAAACTGACTGCAAAAGAGGCAAGAATGGTTGTTGTAGAGGCCTCTACTCCAAAAACAGAGTCAGCTAATCTTGTGCATGAAGAAGAATGGGCGTTTACTACTGTTTGCAGTTTTGACCCATCTCCTCATGAGCAGTGCATGTCTCTAGTAGGCTCAGATGTTTTGGTACTTTGACAGTGGGGCGACCAAACATATTAACTCGCAGCGCAGTTTCTTCTCTTCACTCGAGCTTGCCCCTACAGGGAATACTGTTACATGCGCCAACAACTCCTCTTATCCTGTTATGGGAGTTGGTAAGATCATTTTGACTACTACTGATGGTAGTTCTTTCACCTTGTCAGATGCTTTGTTTGTGCCAAGGATCAAGAAAAATCTGTTATCAGTTTTTGCATTAGCCAAGATTGGCTTGGTTGTGAAATTTGTTGATGACAAGTGTACAGTTCATGATCTATCACATGGCAATGTGATTATTGCTTATGGCATTTTATGTCGTGGGTTGTATAAGCTCATAGACTATGAAAGATCTGTAAATGATTCGGCATGTGCAGTACGTGATTCTCAGGCTATGTCAGATGCAAAGCTTTGGCATGCACGCTTTGTTCATCTGAATTTTGCTAGTTTGCTACACCTGCAGAAATTTGAAATGGTGTCCTCTTTGCCCAAACTTGAGGCACTTGGAAAACATTTTTGTGAAGGTTGCATTTTGGGCAAAATGCAGCGTTCATCCTTTCCAAAAGATGGTTCAATTCGGGCTACTCAGAAATTGCAGCTTGTACATAGTGATGTATGTGGTCCTATGTACCTTAGCAAGATGTGTTATAGCTCCAGTTCTTGAAGCACCTCTTGTGTGCGTGTTTCTAATGTTTGCTGGGCAATTTCAGCAATGGCTCGTGCAAGTCTTACAAAAGCTATTGAATCCTCAAGCTCCTTTTCTAGCACCCTAATATGTCATTCTTAAGCCATGATGTGGTGGGCTTGGTTAGCATTAGAGGGGGCAATGGTGAATGCTTCTTCTTCTTTGTTAACGGTCTATTTAAGAAGAAGACGTTGGAGCATGTCAATGCCATTCTCGATCTCTCCCATGTTAGCTATGGTAGCATTCCATCGCTTTAGGCCTGTTGGTCCTATGGATGGTGGCCGCTCTCTAGCTAACCTATCCAAACTTTCTTGATCTGTCTTATCCATTATCAAATACCTTAAATATGGATACACTTTAAGTCATTGGCTAGCTTACCTTTGACTAGAGCCAAATTAGAGTTCCTTCATGAATTCAATTCTTGCATACCTAGTTCTTACTTTGTGTTGAGTTTAAATCTCAAACACAAGGTACTTGATGTCCGTCCTAAGTATAAACCTAATGTTAGCTTCATTTATGGTCAACCCTCTTTCCTTCCAACTTGAGTGAAGAAATCATCAAATGTCCCTGAGTTCAAGCTTCCGTTATCCTTAAATACTAAATCCACTTAAGTGATGTTGTAGACCTAGATGTACCTTACCATCTAGTTTAAACTCTCACCTTGGTGCATGAAACTTTAGCTCTTACTTTGGGAATAGTAGAAACACATAAGTAAGATGTTTTGGTCACCCATAGTCAAACTTCATTCCTCCAAACCAAAATCAAGTGAATTTGAAGAGAGTTATGAGAGTTTTGGAATAGTTAGAGAATCCACCCAATTTGCTAGGTCCACGCATGTGGTACCCATAAATGGATCAAGATAGCATTTGGCTAGGATATTTAAGAGTCCACCCATTTCAAATGTTTATGCTTTGCATGAGGATGCCCGTATAGCACATAGAGAAACAATGACTTGGGGATGAATGCTTAATCCACACTTAATATTCTTTGCATACTTTGCACTATATTTAATTTGTCAAGTGCAACAATATATGCTACTTGGAATGATTTCGAAAAAGCTATGGGTTTGTCCTATAGGATAACAATATTTCAAATACTCTAAGAAACCCTTTCTTATTCTTGATGTCGGGGCAGGGAACAAATCACACAAGGATTCCCCTCTTTTCAGATGCAGTCTAGTATCGAATCCCTTTCTGATTAAAGATATGAATCAAAGAGATGGAAACCATGCTCCTTAGTTGGTCCATGGGTTTGAGGTAATGCTATCATATAGTTGTAGCTTGAAGCATATTTTTGTGGACAAAAATCTTCTTCAAGGGTGAGGGGATGTTATAGAGTAACTTGACAAGGTTCAAGTTAATGATATTATTTTGATCTTTTGGAGTATTAGACAAGTAATTCATTTAGTCTAGTGGTTAAGCTTCAAGGATGGGAAGGAAGAAGTCTTGAGTCCAATCTCCACATCTTTTGGGGAGTGTTTTTTGACTAAAGACTCTCTAAAGCCTTCTAAAAGCATCCACTCAAGTTAACATGAGTGTATGGGACTTAACTCAAGTGATGAGTACACCTAACACTAGTAAACTCCAATGACGAGTGCTAAAGTAGTGATAGAGATTGCACATGCAAATGTGGATGCTGATTAATTTTAGAAATCACTATTAGTCCCAAAATCTATATAATAGCCGATTGGAAGGAGATTCATAGGTCATTCTCTTACATGTGGAGTCTAGTTTGTTACAATATCTATCTGTATGTAAACATGTGTGTATGTGCATATACGTGTGTGTATGTGAGTGTGTGTAAGTGTGCATATGTAAGGATGTGTGTGTGTAAGTATGTGTGTATGTGTGTGTAAGTGTGTGCATGTATGTGTGTGTGTAAGTGTGTGTATGTATATGTGTGTATATGTGTGTATGTATGTGTGTATATGTGTGTGTATGTATGTGTGCGTATATTTGTGTGTATGTGTGTGTAATTGTGTATGTACATGTGTGTGAGTGTGTAATTGTGTGTGCATATGTATATGGTTAAGCATGTGTATATGTGTGCCATGATAGGACACAAAACTAATTAATAAAAAGTCATGAGTGTGAATCCTCTCCTCTACAAGCAATTTTGTCATATTAGCTATCCTAAATGGAGGAATTAAGCCCGCATAAGATTTATATGAGAATAATGATAAAGAGGTAATTATATATCTACGAGAGTTGAAGGACACGCCAAACTAAAACCATGAGCTGAAATGAGGCACGTGAGCTTTGCATTCCGCTTACTTCTCTTTCTATCGTTTTGCTCTCCGTTGCGTACCTCTTTCACACGATCCCTATCTCCCTTTCATTGGTGCCGATAGACTCGAACAAGAAAATATCATTGGCTAGCGCTTCATGAGATTGTTCTTCACTTGCATTTATGCTTGATTGGTTGCTTGATTCAAGCTCCATGTGTGTAAATAGAAGTGGGCCATGAGGAGGTACAAAATGGGTATTACACAGATGGGTTGCTAGTTTTCTTTTTTTTTAATTGCTTATTTCATCCAAAAAATAGGGTACAATGTAGATGAAGATGTCATGTTGCCTGGAACACAAGCAAACATCATCCTCAACAGAAATATACGTGAAGAAGAGCTTCCATCCACGTCATTCGTACTTGGATATGGTCGGTGATACAAACAATTGAATGAAAAGAGAGACAAAGGTAGCCATTGGAACTCGCACATGAAGAAAGAGAAAAAAAGGTGACACCAACTCCGCTTTTCATGAGAGTTGAACAACGTGACATATAATGTCTTTGTAATCTATGCCATCTACACCAATAATATAACCTAGATAGACATTTTGCCCAAAAAAAAAAAAACTAGACATAAGCTGGAAAAATCGAGGTAAGTTTGAATTCCAAAAACCTCTCGTATCATAACCAATGACCTATCCATGCGTCATGTATGGAAGTGGTAGCAAAGTTGCATTCAAAACTTGAGTGAAAGAACGACAACTATCCATGCATAGAATGTGAGTTCTTTAGGCACTCATCTCTTAAGGAGGAGGTTGTGCGTTCAATCCCTCGGGGCTACTAGGCATGCCTAAGCCAGTGTGGTCAGTCTATCTTTGTAATGCCTTCAGGCCATTGAAACTAGATATATTTGGGAAACCCTTTTCTTGTGATGCGTTGGTAGTCTAACCTCTATTTTTGTGGGATGTGGGGGGTCCCATGGATACTATGCTCTTCGCTTATACAATTGTTCTTTCAATATATTGAAGCCCATCAAGATTAGGCTTCAGCCAAACTTTCTCTTAAGAAAGAATGACAACGTTTGAGCTCCAAGAAATACATAGGGATTCATTGAAGCAAAACCAACAATTGCACGATGGGAGGTTAAGATTGTGAAAATCTTTCTTGCCACGAAAGCCATTACAACAACAGCAAATGCCACCAAAAGGTATAAATGAACACTTGAATGGAAATGATCAGATCTACCATGGTTGCCCCAAAGTGATTGTCAGAAAGGTAAGAATCGCCAAACTTGCCAAGATATGCCAAATTATGTTGATGATTGTCAAGATCAAGATGGAAAGATGCAAAAATGGTAAAATAACATTAAAAAACGCTTTGTAAGCACCAAGACGATGAACAAAAGCCTGTTTTTATTTATGAAGAAACATTTCCATCAAAAGAATGTTGCCATAGCACCATCACCATCTACAAAAGCACCACCATCACCTCCAAGAGCACCACCAACACCAAAATGAGTCACCACCACTTAGAGGTATGATTCTCTATAGAACGTACACACAAAAGAAAAAAATAAAAGTATACTCGAAAGAAATAATGTGAGACTCAAAGAATAAGTAGACCATAAAATGGAAAAACTCACATATAAATATGAAATAAAGTGAGCTTGTAGATAGCATAAAGTGAACTCTCAAGTTTCTAACTGAAGTATTTCAATAGCGATGCACCACAGTGTGCTCTCCTTCTCAAGAGCTCCAAGATGATATCTTCCAAGTAGAAAACCGAGCTCCAAGCACTACACATGGTACTCTGCATAGAGGATGTAGAATACACAAAAAACCAGAGTACATTGGGAGCACAAACACAGACTTCTTAGGTGTTACAAATGAAGTCAAAATTACAGTCTGTGGTTGACCAGGCCACTATATGTTTTATAAAAAAGAACATATACAAAAGTGTCACATGGCCATTTCACCTTTCACATGGACACTAATGGTAACAATCTCCCACTATCAAGTGACAACAATGTCAAAAGCTATCCTGTGGTAGAGCTTTAGTCAAAGCATCTGCAACATTATCTCGAGTATGAACCTTCTTAAGAATTAGCTTTAACCCCCATCAAGTGACAACATTGTCAAAAGCTATCCTGTGGTAGAGCTTTAGTCAAAGCATCTGCAACATTATCTCGAGTATGAACCTTCTTAAGAATAATGCGCTCAGTGGCTGCAATCTCTAATGAAGTGATACATCACCTCAATGTGCTTGGTCTTTGCATGATAGACCAGATTCTTAGCCAAAGCAATGGCACTCTGACTATCATTGAGTAAACGAGGTAAATGTTGAGGTAGACCCATATCATAAGAAAGATAAGAAAGCCACAATGCTTCCTTACATGCCTCACTTGCTACAACATACTTTGATTCTATGGTGGAAATAGTTATACATTCTTGAAGATGAGATCTCCAAGAGATAGCACCTCCCACAAAATGAAAAATGTACCCTGATGTAGACTTATGATTGTCTACACAATAAGCATACTCAAAATCTATGTAACCAATAATGGATGCTTTCCCTCTACCTAAGCATAGACACTTTTCCTTAGTGCCACCAAGATATCTCAAAATCATCATGATCACTTCCCAATGTTTCTTGCCAGGATTAGACATATATCCACTCACAACTCCCACTGCAAATGCAATGTATGGTCTCGTAGCGACCATAACATACATGAGACTACCAACAACAAACTAATAAGGAATTTTGGTCATGAATTCTTTTTCCTCATCTAATTTGGAGCAATCATCCTTGCTCAATTTCACATATGTGTGTAAAGGTGTACTCAATGCCTTTCCACCCTACATATTGAACCTATGAAGTACTTTGCATATGTACTCACTTTGAGACAAATATACGTCACGAGGAAGGAGATCAGAAAGAGAGCTCGCACACACACTCTCACTCTCAAAGAGAAGCACACACACAGATTGAGGCAAGGAAGAATGACCTTCTTCTTCTTCTTCTATTAGATAAAATGAATGTACAAGAATGACCTGAAAAACAAGAATACAACAAGTGCAATATATAAAGATCAGTACATAAGGAAAAACCTAATGTCCGCGAATGAGTGAGCTGGCAAGGAACAAATGTGCCATCACTCTCGGTAGATAAATCTATAAAGCTCAATGATGTATCCCTGACATATATCGACATGACCACTATACATGTCAGAGAAACAAAAAACTGGTACGTGTCATCTTGTATCATCACATGTTGAGCTTGATATCTCAACAATCCCCCTCAAGCTCAACACCATATCCTCTAATCCAAGCATCTCCCGAAACTTCTTCAACTTCTCAGCTCCAAGTGCTTTGGTGAAAATATCAACAACCTGCTCATCTGTTCTCACATAAACAAGACCTGCTAATACCTTCTCTTTGATGAAGTGATAATGTACCTCGATATGCTTTGTTCTAGCATGGAAAACAGGGTTCCATGCTAACTGTATGTTGCTAAGATTATCACAATAGATAGTGATAGGCTTTTGCACTTCCACACCTAAATCTGCAAGTAACATCTCCAGCCATGATGCCTCACATGTTGCCATTGCGGCACCTCTATACTCAGCCTCTGTACTCAACAAAGCAACAGTGGGTTGCTTCTTACTGTTCCATGTAATAGCTGCACCTCCAAGTGAGAAAAGAAAGCCAATAGTAGATCTTCTATCTGGAGTACTACCAGCCCACTCTGCATCGGTGTATCCATGAACCTGCAAATCTACACCAACTTCATAAAATAATGCATAATCCAAAGTAGCACTCACATAACGTAGAGTGCGCCTCAGAACATCCAAATGTGGCTTCCTGGGAACCTGCATAAACTGACTTTCAAGTCCAACAGTATAGCTTAAATCAGGCCTTGTAATTGTAAGATATATAAGACTTCCCACAATTTTCCTGTACATAGTAGCATTTTCCAATGCTTCACCTGATGTAGTATCCAACTTCAAATTCTGATCTAATGGCGTAGAAATTGGCTTACAACTAGCCATACCATACTTTTGCAGCATATTCAAGGCATATTGCCTTTGCGACATCCATATACCTGTTTTTGTATGTATAAACTCAATGCCTAAGAAATAGCGCAGCACACCAAGTTCTTTCATGTAAAATTCCTGCATAAGAAGTTGCTTTATGTCTTTGATGCTTTCTTCATTATCGCCACCTACAATCAAGTCATCAACATAAATGGCCACAATCGTGATGCCATCATCAACCTTCCTTGCATATAGTGAATGATCTGCATTACACATAGAAAACCCAATGCTAGTTAAGTAATCAACAACCCTTGCATGCCATGCACGCGGAGCCTGCTTCAGCCCATACAAAGCCTTTTGCAACCTGCAAACATATTCTGGATGCTTTGAGTCTTCATATCCTTGTGGCTGGTCCATATATACTTCTTCTTGTAATTCACCATGTAGGAAAGCACATCCATCTGATGCAAAGTCCATCCTTTTGCTATAGCTAATGCAACAAGTGTCTTGACAGTAGACATTTTAGCCACAGGGCTGAATGTTTCCTCATAATCAATGCCAGATCTATGTGCATATCCTTTAGCTACCAATCGTGATTTATACCTGCTTATGCTACCATCATCATTATGCTTTACCTTGTAAACCCATTTACAGCCTATGGGCCGTTTCTTTCCTTGCAGCAATGGAACCAGCTTCCATGTATCATTTCCATAAAGTGCAGCCATCTCCTCATCCATAGCTTTTTTCCAATCTGTAATTCCAATTGCATCTTCAAAGCAAGAAGGTTCAGCATCTTGTATTACCTTTGTCATGTAGGCATAATGATGAGCCATGTAACTATCATATGTCAATCGTTGCACTGAATTCCGCATCCTCCCTACTCTTCTTGGTCCTGGGTCACTTCTCCTTGTATCATTTGCATGTGCCCTTCTTACTCCTGGAGTCTTCACAGAGGGCAATCCAAGTTCCTCATCAAGACTCTTTTCTCAACCGCTTGATCTCCATCAACGTCTTCAAAACCTGCACATGTTTTATGACCAACAGAGAGCTTTTCTTTACCTTTCTTGGATGTATTTGATGAATTTGATGGAGTGAAATTTCCACGTAATCTTCCACTCCATGGATTTGAGTTGGAACTATTGCTTGGTGATGCATCCGGTCCACTCAAAACCTGAGATTATGCACTTGATTTTTCAGCATTTTCTTTGTCATTTGGTTCAAGACTCGGTCCTTCTTTGGCATCTGCATAGAAGCTTGACATTTCATCAAATACCACATCTCTGCTCACCTTTGTCTGTCGTGTGAGTGGGTTATAACATTTATATCCCTTTTGCTCAAGGGAGTATCCAATGAAGACACACTTTTATGCTTTTGGATCAAGCTTCGTCCTCAATTCATCTGGGACATGTACATATGCAATACAGCCAAAAACTTTCAGATGTGATAAGTTTGGCTTTTACTTGTAAACTTCTCTTCAGGTGTAACTTGATGTACAGCAGCAGTCGGAGTTCTGTTCATGATGTATACAACAGTATGCACAGCTTCTGCCCAATAACAATGAGGCATATTCTTCTCAGCTATCAAGGCTCTTGCTATTTCTACAATATGTCTATTTTTTCATTCAACAATGCCATTCTGTTGTGGTGTGTACTTGCATGAAAATTGAAGCCAAATTCCATGATTTTTTAGAAAACTGTTGAACTCATTTGACATGTATTCACCTCCTCCATCATATCTTAATGTCTGAATGTACTTTCCTGTCTGCTTTTTCGCCATAGCCTTAAAATTCTGGAAGTGAGTGAACACCTCACTCTTCTCTTTAATGAAATATACGCATACTTTGCGTGTATGGTCATCAATGAAAGTAACATAAACCCAACCCCCCATACTGATTCTCTTGACTGTTTACCAAATTGACATGCTGCACATACCTTTTGCATTTCTGCAACTTTGAAATTTGGTAGTCCATGGACAATCTCCTTTGACTGCATCAATTTTTGTCGTTGCAAGTTTGCATGTCCAATCCGTTTGTGCCACATCTCTATATCTGCAATAACTCCTGCACCTTTTGCAAACATGGCTGCATTAATTTCAGGAATCTTCACATTTAAGGTGAACATCCTACCCACTTTGTTTCCTTTGGCAACCAATCGTCCATCCTGCTTGTACTCTTCTACATATAATCCATCAGCATTGAACCTGACTTGTAATCCCTGGTCAACCATTTGTCCAACATCGATTCTTTGTTATATTTGGAACATGCAGCACATCAGCAAGATGTTTTACCTTTCCATCCTCCATCGATAGTGCTATGTTTCCTGTATGCTCAATAGGATGTGATGTGTCATCACCTGTTTCAACATATCCAGGAATTGGCAATTTCTGCAAAGTACTAAACCATTCTGCATGACTGGTCATGTGATTTGAAGCACCTGAATCAATGTACTAGACATTATCAATCGATTTTGAAACACTAGCACACATCGTATTCATCATGTGATGTTGAACCATGAACAACTTCTCAGAATCATCTGTACTTGTGGATGCATAGTTGTTTTGCTGCCTTTTGTTATTTTGATTCTTCAACCTATAATCACATTCAAAGTGTCCATGTTTACCACAATTCCAACATCCTTTACTATCATTACCTGAATCATTTCTTTGGAAATTTCTGCGACCTCTTTGGCTCCCCCTGCCTTGAAACTGTCCTCTTCCTCCTGCATGATTCTGTTGTTGACCTTGGTCTTGGTTACTGTTTCCTCTTCCATTTCCAAAACCTCTACCTCTTCCTCTGCCGGAGTAGAATACCTGCTCAGAACTGTTCTTTCCTTGGGAGTTTGAATCCTCACCAAGATTCTTTTCTTCAATAATCAGCATGGATACCAAATCAACAAAATTCGGAATATTTTCCCTAGTCTGTATAGAAGTTTTGAACTGCTTATATGCAGCTCCTAAACCACAAAGGCACACTTCCACCTTATCATCATCATCTACATTCACACCAATAGATGGAAGTGACTCACATATGCTTTTGATTTTCAGAGTGTAGTCACTTACCGATGTTCTTTTTCTCCAATGTATGCAGCTCTTTCTTGAGTTGCAATTTTTGTGCCTTTGTATTAGTCTCATACAAAGTGACCAAACTGTTCCAAGCCTCTTTTGGAGTCTTGGCATCTTGTATGTGTCCAATCATACTATCCTGTATGCTAACAGATAGCCAATACATTACCTTTCGTGCTCCTTGATTCCATTCCTCATATGCTCTTAACTGGTTTGCAGTCTGATTCCTTTCTGGTAACTACAGAGCATTTTCATGGTCTCCTTTGATGTACTACCAGTAGCCTTTTCCCATCAAGAAATTCTTCATTCTGAATCTCCAAGCATGGAAGTTGTTCTTGTCCATCTTATCGCTCATAAGCTGACTCATTCCATCTGCGTTTGCCACTTTTGTAGCAATTCACAACACCACAAAACACTACAAGCAACACTTCTGCTTGAACACTGTCGCACTATGATGTGACAGTTCGATCTCAGAAAAACACAGTTTTCGTGTATCAACAGTACACGGAATCGCTTGAAATTCTGGATTTGGAATATATGAGTGTCGGCGAACACAACGCAAGTAAAGTTTCTGAAACTGACCTGGTTTTTCTGTGGGGCCCACCTTGCAGGCTCGAAACGGAGGTCGAGATGGCTCCAAAACTTTGATCTGACAAAAAGAAGTGACCCTAAAGGGTTAACTCTCAAAAATATTTTGAGGTCTTCTACCTTCACGCCGATTTTCGTAGCAAACGAAGGACGTTTTTGAAATCATGTTTTCTCCACACCTTGCCGCATAGTCTTCACCGTCGCCTTCTCCACGAGCTCTCTACAGCCACGCTGGCTCTGATACCATGTCACGAGGAAGGAGATAAGAAAGAGAGCTCACACACACACTCTCACTCTCAAGGAGAAGCACACACACAGATTGAGGCAAGGAAGAATGACCTTCTTCTTCTTCTTCTATTACATAAAAGGAATGTACAAGAATGACTTGAAAAACAAGAATACAACAAGTGCAATATATAAAGATCAGTACATAAGGAAAAACCTAATGTTTGCGAATGAGTGAGCTAGCAAAGAACAAATGTGTCATCACTCTCGGTAGATAAATCTAATAAAGCTCAATGAAGTATCCCTGACATATACCGACGTGACCACTATACATGTCAGAGAAATGAAAAACTGGTATGTGTCATCCTGGATCATCACACGCTGAGCTTGATATCTCAACAATATATGCATCTTTCACTTCTATCATGAGTAATGTGCATGCCAAGAATACGTTTGCCATCCCCCAGATCCTTCATATCAAATGTTTGACTCAGCTTCTTTTTGAGAATTGACAAGTTATAAGAGGGCTTCCCGGCAATCAACATATCATCGACATAAAGTATCAAGCATATAAAGCTGCCATCTGAGCATCTCTTTGTGTAGAGACAATGCTCCTCGTTGCTTTGAGAATAGCCTTGAGACTTCATAAAAGCATCAAACTTTTGGTACCATTGTCTAAGGGATTGTTTAAGTCCATATAAGCTCTTCTTGAGCTCACAAACTATAATTTCTTTGCTAAGAACTACATAACCCTCTAGTTGTTCCATATAGATCTCATTTGTAAGTTCTCCATGCAAGAAAGCAATTTTCACATCCATTTGGACTAGCTCTAAGTCCTCCATTGCAATGAATCCAAGCAACATGCACAGGGTAGTCATCTTGACCACTGGAGAGAAGATTTCATCGAAATCAACACCATGTTGTTGCCTAAAACCATTTGCAAAAAGTCGCGCTTTATACTTTGGAGAAGCACTATCTTATATGAATTTCAGCTTATATACACATTTACATGGTAAAGCTTTCCTGCCCTTTGGCAAAGGTACTAAATCCCAACTACCATTCTTATGAATAGAATCCAATTCACTCTTCATGGCACGATCCCACTTGACATGATTCGTTGTCTGCATAGCCTCTTTGTAGCAAGTAGGCTCACCAACATTTGTTAGCATAAAAAAATCCAAACCTAGAACATATCTATAAGGTGGATGTGAGACACGTGTAGAGCGTCTCCATGGTTGCTGAACAGGAACATTTGTAGACTTATCTGATCAGACATTCTCTTGAACATCCCTATGTGCAAACATTTTTATGCATGCTAACTGAAGGACGAGTATCCTCAAACACCACTCTTCTCACTTCAACCTCCTTAATGGGTTGTTTATGCATTTTAGACTCATTGAAAATGACATCGCTACTTCTGATTATTGATCATGTTTCATGATCCAATAATTGATATACAAATTGTCCTTCTACACCATATCCAAGAAAAATGCATTTCTTTGACTTATGGCTTTTGTCTAAGATTCTTGGGTATATGAACATATGTTTCACATAGAAAAACTCGAAGATGATCATAATATGGTAGCTTCCTTGTCCATAACTCTTGTGGCACTCAATACTAGGTGAAAGGTTAATCATGTGAACTGCAATCAATAATGCTTCTACCCAAAGCCTTGTGAAAGGTTTGCATGATGCAACATAGAAACTAATCTATCGTGAATAGTTCTATTCATCCTTTCAGCTACACCATTCTATATTGGGATATAAGGAGCTATGAACTCTCTTCAAATTCCTCTAGATTGACAGAAAAGGCTCAATTCATGTGAGGTGTACTCACCCCCATTATTTGAATGTAAAGCCTTAAGCTTAGTTCCTTTTTCACTCTCAACTAAAGCAAGACATTTTCTGAAAGTAGGGAATACCTCATCATTTGCTTTGAGAGGATATACCCAAACTTTTCTAGTAGCATCATCTATGAAAGTGAGAAAATAAAGAGAACCCTCTAATGACCTTGTGGGCATAAGACCACACACATCTGTATGAACGAGATCTAAAGGTTGAATTGAAGATTCAATGTGCATTTTGTGCAGATTCCTAGTTTGCTTTCCATATTGACAATGCTCACAAAATGAAAAACGAGAGAAAGATAACACAGGTAACTAGCCAGAACAAGAAAGATTTTCCATTCCACTACGTGATATATAGCCCAAACGTCCATGCCAAATACAAGCCATGGGTTGTTCAGTAACAGCTAACAAGTGTTCTTTCTGTGATACAAATAAAGGATAAAGTGAGCCAACTTTGCTTCCTTTTGCAATAACCATATTGCCCTTTGATATGCGCATGGACTGAGCATAGAAGACCACCTTGTAACCAAGGTCATCAAGTTGATCAACTGACATTAAACTGCACGATAACTGAGGTACATGACGTACATTATGCATAGTAAATTTTGAACCATCAATGAAGTGCACAACCACATCTCTAATCCCCACAACGTCACATTAGTAAGAGTCAACAAGTCTCACGGTACCAAGGGACTTTTCTGCATAATTAGAGAACCATTCTCTATGTGGTGTGACATGGAATGAAGCACTAGAAACTAGCAGCCATGTGTGGGAAAGAGAATCAGCCATAAGAGCCTCAGTTGGCACAATACTATCAAATGTCAACACATCAACATCATCAGAAATAGCATTGGTTTCTTCAATCTTCATTGTCGAAGTAGATGGTGCATGTAGTTGTTTAACATGCCCATCGAAATTCTGTCCTTTACCTTTAGCATTCTTTAATGCATAACAGTCTTTCTTCATGCGTCCTTTCTTATGACAATAATGGCATTCAATATCCCTCTTCCTTGATTTACTTCTACTCTTATTCCATTGACCATTCTTTTCTTTATTCTTGCTCCTGCCACACTGCTGATTCTTTCCTTGGTAAGAATCACGAACATTATATGCATCTCCACTCTGAGTGCCAACCATAGATTTTCTACAAATCTCCTCACTCAAGAGTGCTCCACATATGTCATCATAGACCAGTTTACTGCTAGGTGCACTATTGCTAATAGTTGTGCAAAATATATCCCATGATGATGGCAAGGTGCATAACAACAAGACTGCTTTCATTTCATTATCCATGTCCATTTTTTGAGCCTGTAATTGGGAGAATGGCATCAAACTCATTTAGATGAGCAACGACACTATTTGTGTCTCCATGCGAAGGGCATATAACTTTCTCATCAGATACACTTTATTTGATGCCATCTCTTTTTCATATGTGCATAACTTCGTCCAAAGCTCCTTTGCACTTTCACAGTCTAATGTTGTAAAGTAAACATTATCTGTCACGTGCAATCAAATGGTAGACCTAGCCATCTCATCTAACTCATCCCGATCATCTTCATCCATGTGAGCAGGCTTCTTTGAGATTCCATTTATTGGTTTCCATTGCCTCCTTTGAATCAGCACATCTTTAATCTAATTCTTCCATACAACAAAGTTGGTGCCATCAAATTTTTGGATCTCAAAATGGACTTTACCCTGCAAGTTATAGCTCCTCCTTGGAACACTGGCACTAGACCCTGATCCACTAGATGTGCCTGAGACCTCTGATGCCATGATGATAGAGAATTGAATAGAATGATAATGGCGCTAGAAGAGTCCAAACCCCACTGAGGCTCAAAGAAGGATTACCAAGTGTCAGATTCTAGGAGAGAATTCAGCAGTCTTCCCCAAAAAATGAATTAATGAATAGTAATGACCGACCAAAAGGAGTATGTGAGAATAAATGTACTCACACCAATGTGTATCAATGAGTAAATCGACCACTATATAGTTGACGAAACCAAAAAACTAGAAAAATTTTGCTAGAGTATCCTTTGCAAAATGAGCATATGACTAGTGTTAAAATCTCATAAAACTGCAAGTACTGACATGTTTACTTGCATAGTGAATCACTGACTCCATTGCATATAATTTGTTACCTGAAAGAAGCCAACTAGGCTTATCGAGCACCTATGAACAATTATCATACATCTCCTATGGCAAGGCTGGGTAAGTCTTCCACCTGCATCGTCGAAGAGACCCTGTCATTTGGATGTCTCACAGTTAAGAAAACCTCACCATGAACCTCTTTATCAAATGTAAAAGGCTTTATGCAAAAACGTAACTGCTATATCAATGACCACATGGACACACATAAGCAGTATCCATAGAAGCATACATAGTGTGAATGTGCTCAATATATACAATAAAATGGCACTGAAAGGCTGAATTCACTGCTCAAACACTGGCCAACAACACATGCAAGTGTCTGTCAACTCTGTTCTTTAGACTCAAAACACCTGCATAGACTTGCGGTGGCTGCTCCCACCACAACTAAAACCTTTCAAGAAACTTGTAGATTAACTAGCATGGCTGAAAACATAGCCCCAAAAGGTGAACATCTGTTGTTGAAGAAATCCAAAGAACACTCTTCTTGATGTTCGACCTCTATGAAGAGAACTATCCATGAAAGTACTCCAAAATGGCTCCAAAAAACACCCCAAAAATGCTTCAAAATTAGGCTTTCAGAACAAAGAATGAAGCTTTGAGGACCCAACACTTGTTGAAGGTAATGTCAACCTTAGTTCCTCTTCTTCAAGCACCACAAGAGTGTAGCTTAGTGGCAAGAGATTGCCACGGTTAAGCGAGCTTTAGGGGGGAACAATACTTGGATGGGTGACCTCCCGGGAAGTATCGAGAACCTCCATTTTTCTTGATCGTTGAGGTCCTCCCTCATGTGCAGCCAACTTGACTTCGGTGACTCGGATGACAAGGTAAGCCAAGGTCTATGCCTTGGTCACTAGCTTAGTTGAAAGTGGGTGGGTGCTCGCTTCGCTTGCACAAAAGGAACAAAGCTTTTGCATCAAATAACTCTGATACTAGTGAAGTATTTCGACAGCGATGCACTTGTAAGCCTTGGGTAGGTGGGCGGGTGCTCGGTTTGCTCGCACAAAAGGAACAAAGCTTTTGCATCAAACAACTCTGATACTAGTGAAGTATTTTGACAACAATGCACCATAGTGCACTCTTCTTCTCGAGAGCTCCAAGACAATATTCTCGGAGTAGAAAACCGAGCTCCAGGCATTGCACACAGTGCTCCGCACAGAGCATGCAGAATACACATAAAAACACACTACACTAGGATCATGAACATAGAATTCTTAGGCATTACAAATGCAGTCGAACTTATAGTCTGTGGCTGACCAGGCCACTATGTGTTCTATTAAAAAGAAAATATACAAAATTATCCAATGGCCATTTGGCCTTTCACATGGACAATAATGGTAACACTGGCCAATGCACAAAATCAATGGAGAACCTTCTTTTATAGATTTGGAGAGAGACTCTTCCAAAAACATTCAATGTGAGATAATTCTTCTCAAATGAGAATGTTTAGGAGAAAAAAATAAAATGAAAAATGTTCTAAGATATAAGTAGAGATCTACAAATGGAGATGCACTCACATAAAAATGGAAAATGAACTAGAACTAGATAAACACAAACATAAAATGTTATTTTTTTAGCATCTCTCACTTTGGTATATATTAACATAAGGTTGACACAAATTCAATAATTTTAGATTGTGATGTTTCAATAAGGTTCATGATGCCAAATTTTGGTTGAATTACAAAACTAAAAGTCCACTCTTTTATAGATTATATACCAAAACCTCATCATCATTATAATCTCCGGTGATGTTGTGCTTATCTTTTATAGCTTATATACCAAAACCCCATGATCACTATAATCTCCAGGACTCTATGGTATTTATCTACATAGTATTTGCAAGTAACTTGCCCATGTTTGACATTTTAAAGGAAAATACAAAAAACCAATGCATACCTATGATGCTTTTAAGGGTCTTTTAAAGCTCTTGTATGCATGAAAAGAAACTCATGACAATGCTTTTGAGGGCCTTATGTAACCAATTTTAGCTATTCCGCGAGCCATAAAAATAGTTGTTTTTAGAACAAAGAAAAATGAAAGAGAGGGATGCTTCATAATCAGACAAACATCATAAGGCGCACATTTTGCTCCTTGTTTTTATGTCAAATTAACTTAGACCTTGATTTATATGCCCTATTAAAGATGGGTGTTGGAAGGCATTGAAGATCCTCTTCTTCATCCATACATCATAGGCGAGTTGTTTGGGTACTTATCTCTTTGAGGTGGAGGTTGCATATTCAATTCTTGCAGATTGTTGAACATGCCCGGGCTAGTGTGGCTATCTTACTCTTGTAATGCCTTCGCGCAACCCTTTCCTTGTGATACTTCGACAATCTAACCCTTACTTTGTGAGATACAAGGGGGTCCCATGGGTATGTAAGAAAACAACAACACAAAGGAATAGACCAATAGATAGAGTTGAGAGAAAAACACAGACAAAGATAGACACAGACTCAGGGATAGAGAACTCAAATTCTCAGATTGCCAAGCATAATGCAGTTACAACGATGGTGCTATCCACCCGTGCACTCCCAATGTGGAGCTTAGATGGCAATCTGGACAGACTCTAGATGAAGGGCTTATTAGTGCGCAATTCTATATGAAGCTCAACCTGGGCCATGCTTATATAGCTTTTACAAGAGGAGTCAGTATAGATAAATGTAGTTGGGAGATACACAATAGTCGGCAAAATATACAATCCGCCAATATTTCCACGACCAGAAGTCCTATTGTTTCGGCCCGTGGACCCCGCAGAAGGGGGAAAGCCCCCCTCAGAACTCCCCCCATTAAGGTTCTATGGGAAACTGTGTGACACCACAAGGACTTTATTTTCTCCTTGAATGGCAACCCAATGGCTCGAAAGTTTATGCCCTACCTAACCTAATGGCTAGGCTCACAAAAATCATTTATAACCATCAACAATCACACATAGACCTCATGTAACATAGACGTTCGGGTCCACAAATGTCCGAGCTCTCACAATGGCTTCTCCTCATAATGGGGGCCTTACAACTTAGAGCTCCGTGGATCATTTGTGGTCACTTGAGGGTGGAGTATTGAGCATATCTAACAGGGTACTATGCCCTTCACTTGTACAACTGCTCTTTCAATATATTGTGGTCCAAGGAGATTAGGCTTTTGTCAACTTCCTCTTAAAAAAAAAAAGATCCTCTTCTTGATGTACTTTATCCTTGCCTCCAAATATGACTATCATATATTCTTCAAACATTAGTTTCATGTGTGATGGCATGAGAAAGATCCAATCATATTTATGGGCGAAATCGCCATGGACGGGCACCGATACATCATACATTGCTACATAGAAAGGGCTTACACATCCATTTCTTTGTGCATTTCTCTCTCTCTCTCTCTCTCTCTATATATATATATATATATATATATATATATATATATATATATATATATATATATATATATATATTCTTCGAGTGGATCCTTATCTCTCCTTGGATTGCTCCTATTTTATGCTCCTCCGATGAAAGAGTAATACTCAGCATAGCTGCATTGGAGGTGATGAGTGATTCATGCCGGACTTATAGGTCCATTTCTTTATCAATCCCTGTATTTATGTAGATATCCTTCGAGTGGATCCTGATGTCGTTCCTTTCAATGTTCATATTTTATGCTCTGATGAAATAACAATCCTCAGCACCGCTGCCTTGGAGGGGTGATAGATGATGATACATGACAGATCTCATTGATCAATTTTAACTGCAAGGATGCACATTGGCCCATGGTAACGAGACAGCAACCTATATGCCATGTGCAGGACCCACGTCCCGGCTCAGCAAGCCGCTAGGCTCTAAGCCTCCATCGTCCAGTCTTTGGAGCTTATCCTGTACTGGGCAGTTGGCAGCCGGAGCCTTTCGCCTTCCCGTTGTCTTAGGACAACACATCCCCACGCTACCGTGGACCAAGAAAGAAAGAAACTCACCACTGTCGATTCGTCATTGTCAAATGTCCAGTTTGCTCGGGCGATCGGAGATTTACCATCTCTGATCTTTTGAGCCTTCGAGGCAGTAAGCATCTTCTACATCCTAGTACTTCTTGAAGTTTCATCCCCGATAAGCAAACCGGTTCAGAGCGTCGTTGTGTGTCAGGCGAATCCGGTACAGGGTCACTGCTCGGGGATTCGTGCTCCGCGCAGAGTAGCTCATTGGTAATTGGTAAATGCTAATGATGGATCCAAAACCGGGGACCCAGCTGTATGCGGAGCCGATGCCACGAATCCATTGGCTCTGCAGCGGCATTGTTATGAGCTGAAATAGTTCAGGGGGGTCGTTTCTAGCTGTTGTAAAGGAGAAAAATGAACTGAGTGTTCGTTCGCAGATATTTGAGCAGGCCTTGCAGTATATCTTGTTTTTACATGCTCCGAATCTCTAACGTCTTGTCTTTTTCATAGAGGCACGCTTGCCATTTTTATCCAGCGTTTCAGAAGACGATTGTCAGTTTGATCAAACAAAGAAGTTGGCACCATCGCAATGGGTGTTGAAACGCATAATTTCTTTCCAGAGAGAGGGAAAGCAGAGTCCTGTTTCAAGGATGGTACCTTTAGTGCTTTGATGTCATCATTACACTCGGCCAAAGAGCTGATTATCCCTATGGTTTCATCATACACAGGACGAAATTTTACAGAAAGCAACTCAAAGACTTTTTCCTCGAATGACAATATAGTAATATCTTCAGTCAGTGTCACTGATACTGGTCACACACATCTAGATTGTCTCAAAGATTTCAAACAAGCTTCACAAAAGGGGCTGTCTCTCTGTCAAAGGTTACATTCACATTCGGACATGAGCCAGGGCAAGCTTTCTGAAAGCTGTCAATCCTATCTTTCAAATGTTCAGATGCAAAATGAACTTGTTCACCTAGGCATACGAGACAATATCCCTGAAGTAAAAAACTTGTCTCTAGAGCAGCAAAATAAGTTTCCTGACCTTTCAATGCAGGGCCTTTCAAGCACCGTACACAAACCCCGTCTTATTTTGAAGCAAAACCATGGTATTCACAAAGCAAGTGATCCAGTACCTCTTGATGCTTATGTATCAGAGAGACCTTTGATTGGGACATCCCTTTTCCAAACCGTATTTGATCGCTGTGTTTCTGCAAGTTCTGTGTTTTCCAAGCAGGCTGGACAAATTTTGCCATTAAATACGGATCTCCTCTGTGCTGTAAATGACTCAAAAGACAAAGTTTTAGGATTTATACATGAAAATTTTTGCATCAGTGTTACTTTCCATGATTGTAACCAAATAGGGAACTTGTTACAGAACCAAAGCATGGATAAACAGGCAGGTTTCCTGAAGTGTGTGAGATCAGCATCATTAGGTTTTGCTAGGGTGGCAGGTGACATCAAAGCAGCAGCTCCTACAGTTAATACAGACAGGTCACCTACAAACATAAGGCAGAGTGATTCAACAGCATCAGAGATGGAGGACCCTAGCTCTACAAATACAGCAGGGATTTTTCGGGTGCCTATGCCAACTATTGACAGATTAAGAAGTACACTTTCCACAGTTTCACTGGCAGAACTCATCGAACTTGTTCCACAGTTGGGCAAAGCATCTCAAGACTTCCCTGACAAGAAAAAGCTGTTCTCTGTTCAGGACTTCTTTCGATACACAGAATCAGAAGGTAATTCATGCTTTTAGCAGCCTATGAACCAAATTGTTAAAGGGCCTATGAACCGAATTGTTAAAGCAGCAGTAGAGGAAAGGAGATGACAATTTGAGTGGAATTTTGGCATTCATGTGTGTGCTATATTATGAGGAGTATTGTCATCACCTTCAATAACTTGGAAATTTGTGTATTACAAGTATTTTATTCCACACCACGGGTTATCTTTGCAGCATATCTGTTCTATAAAACTCCAAATGATTTGATGCATCTAGGTTTATGAACATTGAATTTTGGGAGGGACTTTAGTTTCAAATACCTCCGTGTATACCTGCAGGTAGGCGTTTTTTTGAGGAGCTTGATCGAGACAATGATGGACAGGTAACTCTAGAGGATCTAGAAGTTGCAATGCGGAAGAGGAGGCTTCCTCAGAAATATGCTCGTGAATTCTTGCATAGGACAAGGAAAAGCTGGCTTGCAAAGTCGTTTGGATGGAGTGAGTTTCTTTCATTGATGGAGCAGAAGGAACCCATGATGCTTCGTGCCTATAATTCATTAAGTCTCAGCAAGTCTGGTACTTTACAAAAGAGCCAAGTGTTAGCATCTCTTCGAAATGCTGGGCTTCCTGCAACAGAAGAGAATGTAGCAGCAATGATGCGATGCCTTGATCCTGATTTGAAAGGTTCTGTAGCTTATGGGCAATTTCGGAATTTCTTGCTTCTGTTACCACCTGAGAGACTTGAAGATGATCCAAGGTAAATGTTAACTTACTTTTTGCCACTTGTATGGTTGGTTTGCATCATCATCTTTTGGGCATTCAGTTTTGCTGAGTTCAATTTATGGTTATACGTACGCCATGTAAAACATTAAGTGTTGCAAAAGCAAGTATTTTTAAAAGCTCGAATAAAACATGTAAATGTTGATCTTATAGGAGGTTGGCGATGTTTGGGTGCAAGAATAATTGATGATGGGATGTACTATACACATGGAGCACAGATTCTTGCAACAAGAAAGTATAGAGTAACCAATGTTTTTAGCATTCAAAGAGGATATTGAGAAATACTTGGTTATGATCTTAGTGCCAAGAAACTAGCTAGTTTTGGAAGTTAGAAGGATTTATTTCTTTAAAGCCAACTTACTTGAAGTAAGAAAGCATCATTGGGGTCCACTCGAGGAGAATATATTTCAAAGTAACTAATCCTTAGGGTTTCCATTTGAGTGCAAAGAGGTTTATTGAGTGGTTGACTTGTTGGTTAGCTTGAAGTGGTACTTCGGGAAAGGGGAGTGGTCAAATTTGTCTTGGTAGTTGTTGGAAGTGGAGTGGGCCTCAATAATAATTAATCACATGTTTACAAGATCTTCCAACACATGAACCTTAGCATACACACCTTAATACTCAAAAAGAGATGTGTGTGTGTGTGTGTGTGTGTGTGTGAGAGAGAGAGAGAGAGAGAGAGAGAGAGAGAGAGAGAGAGAGAGAGAGAGAGAGAGAGAGAGAGAGAGAGAGAGAGAGAGAGAGAGAGAGAGAGAGAGAGAGAGAGAGAGAGAGAGAGAGTAGATGAGATTTGTCAAAAGTGTACCAAAAGCTGTGAGGCTCATCTACACTATCTATATTCCAATGTCAAATTGCAATGTGTGAATATGATAGAAACTGACAATTTTTGAATCTAGGCAGAAATAGAAACTAGACACAAGAGATTGTGTGCCTAAGAGGTATGAAGAGTGTGTGTGTGAGATATGGAGAATATGAATGGTTTAGAACTGTTTTATACAGAAAACCCGAATTTCGATTATCTAAATCAAAATCTAGTGAATGAACAAGTGGGGACATATGTAGACTTGTTACTCGCGGTATATTGGCTGAGACGAACTCCTCCAAGATTTCTTGATGTAGATCACACCACCTCCAAGAGTGTAGCAACTCTCCCTCCAAGGGGGCCTCCAAGCTCTCCTCGCATTGAGCACTTGAGAGAGCTCCTTGAGAAGATATCTCAACAATGAGCTTTGGCCATCCTTATATTGTTTTGCAACCCAATGAAAAGCACAATAAAGCTTTCACTGTGCACCACAAAAAGCTACGATTAGAATGGCGAACAAAATTGATGCCCGAAAATAAATCTCCGCCAAAAAAAAAGCAATGTGCTGCTATCACAAAATTTGACTTATGGCCATCGTTGCCTGTGGGAATCGAACTCCGGTGGCCTATATGGGAGCGCTTCCTTCTATCCACGCCACCCACGTTTCTTCTTGAAGTGGGAGGTGTAGAAGACAAACCATATGCTAGAGTTAGCTGAAGATTTTGGGCCAAGTATGACTTGTTTCCAACAGTAGTTTCCATAGGTGAATTGGTGCTTGGCTATTTGCAAGCTCATCTTGGTGACAAAGGCTCCGTTCCTTATATGATCCATATGGAGGAATGGCAAGATTCTCCCAAATGATGTCGTGAATAAAATAGTATGAACAAGAGATATAAATCATGAGATTTATATTGAGATATAATCATTCAAATTGTTTACATTGTTCAAAGCCAAAATAAAGTTTGAGGTTTTTATCCTTTTGGACATATTTTTACTTCTTATCATTTTCAATGTTATACATCAAAACCATGAATGAATGTAGCATAAATTAACAAAATACTTTCACAGAAGCATCATAGTGCTTAATGAATTAAACATACTTAATGAACCATACATGATACATGATGCATCATACCTTAATAGCACTCAATGATAGACCAATCACCATGATTCATTGGAGTAATCAATTATCCTTCATGATATACATCATGCCTTATACATGAAAGTAATAATACATGAACGATGGTATCATAGTAATTGTCATGGCTCATGAGTCAAGACTCATGACTCATACTTTGGCAAGAATCAGCATCCTTATCTACAATTTTCTGATCAAAAGAACTAGCCCATGATGAGGTGTTAATACTCTATAGTCCTATTTGGAGTCCTTAGTTGGAGCTTCTAAATCATCATCTACACTGCTAGATGATGTTGATCTCTTTACCCAATCATCATACAGATCCATGGCCACCTCCTTGCTACTAGAAGAGAGTCCATGTTTCCCATGTCCTCTTCTACCTCATCGAGAAGAAATCTTCAAAGGCTTCAACTTGTAGATGGTTGATGAGGATCATCTACAATATACAAGGTTGCAATGATCAATAAAATGCTAACAATGACATAAGTCTCTCCAATTGAGATTGGAGTTTTAGATCCCCATCCAATTGAGATTGGAGTCTTAGATCCCCATCCAATTGAGATTGGAGTCTTAGATCCCCTTACAAGGTCACAAGAGTAAGCTTGTTCTCCGGTAAGCATGCAATCGACTCACCAAAGCAATGTTCCATGCAACAAAGCTATAGCCCTCTTGCTTTTCAATTGAGACTAAAGTCTTAGGCCCTCTTGCATCCAATGCATCACATACTCAATGCCACTATCTTGCAAGGCCTTCTCTACATTTTGTTTGTAGATCTCCATAATGGATGGAGTATGTGAATAACAACATGTGATATGTTGGAAGTGAGGTAGGCCCAAATTAACAATCACATGTATATTCCAAGATTTTCCAACACTTAGAACCTTAGCACCTACACCTTGACCAAATAAAATGAGATGAAAATATGTTTAATGACAATGCACAATGTGAATAATATTGCAAAACTGAATATAGGTTGAAAGAGGTATCTTTTTTGTAATTCTTCCTATCTTTTGTTTGCATTTTGTGCTAGGCTTCATTATGATTGAGTTTGCCCATCACTTCTAGAAATGATAGAAACTCAGTTCGTAGAGCTTCTTGTGAGTTCATGCTCGTGGTGTGTGTGTGTTGTGGGGTGCGTGTGTGAGCATGTATTCATAGTTTTCTGACGGGTTTTTGACTTCTGACTTCTGATGTTTAGCTGACGTCTGACGGGTTTTTGACTTCTGACTTCTGATGTTTAGCCGACGTCTGACGGGTAAGGTAAAACGTTTCTGACATTTTCTGACGCCGCCTAAATTAAAAAGAAAAAGAGTACAAACACCATGATAACAATTGCATTATATTCATAACATTAAATGAATGAAAAATCATCACATTAATCACTCTTCAGAATCATATAGTCATGACCATAGTACAATAGTCCATACACATTACAAATTACAAGAACATAAGCACATTGTAGAGCAACATGATTCATGAATAATAGTACATCAAAAAAGTGAGGGATAAGAAGAGTCAATTTTCCTTTGGCCATCAAAGTGGGGATCAATTGCCCAAGGCTTAAACATGTAAATACTATCAACATGCCATTGTAAATATAGGTGATTTGAAAATGGTTTTCCTTAATGTTGTTGCCCACAATGGCAGCCCTCTTAATAGCTTATTGGCGATGCTAACTGCTTTACTTATTTGTGTAGGAGTTTGTGGCTCTGGAAAAGATGATACAATGATGCTCCTATTGTTGGTTTTTGTGAATTTAACATACATATCTTAGATACAATACGGTTGAATCAGCTACCTTCACCATAAGGAGTAGAGTTATGATAGTGCATAAATGATAGCATTACTGTTATGATCGTGAAATAGACTTGTGTCAAAAGGTTACAACTTGGTATGAGCAAAGGCTCAATTGGGAAACAATTATGGCCGGAATAGTAACATAGCTGTGACTGGACTCTACAAAGCTTGTAAGATTTCTTGTAGAGCTTTTCTTTTGTACAGAGCTTGATTGGAATAGTAACAAAGTTGGACTCTACAGAGATTGTAAGATTTTTTGTATTGGTAGAGCCCTTTTCTTTGGCCGAAGGGAGGGGGCTCTATTAAGTTGAAGCCCATTGTAAGATGAACCAACTGGAGGTGCTTTCAGCCTGCTAAGTCAAATGTACATGCTACAACAGCTGAGCAATTTTGCCAGCAGCATCCCCGCTTTGACCAGCAGTATACTGTATAACTCAGTGTAACCCTTGAGAAATCCAAGGGTAAAATTGGGGGGGGGGGGGGGGGGATCTGCAAAGGTCAAGTCAGTAACCAGTCAATAACGCTGGAGTCAGCTAAGTTTTTCCTGACGTCAGCTACATGTAGTTGACACGTCAGGAAACAACTATGCATGTATTCACTCTGAGCTCTATACCCACTATTGGGCACTGATGATGTTAGTGGGGATGTCATAGTATTGAGTCGATACTGCGCATAATGGAGCTGATATGCTATATAGTCTTGTGGTTGACTACCATGAGCTTATAGTTGCACTTTCATTTTAGGGTGAATTTGGGGTTTGCCTGGATTCACTATGGTATATATAGGCTGAAAGAGAAGAGTTTTAGGTACAAATTTATGAAAGAAGAAAGCCTAAGAGTTATAAGAAGGTGTGAATGTGTTGGAAAAAGAAGAATAAGAGGACAATATGTAGGAAATAGAGTCTATGTGTAGGAATAGATGGCAAAGTTTGGAACCCTAACAGAGATTAGGGTTTTTCCCAAGGGGAGATCACTACTTCCATGTTTACCTTCTTTTTCTGACTCTGATTTTGCTTATTGCTATGACACTTGTGTGTCCATCAATGGCTTTTGCTTCATGCTTGATAGCTCATGTCTATCTTGGTTGAGCAAGAAGAAGCCCATTGTGGCCACTTTTGGTTGTGAGGTTGAGTATGGGGAAGCTTTCACAGCAAGTGTTGAATGTGTGTGGCTCAGATGCCTTATGGCTGATTTGGGTGTTGGTCAGTATTCTTCCACCACCATCTTCACTTACAGTCAAAGCGCATTGGCAGTTGCGAGGAACCATGTGTTCCATGCTTGCACTAAGCACATTGAGGTGCACTATCATTATGTCAAGGAGAGGTTCTTTGCTTGAGAGATCAGTTTGGCATATGTGCCCACACAGGAGAACTTTGCATACCTTTTCACAAAGTCTCTGCCTAGGGAGAAGTTTGAAGCTTTCGGCAAAGCTTTGGGCTTACTTCCTTTTGAGGATTGATTCCACATAGCTTGGCACTTCTTTATACATGAGTGCCAACTCCTTATTCATCGCATGACTCTAGGGGGGACTGGTTGATATATTTAGGTAGTGATGTGTGTGAACACACTAGGACCGCCGAGGCAGTTTTTTCCCCCCCGGCTTGTATACACGCCTATTACCCTAATGGGCTACTCATCTTTGTACATTCTATTGGTAATACATTCAGTATTGTGTGTTGTGCTCCAAGCTTCTTCTTCCTCCTTGTGCTGTTTGCATGCTTCTGTAGACCTTAAAATGAAGACTGAATCGTAAGCCTATCTCCATTGGAGTGGCAATAGGTTTGGAGTCTTCAACGCCAAAACGTTGCAATTATGTGTCAATATATTTTGTTTGACACAAAGCTATTCCGCCATCAACTTGCATAAACTGAATGTCCAAATAATGATGCAAATGCCCCAAATTTGACATCTCAAATGAGGCATGCAAATCAACCTTAAAATCATCAATATTCTTCTCATAATCTCAAATGAGGCATGCAAATCAACCTTAAAATCATCAATATGCTTCTCATGAGGACCAATGAGCAACATGTCATCAACATAGCCAACAATGATCAGAAGCACATCATTTGCACGTTGAACATATAAGGTGCTCTCAGTTGGACTGTTCTTAAAACCATGTGCAATCAGGTAGGCATGTATTTTCTCATATGAAGCACGTGGTGCTTGCTTCAAACCATATAATGCCTCTTTCAACTTGCACAGCTCGTTTTCATGCCCTTTTTGCACAAAGCCACGGGGCTGAAAAACATACACTTCTTCATGCAAATCACCATTTAGAAATGCAGTTTTAATGTCCAACTGATGTACATTCCAACCATGATGTTAGGGTTGAGATGTGGTGCCGAGGGGTAGAGAACGCGCGTATGTGCCTCAAAGATGGAGGTGCTGGCCTGAAAATGAAGGCGCAGCTGAGAGGGAGAGAGGGAGAGAGGGAGAGAGGGAGAGAGGGAGGGAGAGAGAGAGAGAGAGAGAGAGAGAGAGAGAGAGAGAGAGAGAGAGAGAGAGAGAGAGAGAGAGAGAGAGAGAGAGAGAGAGAGAGAGAGAGAGAGAGAGAGAGAGAGAGAGAGAGAGAGAGAGAGAGAGAGAGAGAGAGAGAGTCGATCAGCTTTGGAGGTGGCTGCACTAAAAGTGCGAGAGCAAAAAGTGTTAATAAGTTATGTTATATAGAACCCTTTTTAGGTTTGGCCAAGTTCACATTGAACTTGAGCCAAAAAATAAAGAATAATTGACATAGCCTTTATAAATAGGCCTATACACATGTATACACTGTAAAGGGGTCATTTAGGGCTTTACCCTAATAACCTCCCACTTAAAGGCATAAATGATGCCTTTAAGCTAAGTGACTCCCACCATCTGTATACATAACTGATGTTGTGCTTTGGGAAGGACTTAGTGAGAACATGTGCAGGGTTCTGAGATGTATGGACCTTAACCAATGTGATAAGGCCATCCTCAAGCACCTCTCGAATGAAGTGATATCGCACATCAATATGTTTTGTGCGTGCATGGACATCAATATGTTTTGTGCGTGGAACATGGCATTCTTTGCCAAACATATGGCACTCTGGCTATCACAACCAAGCATAGGTGCTCTGTCAGCCAAACCAAAGTTCAAACTCACTGCAAAGATGTGCTAACCATATTGCTTCCTTGGAAGCTTTAGTGGATGAAATATATTCAGCCTCAATAGTAGACAAAGCAACAATCTTTTGCAATGTGCTGCACCATGATACAACACCACTTGCAAGAGTGAAAATATAGCCACTTGTGGATTTCCGTGTATCCACATCACCTTCCATGTCGGAATCACAGAATCCCTTCAGCTCTAATGGGTCCTTTCCATAACTGAGGCATTTGTTTTTAGTTCCTTTCAAATATCTCAAGATAGATTTGACTGCCTCCCAATGAGCTCTACCAAGATTAGCCATGAATTTGCTCACAACTCCCATTGCATGAGCAATGTCTGGCCAAGTAGCCCATAGCATACATAAGTGAACCACAAGCTGATGCATATGGAACACTCTTCATGTAATTGGCTTCATCATCATCTTTGGGATAGTCATCCTTGGAAAGCTTAACATGTGGCTGCAATGGCACTCCAAGAGGTTTAGCATCAGCCACATTAAATCTGTCCAGCACTTTTTCAATGTACTTTTCTTGGGATACATGCAAAGTATGCTGCTGTCTATCCCTTTTTATACGCATACCAAGAATATGCTCAGCTTCCCCAAGGTCTTTCATCGAGAATGCAGAGTTCAGCTGCTGTTTTAGAGCATTCAGTGTGCTCTTTTTCTTCCCAGCCAGCAGCATATCATCTACATACAGTACAAGAATAATTGGGCTGCCATCTTCATCCTTTTTGGTGTACAAACAGTGGTCTGCATGGCTTCTTTTAAACCCATGTTTGAGCATAAATGCATCAAACTTCTTATACCAGTGTCTGGGGCCTGTTTCAGCCCATAAAAGCTCCTTTTCAGTTTGCATACCAGATGCTCTTTTCTAGGAATGGCATATCCTTCTGGCTGTTTCATGTACAACTCTTCGTCTAAATCACCGTGCAAAAAAGCTGTTTTAACATCCATTTGGAAGAGTGTCAAATCCATGGCAGCTGTGAGAGCAAATAACACACGTAATGTGGTCATTTTAACCACTGGAGACAACACTTCTTGGAAATCAATGCCCTCTTTTTGGGCATATCCCTTAGCAACCAGCCTTGCCTTATACTTGGGTTTGCCATCAACTGTTTTGATTTTGTGTACCCACTTGTTCGGAATGGCCGTCCTTCCTTTGGGCAACTCAACCAAATCCCAAGTATCATTTGCATGCAAGGCCTTTATCTCTTCCAGCATGGCTAACTCCCACTTCTTCTTGTGCTCACATAGCTTTACCTCTTTATAAGTAAGAGGCTCACCCTCATCTGATAACATAATATAATGTATAGAAGGGTCATATCTATTTACTTACCTCCTAGGACGTGTAGATCTTCTTACTCAATGATCCACATTACCAAGCAATGGATCTACATCAGGAGGTACATCAACATCTTCATTGTTAATGGGCTGTTGCACATCATTTCCAGCCTTGTTTTCAGCATGAATAGGTGGCTGCATATGCCCTTCAGGAGCCTCTTCTTGCTGTCCAACATCATCTGGCTCAAAAACCACTGGATGATCTATATCAGCCATATGTGGTGCATCCTGAGAGTCTGAAATAGGCTTAAGATGTGGCTGGTCTTGCTGAAATGTGACCTTTTTATGGTCATGTTTCGAGGCAACATTATTTTGTAGCAGCCTTGCCTCATTCAAAACAACATCCCGGTTGCGTATGACCCTCTTGAGTTGAGGTAACCATATCTTATAACCCATTTCACCTTCTTCACCATAACCCATGAAGAGGCCTTTAATGGATTTAGCATCAAGTTTACTCCTCAACTCAGGTCTTATGTGTACAAAAGCTTCACAGCCAAAGACGCGTAAGTGATCATATGAAGCATGTTTGCCAGACCAAACCTCTTCAGGGATGTCACCTTTCAAGGATGTGTGAGGGGATCGATTGCATATATGTACTCGAGTTTTAAGAGCCTCTCCCCAAAAACTATGAGGGAGATTAGCTGTGGATAACATGCATCTCACCCTCTCACAAAGAGTTCGATTATACCTTTTAGCCACACCATTAGAAAAGGGGCTGTATGGAATAGTAAGCTCCCTCTTTATGCCCAAATTTCCACAAAAATTTTTGAATTCAGCACTTGTGAACTCACCCCAATTATTCGTACGTGAGCATTTCAACTTTTTACCTGTTTGGGTAGTCACAAATGCATGAAATCTTTTAAATGCAGCAAATGCTTCATCTTTTGATTTGAGGAGCTGCACCCAAATTTTCCTAGAAAAATCATCAACAAAGGAAATAAAGTATAAAGCACCCCCCATAGATTTGGTCGCTTTTGCTCGTAGTACTCGTACTCCTCTGTGAATAAGAGCCCTTCTTTTTTGATCTTCCTCTGACCATGTTTGCAATTCATTCAATATAGAACCCCTCACACCATCAAAAATAAGATTGGGGTTTTTTGATAATGAGACCATCAAGGTCTCTCAAGAATCAAGAAGTTTCATAAGCAAAAAAATAGCTTTCAGCTTATCATCAAAAGGAGGCATCCGTGAGTCCTTCAACTCTGAGAGAGTACCTGTAACATGAGACAAGTGTTCTGCAACGCTCTTGGACTCATCCAACTTCATGCCAACTAATTTCCTCATCAGATGAACGTGATTAACAGGTGTGGTGTTCTCATAGGTAGCCTTAAGCTTGGCCCACAACTCTGAAGTTGTAGTAATGCCCTTGAGGTCTATAAGAATGTCATCTGATATGGCCATTTTTATGTAAGTGACGGTCTTTCTATTCAAATTATGCCACGCATCATCTGACATGTCTTCCGGCTTTCTTGCTTCTAACGTTCTGTCAAAATCTTTGAGGAAGAGGATTCCTTGAATTCTCTCCTTCCAAAGATCAAATCCTGTGCCCTCAAAGCGGCGAATCTCAAAGAGATTCTTCATATCTGAGGACGACAATGCCATGGTTACACAAATAAGAGGTTAATGTGCTGAAATTTTGGGAAAAATGCACCAAAATCAGAATACTACCTCTAAAAATAGTGCACAATAGCTTTAAACACCTGTAGGAGCAAAATGGAGCAAAATTGAGTCAATTGGAGCACAAAATCAAAATCTGAATTTTTTTGAAATTTTTTTCAGAAAATTTCAGCAAGCTAATTTATGCTTGAAATCAACAAATTTGACTTCTTTTGACCCCAATGTGCGTACGTAAGGCTATAACACAGACCTTAGAACCAAATAGGAGCAAAAGCCCCAAATTTTGCTTCAAAAATTTTTGAAATTCTCAGAAAAATGCCACAATTTGCTGTACGTAAGCAATTTCTTTTGCCACAATTCAATACATAAGGTGCTAGACCTGTGTATTGCTGTTATGATCTGTGAAACACCTTTTTAGACCTACTAAACACTTGAAAACAAATTGTTATGGGTTATTGAGATTCCCAAAGTGATCTTGTTGGCCACGGACAAACTTTCTTCGCGATGAAATCAAAGATTATCGCGAAAAGTGGGGTTTTCCTTGTTGTACAACACTTGTGCAACAGCTCTGAAACCTTAAATCAGCTCTGATACCAGTTGTTAGGGTTGAAATGTGGTGCTTAGGGGTAGAGAACGAGCGTACGTGCCTCAAAGATGGAGGCGTTGGGCTGAAAATGAAGCTGCAGCTAAGAGGGAGGGAGAGAGAGAGTAGACTAGCTTTGGAGGTGGCTCCTCTAAAAGTGAGAGAGCCAAAAATGTTATATAGAACCCTTTTTAAGGTTTTCCAAGTTCACATTGAACTTGGGCCAAAAAATAAAGAATAAGTGAGTTAGCCTTTATAAATAGGCCTATACACATGTATACACTATAAAGGGGTCATTTAGGGCTTTACCCCAACACATGATGAGCTGCAAGTGCATAGATGCTGCGAACAATAGTCATTCGGCATTCAAAAGCAAAGGTCTCATCAAAATCAATGGCTCTTTCCTAAGCATAACCCTTTGCAACAAGCCTAGCCTTACACTTGTCCACTGTTCCATCAGGCTTACGCTTCAGCTTGTATACCCACTTAGTGCCAATGGCCGTCTTGCCACGAGGAAAGTCACATAAAGACCAGGTATCATTTTTCATGATAGCATCATATTCTGATTGCATAGCAGTCATCCAATTTTCTGAATTTTGTGCTTCATCAAACAAAACTGGCTCATTCTTATCACAAAGACTCGAGGTAGCCATAGCATAGCGGTTTGATGCAAAAGAAGCACTATGCGAGCTTGAATGAGTACGATATGACAAAGGTGCATCTAATTTGCTGTCACACAATTCTGCACCAGCCATTTTGGCATAGTTTTTACCTCCTCAATATCAGCTCTCTCATCAACAAGTGCATCGTGTAAATCTGCATCAGAAATGGAATGATTTGCATTATCATATGAAACCTGTAAAGGCTGAGAAGTTGCATCAATAGGACTAGCACTTGACTGTCCACCTGTAAAAAGAGGAAGCAAAGTGTCATACATGTCATTGGAGCTAACTGATGTCTCTTTAGTACATGAAAGTAATGGCTGAATAGCATCTTCCACCTTAACATCACGGCTAACCAAAATGCGTTTAGTCTATGGATGATACAGATGATAACCTTTGCTTTCAGAACTATACTCAACAAAAATACATTTCACTGCTCTATAATCCAATTTCTTGCGTTGTTTTTTTTGGTACTAAGGGATATGCCAGACCAATTGTATATTGTTTCATAGAGACTCTGTTCTTCTACGAATATTACTAGACAGAACATGTGTTTCCAAATAAACAGAATAGAAACAATTCAATTCTACCCACAAGATGGGGTGTAAGAACAATGCTTTCCCATTTTGTAGAAGCCTAAACTAGTTTTAGAACAGAATGATGCACTCAGAATCATAATATTCAACTTATTGACATTGATAGTGAGAGCTGACTGAATTTTCTAGGACCCAAATGAATGAGGATGTTTGGACAGTTAATGTTAACACACTGCATGTTACTGGGAAAGCAATATAGAGCTCTCTCCCTCATGAGAAAGTGCTCTGAATCACATCCTGTATGGTCTATTTGGAATATAGTGAGTTAAAAGCTGGACTAAGCAATTTATTACTTCCTGTCATTTCAACAGAACGGTAATATGCTTGAATGATTCCCTTAATGAGATATCTTTTTTTACTGTAGTAAGCATTTGCATGGTTTCAGTTATAATTTTTCTCTCAATAAACTTGTGAGGACTGATTAATATTGTTGGGAATTAATATATTTGATGGAATATAGGATGGTATGGTTTGAAACTGCAACTGTTGTTCCAATGGCTCCTCCTGTAGCAGTACCTGCAGAAAGTGTATTGAAATCAGCTCTAGCAGGGGGATTAGCTTGTGCTCTTTCTACATCTTTAATGCATCCTCTTGACACAATGAAGGTATGCTCAAAATCAGTTTACACTGGAAATACCAATTGTTTTTTAACCGTGACATTAGTTTTCATTCATCTGTGCTAGCAACTGTATCAGAGAGAGATAATTGACTCCGTGGCACCTTGAGTTTATTCTGAAAGACTTTTTATGTTATCTAGTGTGTTTTGAGACGTAGAAGATTTTTACCTAGCACATGTATCACTGGGCTGATGTTTTATATGTTTTGCTATAGGAAGTGGTACTCAAAAGAATATTTTTTATGATTTATTGGAGCTTTTGTTAGATCGTTTCATAATGTCATGTTGTAAAATATTACTGAGCTTACTACGAGAATAGCTGTATTTTAGTCTTAATTATGCTGATGGTTGTAGGCCAACCTAATACAAGATACATATATATAATCAAATGGGGGTCTTTGGCCCTGATCCCTGCAAACAGTGCTTAGATACTTGGGCATTCTGGGCTTGAAGTAAATTTGCAAGCACAGCATTGTCAAAGATGTGGACTTGATGTTCGTTGGGGTTATGAGCAGCATTTTAATTTTTGAACAACTTAACAAACTGTCAAATTTTTTGGTATAAAAAATAAGACACATTTTCTAGCTTATTACAGACAAGGGTACAAGCATCATCTGGTCTTTCATTTCCCGAACTCATATCAAACCTACCCGAAATTGGAGTAAGGGGCCTGTACAGGGGCTCAATTCCTGCGATTTTAGGACAATTTTCAAGGTATATATGGACTTTTCCTTGGAATATTATGTCTTTGTCATCTTAATGTTTTGAAGCATGAACCATTGTGTCTAATTATGTGATTGCTGTAGCCATGGTTTGCGAACAGGCATATTTGAAGCCAGCAAATTGCTGTTAACAAATCTGGCGCCTGGACTTGCTGAGCTTCAGGTATCGTAGTTCCATAGAAGTCACTAGGATCCTTGGTATTTAAATGTTGTTTTAGGTAATGGCTTTTGTTGGTTCAGGTGCAATCAATGGCATCATTTTGCAGCACTGTGCTTGGAACTGCTGTCCGCATTCCTTGTGAAGTCTTAAAGCAAAGGTTGCAGGCTGGCATTTTTGATAGTGTTGGAGATGCTCTTGTTGGCACGTGGAAGCAAGATGGTCCAAGAGGTTTCTTCAGAGGAACTGGGGCTACTCTTTTCCGTGAAGTTCCCTTCTATGTTGCTGGAATGGGGATATATGCAGAAACTAAAAAGGTTTCTGTTTGCTGATCTGTTCCACTTTTATTTTCCCCTTCTCCGACTTGTTACATTTTGTTTCTGTATTTTGCTTCACACATGCACTCTTGTGTGAATGTATTAATGGGCACAAACTCATAGGCTGTTGTAATTAGTAACTTCTAATCATTTGATGGTGTATTAATATTCTTCTATCAAAGCTGATGCATGTAGAGATGACTGTGTAAACCCTTTATAGTGCATCAATCTAATGGTTGGTAGCTTTATCCCCTATGCATATGAATCTATTTTGGATTGCACTGATTAGGCCTTATATCTGCAGGCAATGCGCCGTGTACTTAACCGTGAACTTGAACCCTGGGAGACCATTGCTGTTGGTGCACTGTCAGGAGGTTTAGCAGCAGTCTGTACGACGCCTTTTGATGTCATGAAAACAAGAACAATGACAGCTCCACCAGGTCTGTCGACAAAAATGGGTGACATTGCTTGGACCATTGTAAGAGAAGAGGGCTTGCTAGGTTTATTCAAAGGTGCAGTTCCAAGGTTTTTCTGGATTGCACCTCTAGGAGCAATGAATTTTGCTGGGTACGAACTGGCAAAAAGAGCCATGGATAAGAAAGAGCAGGATTGAGCTGGCTGTTCAAGTGCAGGCATATTGTGCGCAGTGACAGGTCTAGATTTGAAGCTTCTCCATCAATTTTGATTTGTTTCTGTGGTAATTTTTTGTCAGCAAATAGCTGAAAATTTATTCAAGTCACAGAGCATTGGCTTTTGTACAGAGGCAAGTGGTTGTAGGATCTTGCTTTGCATGGTAATGGAAACTTCACCTTGAGCACATGGATATAGGTGGGATAGTTGCATTCTTAATATGTTGATGCAAGTGTTGGCTCCTGCTCTGAGTTTGAGTAGTTCATTTGTAGCATGGTCAATGATGTAGTGTAGTACAGCATGAGCAGAACATTAATTATACTTCTTTAGAGAAATGGCCCTATTTTGAAAAGCTACAGTATTGGGCTTCGTTAATCATCCTGCATTGCAAGGATGCAACAAGATGAAAGCAAGATTTTGTTTTTCTCGCAATTCAAGTTGTGCTCAGTTGTCCTGAGAGATGGTTCTAGCCTCCATCTTTCATTATCTTGTGTATTGTGACCATCTTCTGGCGGCTTGTATTTACACTCAAAAAGTTTGGTATTAATGTGTTACAAAATGCTTTAAGAGAAACATACTATGATTCTGTAGCTTGTGTGGTCACCAGTGATCAATTACAAAGAACTTAAATATAGGGATCAGAGTGTACTCGTTTTTGCAACAACTGTGTATAACTATGTTCTGCGTTTAATATAGGGTACTAGATCTAGCTCATGCTATTGGGGCTATAGGTCAATCCTTGCATGAACTTTTGGGTTGTTTGAGCTTTGAAATTGTCGATAAACAAGGTGAAGGGTGATCTGCCAGATTGCTTCTTAGGCTCTTAACAACCTCAAAAGAATGTGCATGGATAATACGCTTGCAATCTCATCTGTAATAGGTATGGCAGGGGCCCAATTTAGAATCCCCCTTCCCCCTGGCCCTTTCCCCCCTCATCGATGGGTAGTGTCTGTGCATGGACACAAATATTTGCAATCTTACCTATGGTGAAGTACGTTAGGGAGCTCAATATTGAGAAATCCCCCCCTTTTTGTGAATGGGTAGGTCGGTGTGTGTGCGGGCGCGCACATGCTCATGCATGTGAACACGTCCATGCATGCATGTGTGCTTGCGTTCACGTGTGTGATTTCTTGCTGGCTATGCTGAGGAAAATGAGAGAATGACATGAAGATCTAATTGCAACCATCACCTTATCACAGAATCCATTTCCTCTACACTGGATAATTTTTTACTTATCTATTGTTGCTTTTCATAGTCCAAAAAGAATAATCATGTAGGGATGGACTTGACAAGCTCATTGATATCTCTTGTATGAATCATCATGCAGCCTCGTTGATATTTCTAGCGAGATATTGCAGCCTTTGATTTTCGGTAGTCGTGAGTACATTTTTGGAACACCCATCTTAGCATAATAATGCCTCAGTCATTCAACAAGTACTTAGTACATGACCTGGGCCTTAATATGATGGATGTGGGCAGATTGATTTTGTGATAGCCATTTAGGATTAACTTCATTGTGGGAAGGCAGGACAGGAATCTGTATCATATTCAGTGTATGACAGACACCAAAGATTTGAGTGGGGGAAAGGAGATCAGGAATCCCCATTACATATCGCTTGGTGGAACAGTTTCAATTTGGACCTTCGGTGTTTCTGGTTAGTTGTGAAAGCATCTCTAAGTCTTTTGAGACTTCTTTTTGAAGATGAAATCAGCAGACAGCTGTCTCCCTTATTACTCTGTGGGGCCTGTTTTATGCCCCTAATTCCATGAAAAGTCCCTGGAAGATGACCCATAATTTTGTGTATAATTAGTTTTCAATCAAGTAAATGTCATGAATATTAGAAAGTATTTCAACCTTTAAAGGATGGATTAGAGAAATCATTTGACTTGGATCAAAAGAAAATAATTGAAGGTATGCACTGATAGTTGCCACATGTTGAGTACCATATTTTTTTTTATGATGACTTGATCTGCATTCTTTCTAACCCGTTTTTTTTTGGCTAATTTTCCATCAGCACTATTTAATGTGATCTTTGGAAGAGAAATCAGCATGAACAATTGGAAGGAAGAGAGTAGTGCCTAAAGATCGTCTTCGTCCTCTAATACAAGGGAAGGAACATATCAACAAAGGCTTTGTTTATAGCTTTTGAAGTGAATCATACCACTTCTAGAGCTCAGATGATATTTCATGTAAATTTTAAGGAAATATACGCTCTAGAATGGATTTTTTTCCTTTTATGCTTGCAAATTCCAAAGTGCTAGATCTAATACAATATGCTATATTCTATGTTGTGTGCATAAGTTGTCTTTCTTCTTTATAGTCAAACTCTTGAAAACCACTGGCTGTACAACTGTAATCAATACCATAACAAGCTTCATCAAAACAAGAAAGGAAAATCATCTGTGGAGCTTGCGAAGTGTATGATGATTGAGTTATAAGGGCTGTTGAAGACCAGTAATTATACACTCTGAAGCTTTGAAATACATCACATTAATTCACGATTCATTTCTAAAGAATACAAAAGTGTGGAGTTTGTGTGGATGTCAAATGATTATGTTGATTAATTTTAGTAGAACTCTTAGCTACCCATTTCATGCTAGGGTGAAATGATTGCTCGTGACTTATAATACATATAAGGAAGAGTACATAACTGTGACAGAAAATGGTAAGTTTTGGTGGAAGTAAATATTGTGTCTTTTGCCTGCTTGTAAAATGATGTGTTGTGCTTGTGTTCCATGGCCATCAGTATACTTTTGGGGGAATTAGAGTATTTTTGGTTGTTCTGGATGGACTCATGCATGTGAAATCAAGTTCTTCTGAATATTGGTCGATCAACAAGGTGTACAAGATATTTGATTGACACCTTGCACAAAGATCCCCCCCCCCCCCCCCCCCCCCCAAACAAACATCTATTTGAGAGATTCACCTAAGCACCTCAAGAATGAAATGTCTTAATACTTGGTGGACTAATGTTTCCACTTAGAAGATGAGAACAATAATGAGGATTGAGTTGGATTTTGTGTTGAATGACATTGGCTTATTTGAGATTAAAAACTATCAAATATGATGAAGTAATTGCGTTCTTGTATTGTTTTTTTCCCCATGTAAGCTATATGTGTTTTTTCTTTTCCTACGTAAGATCAAGTGCTTTTGTCATCCTTGAAATGCATGTATACTTCGAAAAAGAATGTTTATGGAACATACAATTTCTTAAGCACGATAGTAATATTTCAGTCGATATTGAGTATTTTTGTTTATCCTTGCAATGTGTATCTGAGAGAATAGAAGCATTACAAGTATTTCATAGATTGAGAGGTAAACTTGTAATTGCCAATCACGAAACCTTTAAGAGGAGATGAAAAAGACATGGGTATATAGAAAAACTAGGTGTGAGCTATAGTATCAAGTAATGAGGTGCCATATTAATTCATCTATATGCAAAAAGGTAAATGATGTCACTTGAAATGGTGGCTTATGAAATCTGCATCACACATGCAATAAGAGTCCAAGTGAATGATAGTTGATTTCATGTTCTTTGACACAACAAACATCTTGCCAGGAAGTATAAATACAAAGGTGGGGTTGGATTTCATCCATAATGTGCATGTAAGATCCACACATCATCTTAATAGAGAAGGATTTCAATAGAGTAACAATTGTATCCATGTGAGTCTTTTGTTTTCCATTATATGCAAAAAAATTGCACCAATTTTACAAAAAGAGGTTTGCCAACTTTTGTACCATTTCATAGGAGTAACTGTTGTGAAAGACTTTTATTGGTGAGTCAAGACACAAGAACTTGTAGTTTACAAGGACATTGATGCTCAAATGTCAGTGGGGGAACATTCATTTGATATATCAACCTTCACTAGAGGGCCCATGTGTTCAAGTAGATATAGGTTTGTTTTGGATTAAAAAATTAGTGGTTTGAAAAGGCTATGATGATATAAAAGTGATTTTCCTCTTTTTCTTTCCTTCTTTCACTCTAGATTGTAAAAATAAGGAATTCGATTGTACACACTTCATTGAATAGATTGTAGAAAATTAAGATTTTTAGGGCTAGTATTTTATGTTTTTTAGCTTTTCATGATATTATAAAGTAGATTGTACTACGTGATACATTTAAAGTAGATTGTACTACTTGATATATTTATAAGTGTGTGGGTCTCAACCTAGTGAACTTTAGGGAATAGAAAGGTTGTGGATTTCTATCCTTCAAATCAATATCTTGTTGTACCATTAATACAACAACAAGTATATATATTAGCTTTGTATGAGTAAGTTCTTCTTTGGATATCTACGTGGATATGTGGGTAATTCTATATTAACATAGTTGCAAGTGAAACCTATCTTCATCACACTTACAAATAAACAAAATACTTTTTATTTTGTTTTATCAAGTGAATTATTCATAGCAATTCACTAATTTTTTATGAGTTGCACATAAAAGCTTTGTATATTCAACTTATGTACTGTTGATATATTTAGGTAGTGATGTGTGTGAACAGACTAGAATCACCGGGGTACTTTTTTCCCTCTTTAGGAGTTTTTTTTCCCTCGGCTTGTATATACGCCTATTATGCTAACATGCTACTTATCTTTGTACATTCTAGTGGTAATACATTGAGTATTGTGTGTTGAGCTCCAAGCTTCTTCTTATTCCTTGTGCTATTCGCGTGCTTCCGCAGACATCTAGCTCCAACAATTGGTATCAGAGCACGTCCCCGCTTCATCTAGGGTGTCGTCGGAACCTCTCCGGTTGCAGTCTCAAAATCGCACGAATTTTCGTGAGCTATTTTGTCTTTTTGTGCCAAAGGTATATACCAATTTCGGTTCGTCAGTATAAGCATCTCGAACTTTGCTACAGGTTTAGCAGAATTCGTCTGGGAAGTTCTATTCAACTTTATGAGATACAATCAATTTTCTGCATCAAGGTATTTTAGTCACTGGCCATGGCTGAAAGCAATGATGTATTTCGTATGTTGGCTGTTGAGGATAAGTTGGATGGTACCAACTACCTGTTGTGGGCTTATATGATGCGACATGTATTGGTTGCAAAAGGATTGTGGAACATTGTGCAAGGTGTTGAAAAACGTCCTATCATACCTGCAACTGTTACAACTGCAGGTATTGAAGCTGATGCAGAAGGTGTCGAAGATGATGATATTCTGCATATTCTTGTTCGTACTGCGGTTTCTGCTGCACCTACTGTAGAGCAATTTTGTTGGGATGGCAGAGATGCCCAGACACATGCATTGATAGCTTTCTCTGCCAAACGTGCTATTATTCCTCACATTCGCTCTTGCAGAACAACTAAGGATGCTTGGGATACACTTACCACATTGTACGAAGCTAAGAATCAGGCTCATGTTGCTTACCTCCGAAAACAGTTGGAGAGTGAGCACATGAATGAAGGTGATTCTATGGATAGTTTTCTAACAAAGATCAAAGGCTTGAAGGAACAATTGATTTCTGCTGATGAGGTTATACCAGATAGCTCACTTGTGCAGACCGTTCTGAATGGTCTTCCTGATTCATATTAGACTTTTGCTTCTACTCTTCGGTTGATGATGAAAGACAATCCAAATGCCTTGTCATTTGAGGAGTTAGTCTCTCTTCTGTTGTAGGTGGATCAGTCCAGGCAGAACATGCCCATTATGCATGTTGCAGATCAAGCTTTCCTAGCTAGTCAAAAGGGCAAAGGAAAATGGAGCTCTTCAAGTAGTAAGCAGAAATCTGCTAATTCTGCACAATCGAAGAGGGAAGACAAAGATGAAAAGAAATAAAGAAAGCAAAAATTATTTTGCAAGTACTGTAAAGGAAATGATCTATCATAAAGAATTGTCCAAAACTGGCTGCTAAAGAGGCAAAGAAGAAAGAGGCTGGAATGGTTGTTGCAGAGGCCTCTACACCAAAAACAGAGTCTGCTAATCTTGTGCAGGAAGAAGAATGGGCGTTTACTATTGTTTGCAGTTTTGATCCATCTTCTCATGAGCAGTGCATGTCTGCAGTAGACTTAGATGTTTGGTACTTTGACAGTGGGGCAACCAAACATATTACCTCGCAGCGCAATTTCTTCTCTTCACTCGAGCCTGCCCCTACAGGGAATACTGTTACATGCGCCAACAACTCCTCTTATCCTGTTATGGGAATTGGTAAGATCATTTTAACTACAATGATGGTAGTTCTTTCACTTTCAGATGCTTTGTTTGTGCCAGGGATCAAGAAAATCTGTTATCAGTTTCTGCCTTAGCCAAGATTGGCTTGGTTGTGAAATTTGTTGATGACAGATGTACAGTTTATGATCTGTCCAATGGCGACATGATTATTGCTTCTGACATTTTATGTCATGGGTTGTATAAGCTCATAGACTATGAAAGATCTGTAAATGATTCAGCATGTGCAATACATGATTCTCAGGCTATGTCAGATGCAAAGCTTTGACATGCACGCTTTGGTCATTTGAATTTTGCTAGTTTGCTACGCTTGCAAAAATCTGAAATGATATCCTCTTTGCCCAAACTTGAGGCACCTCAAAAACATGTTTGTAAAGGCTGTATTTTGGGCAAAATGCAGCGTTCCTCCTTTCCAAAAGATGGTTCAATTCGGGCTACTTAGAAATTACAGCTTGTACATAGTGATGTCTGTGGTCCTATGTAGACATCTTCTTTTGGAAATTATCTTTACTTCATGATTTTCATCGATGATTTTTCCAGGCATGCATGGGTATATCCATTAAAGTCGAAGTCCGAAGTTTTCATGTGCTTCAAACAGTTTTTGGTTTTGGCTGAAAATTTGTCAGCATGTAAAATGAGCACCCTCTGTTCTGATCAAGGGGGGAATATATTTCTTCAGATTTTAATGCATTTCTAGCTCAACGTGGGATAAAACACCAGTGTACAGTGTAGTACACACCTCAATAAATGGAATTGTTGAACAATAGAACATGTCACTCATGGAGATGGCAAGGTGTATGGTCAAGAGTCAGGCTTTACCACATAGTTTCTAGCTTGAGGCTATCATGTGTGCAACATATGTACTTAACAGGTGTCCCACTAAAGCACAACAGTCTATCACTCCATATGAGATTTGGCATGATCGGAAGCCATTTGTTGCTCATCTGCTTGTTTTTGGTTGTTTGGCATATGCATTAGTGCCTAAACAACATCACAGAAAATTGGATGATAAAGCAGTAAAATGTATTTTTGTTGGATACAGTTCTGAAAGTAAAGGCTTTCGTCTGTTTCATCCACAGACTAAACGCATTTTGGTTATCCGTGATGTTGTTTTTATGGAAGATGCTATTCAGCCATTGTTTTCATGTACTAAGAAGACATTTGTTAGCTCCAAAGACATGTATGATACTTTGCTGCCTCTTTTTACAGGTGGACAGTCTAGTGTTGGTCATAGTGAGGCAACTTCTAAACCTTTGCAGGTTTCATGTGATGATGTCGATCATCCCATTTCTGATGTAGATTTACATGATGCACTTGTTGATGAGAGAGTTGATATTGAGGAAGCCTCTGCAAAATAGGCCACTGTAGCTCAGAGATGAGTAGCACCTCCTTTAATGTCAATCCGGGAAGACATGAGGATGGTATGAAGACCACAAGCAAGTGGAAGCACAAGTGTGTGAGTGAGAAGCACACAAGCATGCACACACATACACACACACGCGCACACACAGTAAGATCAAAGAGAGGAAGACAATGGAATCACTTCTATTGCAAGAAAGTTCTCATACAAGCTCAAACTACAAGAAGCTCACCTCTAAAATGAGCTCTCTAGCTCTATTTATAGTTCTTGACTAGCTTTGGCCCTGTTCAGACCTAGTGTCCGGCCTAGTTAAAAATTAGGTTCCGGGGCTTATTTGAGGGCCCAAACGAGATCTAAAAATTATGAAAATTGACAGGCAACTACATCTAAGGCTCCCCAAGCTCGAGGACTCCTCGGCTTGTACAAAATGGAGCTACAAAAAGGTGAAATGATATTTACAAGGGTTCGTAGTGATGAGAATCACTTTAGAATGATGTGGGGGTTTTGAAAAAAAATAAGTTGCCTCAGTGCTAGATCTTCATGTGTGTCCATACTTGCTTCTTCCCGCATCCTGTCAACACTCTCCCCCCCCTAGGGTCTGTCGCCTCTGACAGACCTCTTTTCCGCCGTTTGATCAATGTATTGTTGCAGGAGGTCGGTTGCCAATTCTTGTTCTTTGATTTTTAAACCTCTGATTAGATCTCGTTGCAAAGCCTCCCAATCCACTGTACCAGGCATGTCAGGTTGTGGCATCGTGTAAAGCTCAGAATGCATCGTTTGTTCGCATGCACAGAGATGGAGTAGATGCGTAGGCCGTGGCGCAAATACCTCTGAATGTGCTTCCCAAAACCCCGTGGTGAACATATCGTCAAATGTTTGCTTGTAGCAGGCAGGGAGATATCTTATGCGTGCATGCCATGCGTAAGCCACTCGTATGCTCGGGGTTGTGCTCATATCATATAGCAGGTCGTAATTACCATTAATAAACCCGGGAATAGGAGGTTGAATACGGCATACATTGCGAAAAGTTTTGAGTACGACCTGCATCATGTCGAAGATCTTGAGCATCATCTGGGCAGCGACATCTGGCATAGGGTGGAGGCGTGGTATCCAATGTCTGATGGTTGCAATCATGTATGACACTATAGGAGTACCGGTTGGGGGGGCGATAGCGGGGTAATTGAGCCATTCTTTACAGTTTGCGTTATTCTGAACCTTGATGGCAAAAGCTTTCCATGATCGGCGTCTTTGCACTGGCCCAAAACACGGATTGTACCTCAAATGCATGGGGGCATGATCCCATGTTCGAAGCATTTCTGGGTAAGTTTCGAGTAACTTTTGCCTCCACGTTGGTTGGAATATGACCCCTTTTCGTGCCGCTTCTGGTATGTCTTCTGGTTCGAACTGTGTGGCAAATGTGGGGCACTTGTTGGTGACCCGTTTGATTTCTGCATTGTAGTCAGCTAACAGTACAAAATAGGGCTTGTATTGCAGTTCTGAACTAGTGATAAGGCGTCTAGGGGCGATGTGCCTGAAGTATTCTGAGTGAAGGATGGTGTCCTCAATGGCCTTCATTGCCAGCATCTGAGTGGATATCCGCTCCTGATGAGTTTGCCCCATCTCCTCTACTTGTTTCATCCATGCTGATGGGGGTTCCTCATAGGTATCTTGACCTTCTTCTGTTACGCGTCCTCCTGGGAATGGTTGAGGCTCGTAGGCGTCGACTAATGCTTCCTCCACTGGGATGGTAACTGCTTCTTCTTCTGACGGTTGCTCTGGTGGGGAAGGGGGTCGTTCGTACTGCATCAACTTCAGTTTTAATTCTGCGATCTGCTGCCGTAACTCCAGCACGTCGTTGGGCGTTGAAGGTTCAGGTTCGGTTGAAGTAGCAGCGTCTGTCATTTCTTTATGCTCCTGTCGGTGTGGTGTAGACTCTTGGGGTCTCTGCAAGTCCTTTAGCTGGTCGGCAAGCTGATCATGTGCTTCTAACAGATTGGCATACGTTTCCAATATTTGTTGTATGCTCTCTGATGGGACCGCTTGAAATTTGACCGGGTCTATGGGTGCTCCCGGGGTGTTCTCCATGGCCGCCTCGAGATTCTCTTGGTTTTGTTGTTGAAGCCGTCTGTTCTCTTCTTGAGCTGCCACTAGATGTCGTCGTAGCAAAGCCATATTTCGTTGAAGCCTTGCGTTGCGGCCCATCTGATCTCGCAGCTGTTCCTCCATGGCTTTGCGCTCTTCCATATGTCTCGCCTCGAGTTGCGCATTTGTCTGTTCGAGGGCGGATATCTTTCTTTGTGACTCCGTATGACTGAACTCCAAAGCATTGACACGCTCTTGGAGAGTTGCTGAGAGGGTGCAAAGGTCTTTGTTATTTTCTTCCAACAATGTATATTCCTGCTTAAGCTGAGTGGCAGCTTCGAGCATCGTGTCGAGTGCAAGACTAAATGAGGTGGATGCGGGGGTAAGGATGGAAGATGCAAGGGGTTGGGAAGTGGGAATGGGAAAAGTGGATGTTGTGCCTATTGTGTGTGGAAGTGGTGATGTGAGTGTAATAACATGTGATGGTGTTGTGAGAACAGTGGTAGTGGGTGACCCAGTGGATGGTGAGATGTCCATGGGATCGGACATGAGAGAGTGTGATTCGTGAAACGTGAACACCGGGATGGTGGGTGGTGTGATAGTGGTGTTTGTGAAGGTGGGGGAGTGAACTTGGGGAAGGGACTTTTTCTTATGTTCATCAACCTGTCGAAGAATGTTTACAAATTGGGTCCACAAGGAGGGTTGGGTGATTAGTGGGGTGCCCGGGGCAGTTACAAGGAATGGGGTAGGTAGAGTTTGGGGGGAAGGAAATGGAGGGGTGGACGGTAAAGAGATGGAAAGAGTCTGACTAGTGACAGATGGTTGTCCAAAGGCAAGGGGGAAGAATGGGTGACCTAATTGGGGTTCAAAAACCTGAGTGACAGAGATGGATGAGGGTGAAGGAAGGAAAGTGGAAACGGGGGTGTGTACAATGGTCTCACTATAGGAGGAGAATGGTTGTGTAGAAAGACACGTGGAGAGAGGCTCTGAGGGTGGGATAGGAGATGATGGGGGAGATGGGGCATGCGTAATTTCCTCCGGTTCATCATTGGGCCTAGGGCTAATCATGTGCACATCTTCTGCTGTGGACGTAGCTAACGCGGTAGAGACTTCCATCTGAATCATCTTTCCGTGTCGAGGTCGTGTATCAATTCTTCTTTGGTCGTAAGCAGGGTTCTCTTGATAGACCAAGGTTCTCATTGCTTCACTGATGCCACAGGTGTCCGCCAAAAGATTTAGCGATTCTACAAACTGGGGATCGATATGCTCTGAGTGTAACATCTGGTTTACCAGGGCCCTATTTGCTTCTTCTGTCATCTTATGGCGTCGTTGTACCTGCTTGATTGTTTGGTATAGCCGTTTGAGCTGTGCCGTATATGCAGGGGCTTCGTCTTCACTCTCTTCTGGGTTATTCCTTGGTGCCTGCTCCTGAGCTTGTGTGTTTGGACTTTGAGGAGGTTGCGTCACTCCTAGCTCCTGTACGCTGCTTGTCTCACCTCGTGCCTGTTCTCTTTGGGTTGATGTCCCCGGATCGATATTTTCAGGGCAACCTTCACTGTCTGATAGATGAGCCGTCTGCAGAAATGTTTCAAAATCAAAATTTTGGTCTTCGGTGAAAGTGGCCATCGCTGCGAATTCTGCATCGGTAGGTAGCGGAGGGGCAGAGGGAGTGGGCTGTACCACCTCTCTTGGTTGAGACTCCTGGAGATGGATTGTGATTGGTGCCACCGGGGCTTCCTCTCTAGTGGAGACTTCGGTAGTGGTTGCTGGAGGGATCAGGACTTGTGAAAGGGATCCACGCATTCTTTTTGCAGGCTGACTCCCTGACTTTCGCCCTTTAAACAATTCTAGATGTGCATACTTTAGGGCTCGAGCAACTGGCACATCATACGCCAGACATCTGTAGATGATTCTAGTCAACGCACAGCAACCATGTAGAGTGGGCTTCCTCACCCCCCGCTTGCCTGCCTCATACGCCTGATCTAAGATCCATACCGGCATCTTAATGGGCAAGCTTCCGGTCTCTGCTAAATACAATCCGTACCATATCTTCTTGTGAGGCTGAGTGAAGCGGTCTTGAGCTGGAAATGCGAAGTGCTGGAGGCACATCCGCAGGGGTATGGCGATGTTGGGGGTGAGGGCGCACATGTCTTTAAGCTTCTTGACTCTATTGCTTTTCATTGATTCTGGTATCAAGGGGTCACGATCTGAAGGCACATGAGTGCCATACATTTGAAGGGCTTCCCTGATTAAGGTTACATTTAATTCAAACTTCCTCATCTCCTCCAGATTAGATAAGGAGGGCACCCAGAATGTGCCTGAATGATCTTTATCCCCGGTAGGTTTCAACGTAGCAATCAAGTAGTAGCACCTGAGGAAGTCAGGTTTTGGTAGAGCTGCACTGAAGTAAGTTTGAAGTCCCGCCTTTTGCCAGATCTCTTGAAGTGGAGCTGCATTTTGCAAGGTCTCAAATTCTCTTGAAAAGAATTGGAAGGTCCACCAAACCCCTCCACACTCCATCTTGGACTCCCAGATGTGATCTGCGTCTCCCAAATCCCCTGGCATTTCATTGAACCAATGGGAGTGCCCTTTTACTCTTTCGGTTAGCCCACTGGGTGGATCTGGAATAGGAATCCTTCGCACATTCAAGAGTTCTTCAGGCCTAGCCGTTGGTGGAGCTTCCACTGGCATGGCATCCCAATTGATAGGAGCACCAGATCCTGCCTGAGAGCTTGTGCCTGCCGCTGTTGCCATGAGAGTAGGTTGCTTATCTGCTGGAAGACGAAAGGCACATTAGTGTTGCATAGGAAACAGGATGTAATGGTGTTCCCTTCACAATACTAACACGACAATCCCGGAGGTCAGTGATTAGTGGTGAGGTGTTTATGATATGTGTGAGTGGTGATTAAAGGTCAGTGTCATCCTAGATGCATACTTTGGTTATGCAATGGGCTCGGAATGCTTCTACGTTAGTGTGGACGGATTTACAGAATAGGGTCAGGGGGTTTAGTACACCGTTTAATTCTCCACACTTTGATACAGGAGTCGTAGCTCTTAGAGCTAAGGACATGTGAAGATTTCGGTCTGAGAGTGTGATGTATGTGGGATCTTGTGGGTACCCATTTCCAGACATTCCTGGGGTTGATGGGAGTGTGGACAGTGAGAGGTGTAGGTATCCTGTCACTTCCTGAGTTGTTGGCCAAGAGTGCTTGTGAGAGCTGCTTCATCCTTGTGCCTGTAGTTGAAGTAATTTGGGCTTGTAAGCTAGCCTTGGGCACCCATATCTGTCTAGCATTAGGGATGGCCTTCATTGACCGCTTAGGAACCCAAATAGAGATGGTGTGCCTAGGGGTTATATTAGGGGGCTTCTTAGCTTTGTTCCTTGATTGTGAGGCTCGTTTCTTGTCTCCTTGAGAATCTGCGATTGGAGCTGTGGGTCTCCCATCCTTGCGTATCCAGATCTGCTTCACGCCACGAGATGCTCCATGTTGCGCGGGTTGGCGCTCCTTCCTCTTGATCAGCGGTCTCCTTCGTATAGAGTGATGTTCGGTCCGTTCGTTTAAAATCTTCTTTGGATCAATTAGGAACTCCTTCTTGGCTCCTGAGCCTTCAGTAAGATTGACATTTCTCTGCACCATAGAAGTTTGGACAAGCACAACGTGGTTATCTTCGTGTGGATTCCTGGAGGGACCAGGAGTTGTTGCCTGTTCTATTGGTTTGAGTGCTTGATTTTCTAATTCAATTGTGAGACGACTCTGGCCTACCCAAGCCTGAAGAAGTCCACTTCTTAGGTTCAGGTTGACTGCGTAATCATAGATCCAGTCTTGGCCCAAGACAAGAGGTTCGGTTAGATCCTCGTCTTCACACACTAGCACTTTTGCTGGCATGAGGACCTCTTGTATGTTGAGGGGAAGATCCACCTCTCCCATACAAGGGGTTTCAACACCTCCTAATCCTATCAGATATGCTTCTATGGGTTTTACCTCCAACTGCAGCTGCTGGCAATAAGAAAGCCGAACTGCACTTGTGGCTGCTCCTGAATCAATTAAAGCCCTCACGCTTGTTGTGCTGTCCTTTTGTCCTATTTCTAGGGTCACAAAAGGTCGTCGGTCTACTATCTTATGGGTGCGCCCACCTGAAGCCTCACACATGGCCATGTGGTAGCCTGGAGACTCTTGAGTGTCAGTCATAGGCTGGTCCCTTCCTCGTCTCCTCAACTTCATTCTTCTGATACGCTCTAAGGCCTCTGCCTGTGCTTCTTCCCGAATTCGTTTTTCCTCCTCTTTACGTTGCTTAGCAATATTGAGTCGGCTTAGCATCTCCTCCGTGAGGGGTTCCTGATACAGTTTGACTCTGCATCCGCTAATATAGTTTGGGAGGACATCCCCCTCTAAAGTGGCTAGTTGTACTGCTCCACTTGTGGAGATCCTATTAATGATCATAGGTCCATAGCCTCTCTTTTCTAGCTTTCTTGCGTGTTGTTTCAATGTGTAGACTAACACTAGATCTCCTGCCTTCAAGCCCTTATCCTTCACATGGGCATCAAAGTATGCTTTTTGCCGTTTCTTTGCAGCATAGATGCCTGCTGCTGCTCGTAGCCTCGTCTCACCTAAACGCTCTAGATCAAAGATCCTAGAGGACAACTCGTGTCCATTCCACTCATGCTCTTGTGCTACTCTTAAAGCTGGAATTAGGAAATCTAAGGGTAGCACCGCATTTTGTCCGAAGACCATCTGAAATGGGGTGGCATTGAGTACCGTTTTGTAAGCAACTCGGTATGCCCAAACAGCATGGTGAAGTTGTTTGTCCCAATCAGAGCGTTTATTATTGACCAGTTTCGTCAATACGTTACACAGGATCTTATTCGTGCTCTCGGCTTGTCCGTTAGCTTGTGGGTGATAGGGTGCAGACTTCTTATGTACCACCATGAATTCTTGAAGGAGATTTTCAATGACCTCATTCAAGAAGTGCGTTCCTCTATCACTAACCAACTCTATTGGTAACCCATATCTAGTGAACACATTTTCGAATAAGAACTTAGCCGTCGTTTGAGCATCATTCTTTGCCGTGGCTTTTACTTCCACCCACTTTGTAAGGTAATCTGTGGCTACAATAATGTATTCTGCATGGGAGCTCCTAGCTGGGGGGTTGATGGGACCTACAAAGTCTATACCCCACTTTGAAAATGCACGTCCTCCCATCATTGGCCTCAAGGGCATTTCATCCTTTCTTGTCGGATATTGGGCACGTTGGCATGTGTCGCAACTCTTCACATAAGTATGTGCATCCATATGAAGAGTGGGCCACCACAGTCCTGAGAAGAGAATAGTCTTAATCACTCTGTCAGGCCCAAAGTGCCCACCTGCAGCACCGCTATGTGCCGTTTCTAAGACTTTCAAGTAGTCTGATTCATGTACGCACAGTCTTAGGTAACCATCCTTGCCTCTTCGATACAGGTTGTCTCCTACTAAAGCATAGTCTTGAGCCTCTTGCTCCATGCTCCGTTTTCTTGCAATACTAGCCTGATTGGTTAATGTTCCTGTTCTCATGAACTCGACCAGTGGAGCACTCCAATCTGGGATTAATGACATGTGATAAAGAGTGGCATGCTCCACTGGGGGTCTCTCCTGGCACTCTGGACAGCTCTGGATCCACTCTTGTACTTCTTTATCCATGCTAGGCCAATACACTCCTAAGCGTTTTAGATTCTGCAAGGTTCGTTGTTTAGAGTAGTGATTCCCTAGCGGTCCCTCATGGGCTTGTTGCAGCCAACTAGCATGTTCATCATCCTCGACACAACAAGCTAATATGCCCTCGTTATCTTGCTTGTACATGCTTCCGGCTAATATTTGATACTTTAGCAATTTTACAATTTCCTCTTTGCTTGTCTTAACATTTTTATTTGCAGGCCCGAAGGTTAGGACTGGTACCAACTTATTTGCCCATTTAGGTACAACTTCTAAATTGAACAGATAAGCATCGGGCAACTCATCAGACACTCCTTGCGGTGGCTCTCCTGAAGTGATGCGAGAAAGATGGTCAGCCCTAAGATGGGTTCTACCTTTCCTGACAACCACTTCAAAGTCGTATTCCATTAGTAAGAGGAACCATCTTACTAAGCGGCCTGTATTGCAAGGTTTATTGACCAAATATAGTAACGCTTGATGATCAGTGAAAAACTTGAGCTTATTGGCCAATAGATAGTGTCTAAACTTCTTCACAGCATATATCATGCCTAAGCCTTCTCTCTCCGTTGTGGTGTAATTTCGTTCAGCTGCATTTAATTGCCTACTAGCATATGCTATCGGCAAATCTAGGTTTCCTTCACCTGTGGGTTGTGCTAGCACACATCCTATTGCATGATTGGAGGCATCCACATGGACATGAAAGGGTTTGCTCCAATCCGGAGTAGTCAATATTGGTGCTGTGCACAAACGTCTCTTCAGCTCATTGAAGGAAGTCTCGCATTCCTCATTCCATTCAAAATTCGTTAACAGCCCATAAAGAGGTTTAGCTATGATGGCATACATGTGGATAAATCTATGGTAATATCCACAATGGCCCATAAAGGCTTGTACCTCTTTCACATTTCTTGGTCTGGCCAACTCTGCTATTGCTCTCACCTTGTCTTCGTCTGTTGATATTCCATTCTTCGAAACAATGTGACCTAAGATCTTACCTTGGCGTACCATAAACACACACTTCTCTGGATTCAGACACACTCGATAATCTCTACACTTGTTGAAGATTTGCCTAAGCTCGGGGATGTGGTGACTCCTTTCTTGGGAATGAGCGCATAAATCATCCACGTATACTTCTAAGCTCTTTCACAAGAACTCTTTGAAGACATGACACATGAGTCTTTGGAATGTTGCAGGTGCATTGGTGAGCCCAAATGGCATCACACGAAATGCAAAGATTCCCCATTCTGTGGCAAAGGCCGTTTTGTGCTGATCTTCGGGGGCAATGGCTACTTGGTTGTAACCTGAAAATCCATCAAGGAAGCTGTAAACTTCCTTGCCTGCAACACGCTCCAAAAGATGTTCGGTGATTGGAAGAGGATAACTATCTCGGATCGTAGCGGCATTAACTTTTTTAAGGTTAATGCACACTCGCAATTTCCCATTCTTCTTGGGCACCACTACGATAGGGGACACCCATTCAGTATGCTCAATCTCATAGATGAATCCGGCTTCAATCAGCCTGTCAATCTCCTCTTTTATTTTGGCCGCATAATTGTCATTATACGTGTAAGGTTTTTGTTTGGTGGGCTTAGCATCAGCGGTCATCGGAATCGTATGAGAGCAGATCTCTGGATCTACTCCTTTCAAGTCTCTATAATGCCATGCGAACACATCCCTATATTCCCTTAATAGGGCTACGAGCTCTGCTTCTTCTTCTGCACTTAGGTCATCTCCTATGTACGTACATCGTTCTTCGTTCCCTTCAATGGTCACTACAATTTTTTTGGTCTTTTCTTTATTGTCATATGCTTCTCCTATAATGGCCTCTCTCTTAGGCATTCGTACCAAAATTTTCCGGTCTTCCACTTCATATTTCTTGAAATTTTCTGGTACTTCAAACAATGATTCTTCCTCTTCTTGTCTTACTGCTTTCCTTTTCTTTTTCTTTTGACTTCCTTCACTTCCTTTCTTTGAATTTATCGTTTTAATACTCGCAAGGGGTTCTTCTTCTTTTTGGGTTAACACTCCTATGTCTTCTAAGTAGTGTTCCTCTGAGTCAAAGTAAGTATCCATCACAATGGATTCTAGATCATCGTCACTCTCTTCTTCTTCCATGGACTCACTAGGATCACACTCTTCCAACAAGGGCTGACACATGAACACTGAAATGTCATAACCCTCCTCATCACAATGAGGTGTCCATTGTTCTTCATTGACTGCAATGTCCATGGTAGCTAAGATTTCTGCCCAACCATGAGGCTCAAATTCCTCATCTGGAAATATCATCGGTGTATAGGCTGGGTCTTTTATTGGTCTATCTCCTGGGGGAGCTCCTTCTTCTCTCGCTTTTCGGCGCTTTTCCTCTTCCTCCGCGACCTTGCACATCCACAAGTGAGTATCTTCATGCAACCAGGATGGTTCAGGTGAACTTCCAGAATGCACGGAGATAGAGTCTTCTTTCGCTTTGTGGATAGGATTCCACTGTAGGGGTGGTACATCTCTGAAGGTGTGATCCTTCAGATTGACCTTGGTGGTGACCCCTAAGTGCTGTAAGTACAAGGAGTTGGTTCCCCAATCTTGTACTATTTGTAATTGTCGTAGGAAGGGTCTTCCTAGGATCATCTCGTAAACATTATTCTTCTCAAAGTCACATATAGCAAACGTATGTTCAAACTCCACACCACAAGTGGTTAGAGTTATCCCTTCAAGCAATCCGAGAGGTCTTTCAAAATGACCATCTGCCATTTGAAGTTTCATTCTCGTTGGTCTTAAGGTGGGTTTGCCCCATCGCTTCCATAGGGAGATGGTTGCGATAGCAACTCCGGCACCCGAATCCACAATTGCTTTGGTTGTGTAACCTTGATAGGTGATCAGAAGATAAGTGTTACCTTCTTCACCTTCGCTCATGTCTCCTATCTTGTCGAGAGGTATCTCGGGAACTTTCTGCTTAGAGTCTACTTTTGGTATATTGGATTCAAGTTCTGGAACCTGATCCTTCACATGATTCCAGAGCTCCGGTTTTGCCTTGAGCAGCTCCTCTACAGTGAGGTGACATTGAACCTTAGTGTTTTTCACAACATCAGTGTTCCTGGGAATCACTGAGTCTTCGTTTCTTACCAATATCGTGGGCGCTCTGATCTGGAGAGATTCAGATTCCCATGGGCCTGTGAAATGAGGCAACTCTTGTAAAGAATTAGATTCAAAATCTAATCTCTCATCCTCTTGTTGCTCTGCTTGATCCCCATAGATAGAGGGAATGTCTTGGGGAAATTGATCATGAAGGTCATCAATCTCAGGAATAGGAGGGAAATCACCCTTCTCTTTGGCCCATTTCTCTTCTTGTATTTCCCGCAAGAACTCTGGAGAGTACTGTTGTATTGAAGGAGGTATTCCAGCATCCGTAGAATTAGGAACATAAGCTACCATTTGTGGTGCGCTTCCTCTTTCAACAACTGGTTGAGCCTGTGGAGGTAAAGAAACTTGTGATTTGTTTACCAACTGCTCTAATCTTTCTAGTAAGCCTTGGAAATGCAAATCCGGCTTGACAGCGTTCGTCTGACTGAACTTTTGGCTAGTCTCAAGTATAGCTTGAGCTTGTTCTACCATTTTCATACACATCTTCATCCGTTCAATCTCTAAGTCGGCTCTAGGATAACTCCTGTCTAGGTTTGCAGCTGTTGGCCCTTCTTGAAGTCGAGCCTGGTAGGCTTTAAACATCATGTCCAAGCCTTCAGGAGTGGGGTCAGCTAATACTGATCCTACTCGGGGTGGTGGGTGGGTTACGAGGGGTGTGTTAGAAGGTGGAGAATTGGAGGGTGATGGGGATAGTAGTGGAGGAAGTGTGTGGGAGTGCGGTTGAGATGTGATTTCTGTGATTTTTGCCTTGGTTTCTCTCACGCTTTCTTCAAGTTCATTTATCTTTTTTGCCCATTGTCTCTTCATTCTTTCACGACTCTCCTTCCAGGCTCTAGTCCTCTTTTTGGTTATGCTCTCTGTTTCACTCACCTCGGGGCTCTTTTCGGGACCAACACCTTGGTGTTGTTGAAGTGCCTGGGCTCTTGTGATCACCTGCACAGGTGCAGTGGAAATCCCGCTTCCTATGGAGTCTACAACTAACCCCACAACATTGATAGGAGTGATCTTAGGCATGTTATTGGGGTTTTTTGGGCAATCTCGTAGGAGATGCTCTTTCCCGCAGTCTTGACAAAAGCCCTGAATGGTTACTGGCTGAGGTAGTGTAGGGATAGGTAGTGGACAATCACGTACAAGGTGATCTCCCTGACATCTGAAACATGGCCCTCTAGGAAATGGGGGTCGTACCTGCCTAGGTTGAGGTCTAGAGTTGGGGTTTGTGTACATGACATTAGAATACTCCGGTTCCCCACTATTTTCACTTGGGTCCTCATAGTAGTATGACTCGTTATGCTCGGGTGACTTCATGTAGTAAGCCTGTGGGCTATCAATATGTGCGGAGTCAAAACTATGGTCACTGGGGTCACTGTCTGATAGCAATGGGGTGACTGGGACTATGGCTCTGTTCGGATTTTCTTCAGTAGATGCATACTTCACTGGGATCACATTGGTTGGAGTAGGGGGTTGCTGCACTAGGACTGGTTGAGGTCTCTGCTGCCCTTGATAAGGTGGCTGATAAGTTTGTTGCGGTCTGTTGTATTGTGGTGATGGGTACAGATTCTGGTATCTACCCTGTTGTGGATATGGCTGAGGATAATTTTGCCTAACAGTTTGTTTGTTATATGGGCAGTCTTGTGCCATGTGATTGGTGTACCTGCGCTCTATGGTGCAGTACTGGCCACTAAGGTTCGCCTGAGGTTGAGCCATAATGGGGCATACACTTGCCATATGTTCGCCGCCACAATTGTAACACCGCTTAACTGGGGCAAATCTTGGAATTTGCTTGCTAGAGACGCCTAGTTTTTGGGCTACCTTCTCTGCAAGTTCCTCGATGGATGCGGATTGACCAGATGTCTGTGTGCTAGCGTTATCAGAATCCTTATAGATTTTTGATAGTCCTAATTCCTCACCGAGATTGTCCTCAATGTCTATGCACATGCGCACGCACTCCTCTATCGTTCTAGGGTCCTTCAGGTACACATATGACCTGAGCTTAGTGCTCAACAATCCATCTAGGAACAAGGCCACCTGTTTGGCTGGTGTGGGCAACTCCGGCATAGGGCATCTCTCCAGGTACTGTCTAAATCTTCTTCCAGCTAGTCTGACCGTCTCTTGAGGTGTTTGTTTGAAGCTATGAATTAGTGAGGAGGTGTTGTGCCTGATTCCACTCTTAGAAAACTCAACAATAAATGCCTCTAAGAGTTGGTCTATGTTTCTGAAATGCCTCTCATTCAGTGGTTGGAACCACGTAAGGGCAGTGTTCCTAAGGGTTAGACCGAAAGCATTATATTGCGTGAATAGGTCCTCCACTTGTTCAGCTTTCAACACTTGTCGAAATTCTGCCACATGGTCATACGGGTCTCCCGTGCCATCGAAGTAATTCTTCATGGACTTCACAAGTTGGGTTGGACGCAGGGTCCTAGTGTGTTCTCTCGGCCTTGGCAAAGGAAAATCATCAATGTCCCGGTGATTCCATGGGGTTCTATGTCTCTCAGTTTCTACTCTATTCCTTTCTGTTCCCGTTCTTTCTCTTCCCAGGGAGTTGGCGAAACTTACCTCAGGTTTGTCTCTACCTCTATCTCTTTGAGCGCCATGAGCTTGGGAGGTCCCAGCTCCTTGATGACCAAAGGACACATTAGACCTTGGTTGGGGAAAAACTAATTCACCCTTCCAAGTGTAGGCATGTCTGCCTTGCTCAGTGACCACGAAGATTCTCTCTGATGCAGTGTCTAGGTAGGTTACTTGGCCTGGACTATCAGGGTCTTTAAACTCGTAGATTGTGAGGGTGTTCCCCTCCTGAGGTTGAGAGGTTCTATATCTCCAAAAAGCCTCATCGGTTTCCCGATTTAAAAGCAGATCTATGCTTTTATTATCTTGTGGAATCCACTCAGGAGTCATGATTCTGGTCAAGACAGACTTACCACGGGGAGTTCTTGGCTCTCTCTCTAAGTTCCCTTGCTCTATATCTCCCATGTCGGTCTCTGCAATCACATTTCCAAACTCATCAGTTCTATCGGGAAGAGTGGTGACTACATATATAGTCCCCTCTTTATCTAGGTATGCTCCATTCTCAAACTTGACTACCGGGTGGTCTATTCCATGGGGTTGGTCGGGGTTCTTAATCTGGACCACTGATCTTCTCAGTCCGTCTTCGTAGATGCGAGCACCTAGACGATTCGTCCTGATATATTCCAATTGAGTCTTATAAGGCCCCTCTGGCTTTTCTAGATAAGCCAACCCTGAACTCCCTACGGGTCTCTCCATGTGATAGGACATTTCAGAATCACTGGTTTCTGATCTGGGAGTGTATGGGTAATCACTCAACTGCTGGGCCCAAGACCTGGCAGTGTGATTGACACTAGCTTCAGAAGATCTGAGGCTTCGTCTGTCTCGGCCTAAATGTCTGCCTGATCTAAGGTTCATATGCCTGATTTATTTACCCCCTGGAACCCAAGCACGCTCTCGTTGCAGGTTGATTTTGCATCAATCACTTCGTTCTTTTTAGTTGAATATTATGTTTATGGTCTTGTCTGAAATTGCGTCGTCAGGGGTACTTAAGTGAATTTCCGCACTTGATGAGTGATCGATTCCCGTTTATCTTTTTGTCCCTTAGTGTTTTCGTACTTAAGACCTATTTATTTTCTTGCACTTGGTTGATTAATTCTCTTGGACTTGATTCGTGCCTAACGTTGCCCTAGTTAATTACCACACCTAAGTCGTACTTAGTCTAGGCTAGGAATTGACAAAGGAGGGTTATGAGATTTTCCCACCTCAATCAGCTGGTTGACCCGACAGCTATGCAAGCCCAGGAAGCCTTCTCCCAGGCCCGGTACTCACCCTCGCTAGCTTGCTTTGATTGCCTTGAGTGCCCACAAAGTTCCTGCAAGAACTCACCAGTTAGTATAGATTGATTGCCACAAGTATTTGAAAGACACACTTCAATAATTTTAGTCCCCCTGGAGTAACTCACTGTACCCCCTGAATCTGAGAACCACTTAGTTCCACCTAAAGGTCAACTTAAAAATGCATGTTCTGAAACTCCGCGTATGATTCTTACAAAAACCAGTCGAGGTCCACGTAGGATTCTCAACGAGCTTTCCAATGAGACCAAAATCTCATCAATCGGAGTTCGTATGGTCAAGTTGTGACCATTCAGGCAGATAGGGGTCAAAACAGGCTCTCAGGGTTCAAGGATTTCCTCACAGGTTCCTAGGTCTTGTCCCACTTCTAAGGCTCTAACGTTACTCCAATGTGACCAAAACTAAGCTCAATTGTACCTCAATTTACTCCAAATATTCACTCTAAAATTTCGTGCGTTAAGGCCATGTATCGCGATAGGTCGGGTCGAAGTGTCGCGATACCCCCAAGTGTCGCGATAGCTCGTGAAGTGTCGCGATACCCCCAAGTGTCGCGATAGCTCGTGAAGTGTCGCGATACCCCGAAGTGTCGCGATAGCTCGTGAAGTGTCGCGATACCCCCAAGTGTCGCGATAGCTCGTGAAGTGTCGCGATAGCTCGTGAAGTGTCGCGATACCTCGTGAAGTGTCGCGATACCCCGAAGTGTCGCGATAGCTCGTGAAGTGTCGCGATACCCCGAAGTGTCGCGATAGGTCGGCTCGAAGTGTCGCGATACCCCGAAGTGTCGCGATAGCTCGTGAAGTGTCGCGATACCCCGAAGTGTCGCGATAGCTCGTGAAGTGTCGCGATAGGTCGGCTCGAAGTGTCGCGATACCTCGTGAAGTGTCGCGATACCCCGAAGTGTCGCGATAGGTCGGCTCGAAGTGTCGCGATAGCTCGTGAAGTGTCGCGATACCCCGAAGTGTCGCGATAGCTCGAGATATGGCGAATTTTCCTGTTCTATCTAGGGTTCCTAGGAGCTCTAGGCCTGCGCAATGCCGTGGTGTACTCAGAATCGTGAGAAGTCGAACTTTTCGGAGTGTCGCGATAGCTCGAGCTCAACGCCTCGGGGACTGTGCAGGCAGTTTCTGTACCTGCTGAGCTTGCTGGAGATGATGATGGAGCTGGTACCTGCAAGAAACATGCAAAAAACACACAAATGCAAACACACACAATCGCTCTCTCTCAAACTCGCACACAACAAATGAGGGAAAGAAAGGGAAGAGGGGATATGTAGTGGGGAAGGAGGTGAAGGTGAAGATGGAGATGGAGGAAAATCAGAAATTTACCTACTACTTACCATTCCAACGCGTCCTCTCTACGTCTTACCATCACACGCTCGTCCTCAAAGCTCGATCCCCGGCAACGGCGCCAAAATTTGGTGTAGCTCAGAGATGAGTAGCACCTCCTTTAATGTCAATCCGGGAAGACATGAGGATGGTATGAAGACCACAAGCAAGTGGAAGCACAAGTGTGTGAGTGAGAAGCACACAAGCATGCACACACATACACACACACACGCACACACAGTAAGATCAAAGAGAGGAAGACAATGGAATCACTTCTATTGCAAGAAAGTTCTCATACAAGCTCAAACTACAAGAAGCTCACCTCTAAAATGAGCTCTCTAGCTCTATTTATAGTTCTTGACTAGCTTTGGCCCTGTTCAGACCTAGTGTCCGGCCTAGTTAAAAATTAGGTTCCGGGGCTTATTTGAGGGCCCAAACGAGATCTAAAAATTATGAAAATTGACAGGCAACTACATCTAAGGCTCCCCAAGCTCGAGGACTCCTCGGCTTGTACAAAATGGAGCTACAAAAAGGTGAAATGATATTTACAAGGGTTCGTAGTGATGAGAATCACTTTAGAATGATGTGGGGGTTTTGAAAAAAAATAAGTTGCCTCAGTGCTAGATCTTCATGTGTGTCCATACTTGCTTCTTCCCGCATCCTGTCAACAGCCACCTGTTTGCAACACTCTCTACCTATGTGCAGAGATATACCTTCACAAAGTTGATAATTTCTCACAACTCACTCAATAAAATAACCTGAAACTTTGACAAACTTCAGGGCACTATATGAGAGACCAAATGAAGCTTAAATCAATGAAAATGAGTAGAACGAGAGAGTGAAAAATGGTCTGCAATCTGGTACAATCAGATTTGGAAAAGCCTAACTACACCTCTAGATAGAGAGGAGTGAAATCATGAGAAAATGAGGTAAGCAAGCAAGGAGGCTGCTTGTTGGAGTTTATGAATTTACTAAACTAAGTGGGAAACTCGTGGAATGCATACAACTCAAGAAACAAAGACAGGATGATGCTTATATAGAGTTTTACTTTTCCCATAATCTAGCTAACCACCCGCCAATCAGTGTAGGTGCACTTTTTGGTGGCTGATTTGATGAGATTTAAATTTGATTGAGTTTGGTGGAGCTTCTTTATTGCACAACTTTGGGTCCTCCTTTCTGATTGGTCCACTTGCAAAATTCATGGTTGAGCCTTTTTGCATGATTGAGACTTGATTTTCAACACTCCCCCTCAAGTCTCAATGCCTAGGTCCTTCATTCCAATGCATGCCTTGAAGTTTTGTAACTTTAGTCCATCTAATTCTTTGGTAAAAGTATCTAAATATTGGGTTTTTGTATTGACATGCTCCATTTTGACATCCTTTGACACGATCTTTTCTCTAATTAAGTGGTAATGCACTTCTACATGCTTCGACCTTGCATGGAACACTGGATTTTGAGCCAAGCATATGCTACTTATGTTGTCACAAAAAATAGGTACTTGCTTAGCCTGCAGATCAAGATCAACAAACAACTTCTTGAGCCACATAAGCTCACATGAGACTTGTGCTAAGGCTCTATACTCAGCTTCGATCGATGAGAGAGCCACTGTTGGTTGTTTCTTTGACATCCATGAGATGGCCTTCTCCCCTAGCATGATAACATATCCACTAGTGCTCCTCCTATCATCTTTGAAACCTGCCCAATGAGCATCACAATAAGCTTGTACATTTAATCCATAATCAAGTGGATAATATAGACCTTCATTCACTGATCCTTTGAGGTATCTAAGTACCCTTTTGGATGCAACAAGATGAGATACTCTTGATGCCTGTAAAACATTGAGATAACACTCCAACTACATGTGCAATATCTGGTCTCGTCATAGTAGCATACAAGAGAGAACCAATTATTTACCTATACATGGTCACATCCTTCACTTCTTCACCTTCATGAGCACTTAGTTTAACATTTACTTCTAATGGATTTGAAATGGGCTTGCAATCACACAAGCCAAGCTTCTTCAAAAGATCTAGAATGTATTTCCTTTGAATCAAGTATATACCTTCCTCTTTATATAGTAATTCAATTCCAAGGAAGTACCTTAAAATCCCTAAATCAAAGATGTTAAACTCACATCCAAGATTCCTCTTTATGTCCTTGATGTTGGCTTCATCATCCCCTGTAATGATCAAATCATCAACATATGTACATATGAAAACAGTTTTGCTACCGTCCTTCACAAAGAGTGATGGATCTGCATGACTCTGATTGTATCCACATTTTACCAAGTAATCCACAAGTCTTTGGTTCCAAGCCCTTGGGGCTTTCTTGAGTCCATAGAGATCCTTCTTAAGCCTACATACATGATGTGGAAACCTCTCATCTTCAAAGCCTTGGGACTGCTCCATGAAGACTACCTCTTCAAGCTCTCCATTTAGGAAAGCATTCTTCACATCCAATTGGTACATCTTCCAACCTTTTGAGGCTGAAATTGCAATCAAACGTCTTATGGTGGACATCTTAGCTACTGGAATGAATGTTTCCTCAAAGTCAATGCCATAGGTTTGAGCAAAACCTTTGGCAACCAGCCTTGCTTTATACCTAGAGATGCTCCCATCTGCATGCCTCTTTACCTTGTACACCCATTTGTTGCCAATGACTTTCATGTCATTTGTTCTTGGCACCAATGACCAAGTATCATTTTCTTCAAGTGCCTTGACTTCCTCCTCCATGGATTCAATCCGTTCCCTATGCTTATCTGCTTCTTCAAAAAATTTAGGTTCTTCACAAGCTATAACTTGACTCATGTATTGTTGACGTTGTAGCATCACAACTCATACCTGTCAAACTAGGAAGCATCTCATGAGACCCAAATGTTTGCGTAGAAGCACTCAGCAGACGTAACGGCGCTTCGTCAACGTATGATTAACAATGTTATTAACAAGAAGATACAACATAAGCATCGCGAATGATGCTCCTAATCGTAATCACAAGCATAATAACGACGTAATCATACATCAACGTATCACAAGCGTTAGACAAGAAGAGAACAAGCATGCATGCACATCATGACGACGAGAGAGCAAGAGTCTGTCTACAAACTAGCATAATCTCATTACTTCTCAAAAAGCTCTCCCAAAAGAAGAGGTGGAGACCTCTTTATATACAAAATGGCAAAAAAGCATGCTATGTGGGATTTCTAAACTGAAAGGAGAATCAATGATCCCACTTATTCTCTAGTGTGACACTCACACACACCTATACAAGAGTGCTTTATTAACTGAATGAAAGGTAGAAAAAGGTACAAATGATGATGAAGATAGAGTGGATCCAAGAAATATATGTTGTATCTTCAACACTCCCCCCCCTCCTTGACTTTGTCGTCCTCGACAAAGCTTTTGCAAGTATGGAGCTTTTGTGGAAGAGTGTGTAGGAGTTCCTTTTGATTTGCATGATCTGTGCACCATTGGAGTGCTTTGCTTTGTTTCTTTACTTCATATTGCTTTTTGTTTGGAGTTGAGTGCTTTAACTTGGTTTTTTTGCCTCATACAGATGGAAGACTATGCTAAAATGCTTTGTATTTCTTTCTTTCTTTCTTTCCCTTTTTTTTTTTTTTTTGGTAGTGGATGGATGAGAATGAAATGACGAAATGTAGATGATATATACAAATAGATGAAATTAATTAATCTCTTCTTAGTCCATATGCATGAGTGGGGACTAAGGGTGTATGGGTGGGAAACAAAAATGTGCCTATGCACGGTCTTGTAATGTGACCCTATCTTATGCATACTCTAACAAATGCATACAAAAAAAACAATGGTGCAAAAAATGAATGGGTCTTGAGCAAAGTGCTCAAGGGTTAGGTGATGATGAGACTTTCTCCAAATCTTCAACTTTAAGAACCTTCTCTTTTTCATCAACCATTTGACATGGATGATACCTTTGTCCACCAACCTGAACAAAGAAAAATAAAAAGCAAATTTTTGAAATCTATGTACATGTGTCCTCTTTGTGCCTGGGTTAAACTAAGTGTGCCAAATGCTTGACCTTTGGATGAGGCCCTATTCGCGTGCATACTTGGTGTGCATCTTAAACATATGCTGTGCATTGGGCAAGGTTGGGTCCGACACCCATGGATGCTGCACGAAGAGGTCTTAGGCCGCCAATATGTCCTCACTTTGTTGGTCTTAGCCTTGAGGTTTCTCCTTGGATCTTTTCTAACTTGATTTCTTTGGATCCCTTGGTCGGAAGTGGTCGTTCTTGATGATAAGGCATGGTGAATCTAGACCGTAGATGAGAGGGTTGAATTTGTATAAGAGCTTTCTTTGGTACCCATATCATAGTGCGATTTGGTTGGGCTCTAAGTAAGTTCTTGGCCACCCAAATTTGCTTTACATTACAAGGGAAATGTGACTTCTTCTTGATGTATGGGTCTTTTGGGCCTTCTATGTGAGTCTTTAGAAAAAAATCATCTTTACATGGGGAGTTCAACAAAAGTTGAGTTTCTTTACATATATCATGCTCATGCAATGGATCATAGGGTTGTGTGGTTTATACAAATAGGTGATGGATTGTTGTTACAAAGTATTTGCTTATCCTTTTCTTGATGAGCCAAATGTATCACATCTTTGCCCATGGATTCATAAGGAGAATCCAAGTCTAGAGGAAGAGAGAGCGCTTCCATATCCCCCAAGCACTTGGAGTCCTCCACTTCATCTTTCATCAAGGTTTCCTGTGACTTACTCAAAGAAAGGTTAGATGAAAAAGCATGAGTGGAAAGACTATTTTGTGGATTAAAAGTACAATCTTTGAATAGATGATTATGTCCACAATCCATACAATGAGGATAATCATCAAGATTTCCAAAAGACTCATTATGGGGATGGACATAATAAATGGACAAGATGCTTCAAACCCTTGATGTTCAAAAAACCTTTGAGTGCCTATGACCAAGTCTTCATCTATTCCTTCCATAACAAAAAATGTTTCAAAAAATTCCATAGCATTCACCACAATAGGCAACATAACTTGACCCATGCAATCATAAGTTTCACCATTCATGAGGATAGAGGAATGAGTGGTTAGTTGAATGTATCCAAAATAATTGTCACTAAATCAATATGAATTAAATTCCACTCACAATGAGGGTTAATATAAGCACTCATATTTCTACGTTCATGACCAATGAATACATTTACGAAAGTGTTGCTATATTCCCTAGTGGCAACTATGGAACCCACACCTTTAGAAATTCTACTAATTTCCTCTACCCCTTGTGAATTTTCTCTATTTGTTTCACCTTGATCATGTGTGATTAATGCATGCATTTCATCTTTTTCTTCATTCTTTTGTGCAATCTTTTCCCCCTTCCTTCTTTCTTTTGCCTTTTTCTTTCCCATGTTTTGTTGAAACAATTTTTGGTTTTTTGAGTGTTTGTTTGGTATTTTAGGAGTTTTTAGAATTTGTTTGAGGTTTTGTGTATGTTGTTTGAATGTTTTCTAAGATGTGTAAATAAGTTCTAATGGGGTTCTTCTAACAAAATTAACAAAAAAGAGTTTTTACAGAATCTCCTGTAGTACTCTAAAAACAGTCCTCAAAAGAAACCTCATGAGAAGGACTTATAGCTATCGTCAGTTCTTCTTTATGTTGAGTGCATGCAAGCACAAACATTATACTATACAGTATTGGCAAATCAGCTGAGAATATTAGCAACTTTTGGTAAATTGGTCGGCTCCTAAAAGTGCAGTCAGAAGCAGAACATAGATGCATGAGGCAGATCATACATGCATGAGAACAAGGTTAACCTCGAAGACAACATCGCCTTCATTAAATCACTTGAATCCCCCAACGTCAATCTCGTATGAGGATCACATGGATTAGAATGTTCTATCGGCATATTCTATTCTCGTTGGCTGTTCAGCCGATCAGATCTCAATTCCACAATTCTCTCTTTATTTGAGAGACATATCTCCGTGGCCGCAGTGTGCAATGCGCGGCAAAAACAGTCTATTGGCGAGGCATACTTGCAGCATCCATTTCCAGGCCCGCACAGACATTCGATTGGTTGCCCAGTTCAAAGCCCATTACTCTGCAATGCATGTGAGGATTAATCTGTACCGCCCTTTTATAGGCGACCGCAGTTGGCAACCTAAGTTTAGAAAATCTAAAGCGAGCCGAATGCATCTGTACCGCCCATTTACAGGCGACCACATCTGCAATCTAAGTTTAGAAAATCTGAAGCGAGCAGATGTATGAAGATCTACTTGGAAACTGTAGTCTGTACACTATTGTTTTTTTTTTTTCTTTCTCTCATCGCTGTGTCAGACTAACGAGTGACGACAATTGAAGAAGATGCAGTATCAGATTTCTTTTGCGTAACATTAGGAGATCCATTTCCTAGTATCCAATGGATGCAGTCTTCTAGTGATCGAGTCTACTGATTTTGGAGGGTACTGTGTATATCCGGATTCCGGGGAGTAGTGTTGCATTTTCATCTCCTGAGCTCGCATTTTCTCCTCATATTGCTCCCCGAGTGATGGCTGAAACTTCGTGATGAAAGCTTTCAGCAAACGATCATTCTCACCAAATTACTACCCATATACATTATGCTGATCACCTATCGAATAATGGTCACTGATTTTACTATTCTTTGTGATTCAAAAGGAATGGTTCTGGACTGAAATCTTACAGAGTGTCCAATCCGTAAATGTTGTTGCGCATGATCTACACAAGTTCACAGGACAACAAGAAAGAGACACAGGTCAGTAGGCAAAGTTGAGCGCACTCAGCAAGGACGGCCATTTATCTGAAGATTGTATGCAGCCTCTACAAAGTGGCATCCAGTTGGACGTCTTTCCAACCTTTCCCATACTTTAGCCTTAGCTTGGCATAACCGATCTAAGGCTTCGTGATGATTCAGTAACACGAGCATATTAGATCGCTGAAAAGCCTTTTTTTTCCTTTTGTAATACACCGCTTTTAACGAGCTCATTAGCCGCTGATGAGGACGGCAGCTGCCATTCTCCATGTTTCTTTCACTTGGCGCTGCTTAGGCCAAGAGCCATGGACTATTCGCACTGTGTCAGTTACAATAGTGCAAACTTACACAGGAATTACACGCTTCCCTTGTACTGTATGCATCAAAACTGTGGTGTGCATAGGATGCTGTATGCATCAAAATAGTGGTGTGCTACTACTTGATAGACAATCCATGAGATCGACTTCTATTAAATGGCCTGATTAGCCAATATGGTCCTAGCTTGTTGACCTCCAGGTACCTATTACTGCATAGAATCTCCAATATGCCCTTCTTTTGATGCTTTGATATATCCTCTGAGATCACATCACACATGGCCCGTGTGCTTGCAAGCGTGATTCATTGAACATCTGAAAACCTCCCACTGCTCCCTTTTCTAGAGACTTCCAACATCCAAGATTTTCCAAGAACAGAAGTACTTACCACAATCTTTTTCTCGTCTCCTTGTTTGTCCTTGCAGTCGCCAATGGTCAGACCATTCATTTCCTTCCTTTGGCTGCAAGAAAAATCCTTTGATGGTTCCTCATGAGTTCGAGAATTCTGGAGCTATGTCTGAGAGAATTTTTGTTCTTCCTTTGAAAGATCCCCGAGGGCCGAGTCCCTCCTGTATCGACTAAAATGAAACTCTACCCTTTGCACTTAGAGATTTCAGTTCCTTTTCAAAAAATCGGCCTTATGTGCTGATGATCCGCTTGCCACTCATCAGCTTGCGTTTTCACGTTTTCAGCCGATCCACCATGTGAGCCCATTAGGTCTAGGTTGTTCCATCCATAGCACAAAGATCTTTGAAGTAGCATAGTTCGCACAGGAGTAGGGCAGATGCTTTTGGACTGTAGATTTACCCATCGTCGCTACAAAAATGGACACGAACAATAGGAGCAAGGTGATCAGTTTTGTGGTTGGAGTGGGTTTGCCTATGGATGCGGACATGAGGGAGAGCCCGTAGTAAGCGTGGACATATAGGACACAAATTGAACTTAGAATTAGACTTTTGCTTCTATCAGAATCTTCATCGCTACCTCTTGCAATGTCATCCCCATCACCACAGTCCTGATTTCTGCTATCTTGCTTACTCCATCTCTTTCTTTCATTCTCCACAGACTGTATGAGGTATGAGGGAGCAGAGGGAGAGAGATGTAGCGATGAACCTGTTAGACTCAGCATATGCTGCCGCACTAGGATTCATTACACTCCTTAGTTTCCTCTGTATATCTTCTGAACGCCTCTGTTTCTATTCTGTTACTCAGAGTTAACAAACGCTTCCAAGTATTGCAGAGATGAAGCTACTCCCCTGATATGAGCTACCGGCTCTTCTTCGTTGATGTAGGTTGACACAAAGATATCAATCGTGCTCATTCACCCTCATTCTGTTTGGCTTGAATCGCTTTTCAAGATGCACCTCCTGTGGTGTTTCGTCCCTTGTCTTTCCCCTTCCACTGTCTATTTTCTCAAGTGCCTTTGATAATCAGAAGGTAACAACCTCAGGCTTGAATCCTAGTGGAGATTGTTGGAGCAAGTCTATGACAAGCCTAAGTATTGGCTTGAGTCTCACAAAGTCATAGAAAAAGCCTTAAAATGAAGACTATGTAAAGTTCACTTGTGAACTACCTCTTGTAACTTTTGAAGAGTTTACTTAATGTAAAAGTGAAAGAATCTTAAGTGGTTGAGTCCACTTGATCAAGAATGGAAAGAGGAGCCACGAATTCGTGATTTGTGGTAGGTAGAGAATCAAATCAATCATTGATTGATTGGAGAGTGATTGAGGGAAGTTAGCCCCCCAAACTCAACTATAAATAGATGGAAGTTTTAGTCGTGGTTAGAGAGACCTATGTGCCTCCAAGAGCTGAGCTTTATGCCATATCAAGGTGTGATTACAAGGCACACATATGTATCAGTAAGTCCATTGTATTTTACAAGCAATATACTTTCATTTTCATTATCATTTGGGTTCATATTTCCATGTTCTTGTGAAGTGTACTACTCACTGCCATATCTCTCAGTTTTCTCAGTCAACTTGCAGAGATGTTTTCTTTGCGCTTGGTGCATCATTTTCAGTGATTTAACTTGGTAAAGCTAGCTCTATAAGTCTACTATATGCTCACAAATTTTCATGTCATTTGAATGTTGCAATCTTCAGTTATGTTCATTTGAAGTCAAGAGGGTCTGTTCATCTTCACTTCTCTGTCAGGACTTTTTCACTCATCTTGTCAGAGGTGTTTCTCAGTGGTTACTCATCCAAATTCAATGATTTGGATGAGTAACGGTCTAGTATAACCATAAAAATTTGCATAATCATTGGATTCCTACATTTTGAGTTATGTTGATTTTTCTGCTCACTGGTTTCAAACTGTAGCAGCCCGTGAAAATCGGGATGATGTCATCAATTGTTAAAACTCATTCTCAGTGTGTGGTTCATTATTTTTGATGAGATTACTCTTGAAAGTTAGCTCTTTAAGTTAACTAGACTTCCCCAAGAGGAATTAAGCTAATTGCTACTGTGCTCAGAGAATTATGTAAAACACTGGACAGGTGTATGAACCAAGAATAGCAAGTTTTCACCTCTGAGCTAACTCCAACTTATCTGTTTTGATCTATCTTTTTGAGAGTGATCTTCCAAGGTAAATGGGTGTCTAATACATCCGTTGGCAAGCTAAAAGGGCCCACCATATACTTCTGGAGTTCATTTGGCTGGTGTAGATCAAGGATTTTGCAACACCTCTTCATCTTCAAGCACATACCTATCCATCTCTTCACAGTGGTATCAGAGCAAGGTTGGACAACATGGCAGATGGATTTCCTTCATCAATTGATAAATTAGACAGAGGTAACTACTCAGCTTGGTCATTAAGAATGGAAGCCTATCTCCAAGGTAGAAGTTTATATGGTTATGTGGCTGGAGATGAAGTTATGCCAAGTTTCAGGAACAAAAGTCAACCAACACAAGAAGAGCAAGAAAGATTGAGCACATGGTGCTCCAAGGATGCACTTGCAAGGTCTTATCTCCTCAACTCTATCTCAGATTTTTTGTTGCCTCACATTAGAAGTTGTAAGACATCTCAGGAAGTGTGGGATGCACTTGAAGCTTTCTTTTCTTCAAGTACTAAAGCTAGGAAGCATCAACTATGGCTGGATTTCACAACTCTCAAGAAGGCTCCCAAACAAAATGTGACTGATTTTGTCACAAAGCTCAAGGACATAGCGGATCAGTTGGGAAGCATTGGAGAGGTAATAGATGAAGAGCAAATTGTAAGGCAGGTCATCAATGGCTTGAAGGCAGATGACAAGTGGGAAGCATTCACCACAGCTATGGATTTGTACATGGACATGCATGTACCTGATTTCAACACACTCATTGGACAACTACTTACTCAAGAGGCAAAGCTTATCAAAAATGGGGAAAGCTTTAAAGGTAATCAATCTTCACCTTTATACACGGATGAAAGCAAGTCTAAAGATAACAAAGGAAAGGCAAAGAAAGTGGATGATGAAGCAGGTACATATCAAGCTAACTATGCAGGTAGAGGAAGACATGGCAGAGGTAGAGGAAGAGGAGGTAGACAAGGCAGGGGGAGATCCCAAGAGTCCAACTCATGTTCTATTTGTGGATTAACTAATCATACAACTGAAAATTGCTTTAGGAATTCCAGGAATCAAAGAGGCAGAGGATACAATAGAGGAAGTTATGGCTGCTCAAGAGGAAGGTTCAACAACTACCATGGCAACTACAACAACTACAATCATTCAAACTATCAAGGAGGCTACAAAGGAAGGAGAGACTACAATAACTACACAGAAGACTCAAACAAAGAGGATTCATTATTGATCATGAACATGGCTATGCCAAAAGGTAAATCTGATGAGCACGTTTTCTACATAGATTCAGGTTGTTCAAATCATGTGGCAGGAAATGTGGCACTCCTATCAGATTTAGAAGATCCAAGGAATAAGCATGAGGTACAAACAGGAGATGATACAAAACATCCTGTGGAGAAAATAGGCAATGTCAAAGCACCTGATGGAAACATCAACCTACTTAGTAAGGTACTCTATGTCCCTACCATTACAAAGAATTTGATAAGTGTTGGGCAGATAGTAGAGAAAGGGTTGCAAGTCAGGTTCACAAAGGCTGGAGCATTTGTTGAAGATCCAAGTCAAGGATTCAGAAAAATTGCAAAAGGTGAAAAGACAGGTAGATTGTTCACACTTGAATTACAGGACACTAGAAACATTGCTCTCTTTAATTATGGTAGTCAGGCACTCACAGAATTGGAAGTATGGCACAAAAGGTTAGCACATATTGGTGAAAGGTCATTAAAGCAAATCTGCAGGGACCAAAGTGTACTTGGACTTCCTAATTTGTCAAAACAACATATGATTTATAAGTGTAGTGCATGTCAATTTGGAAAGTCTCACAGGTTACCATTCATGAAGAAAGGTTACATGCATGGAGATCTCTTGGAGTTGGTTCATACAGATGTATGGGGACCTAGCAAGGAAGCTTCAATATCTGGATCAAGGTATTATGTTTCCTTTATTGATGATTGCAGCAGATGGACTATCCTATTCTTTATGAAACACAAAGATGAAGTTTTTTCATGTTTCAAAAGATATTTGGCTCTTGTGGAGAATCAAACAGGTAAATCACTAAAAAGGCTAAGGTCAGATGGAGGGGGAGAATACTTCTCCCATGAGTTTGATTCTTTTCTTCAAGAAAGAGGAATCAAAAGAGAGGTAACTACAAGGTACACTCCTGAGCAAAATGGAGTGGCAGAAAGAAGGAATAGGACAATTGTTGAAGCTGCAAGGTCTATGTTAAATGAAAAGCATTTACCTAATTACTTATGGGCTGAGGCTGTATCTACAGCCACTTACTTGATTAACAGGTTGCCTTCAAAATCCCTTGATGGGATGACTCCATATGAGGCTTGGAATGGAAGAAGACCAAGCTTAGATCATTGTAAAATTTTTGGATGTATTGCTTTTGCTCATGTTCCTTCACAGGTTAGAGGCAAGATGGATCCAAAGGCAGAAAGGTGTGTATTTATTGGATATGACAACAATCAAAAGGGCGATAGGTTATACAACCCTACCAACAAAGGATTCTTGGTAAGCAGAGATGTAGTTTTTGATGAGAACAATTCATGGTATGAAGATTCATGCAGGAAGGTCAATTTACCATATAATCTTGAAGAAGATTTTCCAAAGCTTGGTAGAGAACAACCGAAGATTGAAGAACAAGACACCTCAGAGGATGATGAAGAATCTCACATGGAAAAGATATGGAAGTCTAAAGGTAAAACAAAATTGCAGGAACTTGGACATGAGGCAGAATCATCACATCATGGCCTAAGAAGATCTATGAGGGAAAAGAAAAAACTAGAAAGGTATGGGTTTGACACCTCATTAGTAACTAAACACTCTATCTACATAGCACAGGATATAAACCAAGAGGAGCCATCATCATTTGAAGAGGCCAAAGCAAAATCAGAATGGAAGCATGCAATGAAGGAAGAGATTGAAGCACTTGAGGAAAACAACACTTGGGATTTGGTGCCCAAGACTTCATCCATGAAGGTAATAGGCTCAAGATGGGTCTATAAACTCAAGAAGAATTCTGATGGTTCCATTAACAGGTATAGGGCAAGGCTTGTAGCAAAAGGCTTTGCACAAACTCAGGGAATTGATTATGAGGAGACCTTCTCTCCTGTGGCAAAGATGCCTACTATTAGGGTTTTGCTTAGTATTGCCTCTTCCAAAAATTGGAAGATACTTCAACTAGATGTAAAGAATGCATTTTTGAATGGTTGGATAACAGAAGAGGTATATATGGCACAACCACCTAGTTTTGAGAATCAAGTTTATCCTGATTATGTGTGTAAACTTAGCAAAGCATTGTATGGTCTCAAGCAAGCTCCAAGAGCTTGGAATTTCAGGCTTGTTTCATTCTTGCAGGACAAAGGATTTCAACCAAGCAAGGCAGATCCTTCACTCTTTATTAAAAAGAGTAATTCCGAGGTCATCTACCTATGTGTATATGTAGATGATATTATATTGACAGGAAATGATGCAGATGGTATGAAGAAGATCAAAGATCAGATGAGAGAAGAGTTCAAGATAAGTGATTTGGGTTCACTTACCTACTTCCTAGGTTTGGAAGTTGTCTACAAAGATCATGGTTTGTTTCTCACTCAAAGGAAGTACATTAAGGACATGTTGGCAAAATTCAAGATGCAAGATTGTAAGATTGCAGGTACTCCAATGGAGGTCAATCACAAATTGAGCTCACATGAAGGTGAACTCATAGAGGACATCACATCATATCAAAGTCTAGTGGGTAGTCTCAACTATGCCACATTGACAAGAGTAGATATATGTTACAGTGTGAGTGTGCTAAGTCAATTTATGCACACACCAAGGAAACCACATATGGATGCTGCCAAAAGGATTCTCAAGTATCTCAAAGGAACCATAAATGAAGGACTTTATTATCCTTATGTATCTGATTTAGGTTTGAAGCTATTTTCTGATGTAGATTGGGCTGGCTCCAAGGGAGATAGAAGGAGCACTTCAGGTTATCTTACCTTTGCAGGTTCAAAGCTTATTTCGTGGTCATCCAAGAAGCAACCCACAGTTGCTCTCTCTTCTACTGAAGCTGAATACAGAGGTCTTGCCATAGCTACACAAGAAGCTATGTGGATGAAGACATTATTCAAAGATCTTGGATTGGAGTTTGGAACTCCAACTATTTTTGGTGACAATATGAGTTCTATTCATTTGGCTGCTAATCCTATTTTTCATGCAAGGACTAAACGTATTGAAGTTCATTATCACTATGTACGAGAAAAGGTTCTAAGCAAAGAGATTCAAATATCATATGTGTCCACTCATCAACAATGTGTAGATATTCTAACCAAAGCATTGGATGGTACAAAGCTTTGCAAATTCAAGGCTATGATTGGTTTGTAGGTAATCTTGGAAGATTGAAGACCTCAAGCATACTTGGCTTGAGGGGGAACTGTTGGAGCAAGTCTATGACAAGCCTAAGTATTGGCTTGAGTCTCACAAAGTCATAGAAAAAGCCTTAAAATGAAGACTATGTAAAGTTCACTTGTGAACTACCTCTTGTAACTTTTGAAGAGTTTACTTAATGTAAAAGTGAAAGAATCTTAAGTGGTTGAGTCCACTTGATCAAGAATGGAAAGAGGAGCCACAAATTCGTGATTTGTGGTAGGTAAAGAATCAAATCAATCATTGATTGATTGGAGAGTGATTGAGGGAAGTTAGCCCCCCAAACTCAACTATAAATAGATGGCAGTTTTAGTCGTGGTTAGAGGGACCTATGTGAAGACCTGCAAGAGCTGAGCTTTATGCCATATCAAGGTGTGATTACAAGGCACACATATGTATCAGTAAGTCCATTGTATTTTACAAGCAATATACTTTCATTTTCATTATCATTTGGGTTCATATTTCCATGTTCTTGTGAAGTGTAGTACTCACTGCCATATCTCTCAGTTTTCTCAGGCAACTTGCAGAGATGTTTTCTCTGCGCTTGGTGCATCATTTTCAGTGATTTAACTTGGTAAAGTTAGCTCTATAAGTCTATTATATGCTCACAAATGTTCATGTCATTTGAATGTTGCAACCTTCAGTTATGGTCATTTGAAGTCAAGAGGGTCTGTTCATCTTCACTTCTCTGTCAGGTACCCGACTTTTTCACTCATCTTGTCAGAGGTATTTCTGAGTGGTTACTCATCCAAATTCAATGATTTAAAGCTTGTTGGATTCAGCTTATTGTCTAGTATAACCATACAAAGTTTCATAAAGGAATTAAGCTAATTGCTGTGCTCAGAGAATTATGTAAAACACTGGACAGGTGTATGAACCAAGAATAGCAAGTTTTCACCTCTGAGCTAACTCCAACTTATCTGTTTTGATCTATCTTTTTGAGAGTGATCTTCCAAGGTACATGGGTGTCTAATACATCCATTGGCAAGCTAAAAGGGCCCAACATATACTTCTGGAGTTCATTTGGCTGGTGTAGATCAAGGATTTTGCAACACGTCTTCATCTTCAAGCACATACCTATCCATCTCTTCACAGAGATCGCACCCTCCTTCGACACAAACTCAGCTAGCTTTCCACTTCATGTTTTCTTAGTAGAAACTCCTCCCAGGTCCAACGCATAGAAATGACCATTTCTTTTTGCCAAGGGAGCTTAACATTGATCAGAATCATTTTGAAATCTTTACTGCCCCCTTCTTCACTAAGCCCGCCTTCATCCCTTCAACCCTTTGCAAAAACTATAACTGTTTCAAGATAGCTGGCACCACTACAGCCTTATCCTTTGGCTGCTCTCCATGCTCAGGAACTTCTTGAGTTATCTACTTCAGGGCATACTGAGTTTTTGGACTCCCTCAAGCAACAACCTTGTAGTTGCTCGGTTACTCCAACATGGGACAGCGATTCCGAGCCCTCTGTAGCAGTGATTGTAGATTTAGTCTATTCAACACCTACCCCCTCTTTCAATTTATCCCTATCTCATTTTGCTTACTCCGTTTCTACTCTACTCTGATAACATTTACCTGCTCGAAGGATATTTACAGGCCTGTTGAATCCCTCTCAGTGGATCCTTCCTATCCATAATTATTTCGAAGCACGCCCTGTTCTTGATGCCCCTCTCTGAGATCCTTCTTTTGCAATGAGCCTCTCTTGAATATCTAACTCGGAGGTTATCAGAATCCCACTTATTCTCTAGTGTGGCACTCACACACACCTATACAAGAGTGCTTTATTAATTGAATGAAAGGTAGAAAAAGGTACAAATGATGATGAAGATAGAGTGGATCCAAGAAATATATGTTGTATCTTCAACATGTATGCATAATGTCTTGCAATGAATGAATCATAAGTTAACCTTTGAACATGGTATTTAACCCTATTGGATGACCTTACCTCACCATTAGGTGGTAGAAATCTCATCCTCCTTGGTTTAGATGCTTTAAATCTTGGAGTTTCTAATTTTTCCATATCTTCATCACTTGCAGATTCCATGTCTACGCATCAATGGTCTTCATCATTTGCCTATTCCTTTCCTTTGCTACTTCCTTCACTTGAATGAGCTTCATTCCTTGTCCTTCCATGCAAGCCTGATGTAGTGCTCTCCTCTGATAGTGTGTTTGAAGTGGTTGGACCACTCATCTCCATGCTTTGTTGTTGCTCTTTGAAGTTCTTCTTGGCTTCATATGCATCATCAACCTGTAACACATCGTTGCTACCATACCAAGGCATCAACTCATCAAATATTACATCCCTAGAAACCTTAAGCTCTTTGCTGCAAGGATTATAGCATCTAAAACCCTTTTTCTCTGAAGAATATCCAAAAAATATACACCTATTTGCCTTCGGATCTAACTTGTGTCTCAATTCTTGAGGTATGTGAACATAACACACACAACCAAATACTTTGAGATGTGAAAGGTTGGGTTTCTTACCTCATCAAGCTTCATAAGTTGTAACTCCATGTACTCCTAAGGTTGGACACCTATTCATAATGTATATGGCTGTATTTGTTGCATCTAATAAGAGTTAGGAACATTCATTTCATTTAACAAAGCTCTAGCCACTTCTACTATGTATCTATTCTTCCTCTCTAGCACCCCATTTTGTTGAGGTGTATACCTACAAGTGAATTTCCTTTTGATGCCATGGTCATGTAAAAAATTCATTTGAAACATACTCTCCCCCTCCATCCGATCTGAGAGTCTTTATATACTTCCCTGTTTCCTTCTCCACTAGGTTTTTGAACCTCTTAAAGTGGTAAAACACCTCTGACTTTGACTTCATGCAATACATCCAAACAAAACTTGAATGATCATCTATAAATATGATAAAATATCTATTACCTCCAATGGATGGATCTCTTGTAGGTCCCCATACATCTGTGTGTATGAGATTCAACATTTCATTTCTCAAATGTGCTCCCTTCTTGAATGGCAATCTACTTTGTTTTCCTAATTGACAAGAATGGCACAAATGTTGCATATTTTGAGATATAAGATCAGGTAGACCTTTCACCAAGACCTTCCTTTGCATGTCCTTCATCCTTTGTAAGTTTATTTGTTCAATTCTTTTATGCCATAAGTCGATTTCTACAATCTATTTATTTTTATTTCCAATTGACAAGTAGACAATGTGAGGGGTTGATGGCTTTACTGTTGGACTTAGGTGTCTGCGGAAGCACGCGAACAACACAAGGAAGAAGAAGAAGCTTGGAGCACAAACACACAATACTGAATGTATTACTAGAGAATGTACAAAGATAAGTAGCCCATTAGGGCAATAGGCGTATATAAAAGCCGGGGGAAAAAAACCTCCTAAAGAGGGAAAAAAGTGCCCCGACGGTCCTAGTGTGTTCATACACATCACTACCTAAATATATCAACAAATCCCCCCTGGGAGTGATGGGGTGAACAAGGAGCTTGCACTCATGTATAAGGAAGTGCCAAGCTATGTGGAAATCACTTCACAAAAGGAAGTAATCCCAAAGCTTTACGGAAAGCTTCAAAATTCTCCCTAGGCAGAGCCTTCGTGAAAAGTTCTGCAATGTTCTCCTGCGTGGGCACATATGCCAAGCTGATCTCCCCAGTAGAGAACCTCTCCCTGACATAGTGATAATGCACCTCAATGTGCTTAGTGCGAGCATGGAACACAGGGTTCCTCGCAACTTCCAATGCGCTCTGACTGTCAGTGAAGATGGTGGTGGCAGAAGACTGACCAACACCCAAATCAGCCATAAGGCGTCTGAGCCACACACACTCAATAGTAGCTGTTGTTGATGTGTGAAACACCACAAGAAATGAATTGATGTGACACTAGACAACCTCTATGGTCACCATTAACTCATTGCCACTCCAAACTTTGAGAAATGATAGCCAAAACCAAGAACTTTACTTCTTCAGAACTTTCCATCCTCTAAAATGACATACCTTCAGTATTTTGCTAATTTCTCTTAGCTCAAATACTATTTTTCTAATATCTTTTGGTGGATGAAACTAGAAGAGAAGAGCTTTCCAAGAAGCTATTATTTTCAAGAAACGGATCTCTAGAACTCAAGTTATGGCCTTCACAAGATCACCCTATATGACTTCCCAAAACTGGAAATTTTACCTCTTTTAGTAATTTTGAGTGTCTAAAAATGAAAATTCAATGCCTAGCATTGAAATTCCTTTGTACTTAGCTTCAGTTGATGATAATGCTCTTGTATGTCGTTTCTTTGAACACCAACTTACAAGATTATCACCAATGTATATTATGTAACCATGAGTTGATCTCTTGTCATCTTGATTACCTGCCCAGTCTGAATCACTATAGGCTCTCAACTTCAAATCTGAAGTAAAAGGATAATACAATCCTTCCTTTATAGTTCCTTTGATATATCTGAGAACTCTTTGACCTACAATCCAAGGTGGGTCCTTTGGACAATGCATGAATTGTGACAAAACTCCCACTGCATAACTAAGATCAGGTCTTGTTAGTGTAGCATAAATCAAACTACCCATAAGAGATTGATACTTCCTCATATCTTTGTATTCTGCACCATCATATTTACTGAGCTTGTGATTAACTTCAAGTGGAGTTGAAGCTTCTCTGCAATTTTCCATATCAAACTTCTTCAATAGATTCAGAAGATACCTTTCTTGTGATACATATATGCCATGATCTGTATAAGTGACTTCCATTCCAAGAAAGTATGACAACTTTCCTAGGTCACTGATCTTGAACTCTTTCTCAAGTAATCTCTTTACCTCCTTGATTCCTTCATCTGAAGTACTTGTGATTATAATATCATCTACATAAATACAAATGTAGATTGTACCTTCCTCTGCTCTTTTGACGAGTAGACTTGGATCTGCTTTTGAACTTTGATATCCAAGATCATTAAGATACTTCACCAGTCTATAGTTCCATGCTCTTGGAGCTTGCTTCAATCCATACAATGCTCTTCTCAACCTGCAAACAAAATTTGGATACCTGGAATCTATAAACCCTTGAGGTTGTTCCATGTATACCTCATCTGATATGTATCCATTTCCTTCATGGCTTCTTCTCATTGCTTCTTACCTTTAGCTTCATCATAGTTCTGAGGTTCTTCATCATCTTTGACCATATATGCATAGTTCTTCTGAGTTATGTAAGAAGTATCATAAGAATACCTTTTTGGTTGTCTTCTAGTCCTGCTTGACCTTCTTGGTTCACATTCTTCATAAGTTTCTGGATACACCTCTTCATCAAATATAGGAGCTTCTTCATTCCTTCTTGTTAATCCACTTTTGGATGTACTTGCGTGCATATAGTCTTCATCTCTATTCACCTGCACAATTGATTTTCCTTTCTCACATCTTCTTACCTCTTCTTCAAATTCTTCAGTTGTATGACTTTGATCTGCATACCAACTTTTCTGTTCATCAAATGTAACATCTCTAGAAACAAGAAATTGTTTGGTTAGAGGATTCCACAACCTGTAACCCATTTCATCATAACCAATGAACACATATTTTTCTGCCTTTGGTTCAAGTTTATGTCTAAGTTGTGATGGCGCATAAGCATATGCAATTGATCCAAACACTCTACAATGATCTAGTGTTGGTTTCTTACCCCACCAAGCTTCATATGGAGTCATTCCATTTAGAGCTGCACATGGTAATCTATTCACAAGATATGTAGCTGTATTTACAGCCTTAGCCCAAAGATAATTTGGACAATTCTTCTCCTTTAGCATAGCTCTAGCAAACTCAACCAAAGTCCTGTTCCTTCTTTCTGCTACACCATTTTGTTGTGGTGTATACTTGCAAGTTATTTCTCTCTTAATGCCTGCATTCCAAAGATAATCATTGAACTCTTGGGAGAAGTATTCTCCCCCTCCATCAGACCTCAGTCTTTTCAGCTTTTGACCTGTGACTCTCTCTGCATATGCATGAAAATGCTTGAAAGCTCCAAACACTTCTGATCTTTCCTTCAAAACATATAATGTTATCCATCTTGTAGCATCATCAATGAAAAGAACATAATACCTTGAGCCACTAATAGATCCTTCTTTTGTTGGCCCCCATACATCTGTATGAATGAGCTCTAGTAATCCATCATGTTTAAAACCTTTCTTCTGAAATGGTAACCTGTGTGCTTTACCCATTTGACATGCTTCACATTTATAAACCATATGTTGACTCTGCACATTTGGTAGTCCTAGTACAGACTGATTTTCAACCATAGCTTTAATTCCTCTTTCATTGAAGTGACCTAATCTCTTATGCCAGAGATCAAGTTCTGTAATCACTCCTTCACCATGTATGAGCAAAGCTTGACCAATGTTCCCTTGCACTCTTAAAGTAAAGACTCTACCTTCTTTCTTACCACAGACAATCTGATTATATCCATTCTCTAGATCTTCAACAAATACTCCTTCATTTGTAAACCTGACTTGAAAACCTTTTTCAACTATCTGTCCCACACTAATCAAGTTTTTAGGTATTGTAGGAACATACAAAACATTGGTTAGCAAATCTGCTCCACTCTTGCATTTCACTTTTCCAATTGAATGTACACTATGTCTTGTATTATGACCTGTTTGAACTGTATGACTAGAAATACCTTTTTCCAATTCTGACATCAATTCTATGTTTCCTGACAAATGATTAGAACATCCAGAGTCAATGTAAAATACCTTTAGATCTTCTTTATATGATGTGCTGATTGAATTCATCATCAATGATGTATGACTTTGATTCTGTGTGTCATTTGCATAATTGTAGTAGGTGGTGTTGTAGGATTGATTCTATCCCCAACTTCTTCCTCCACCTCTACCATAGCCTCCTCTTTGACTTTGTCTACCTCTTTGAAAATTACTTTGATATCTTCCAGCTCTACCTCTGCTATTGTTATTCTGATTTTGATTTGATCCTTGTTGATTGTGCCAACAATCATGAGCCAAATGATTACTTAATCCACAGATCCAGCAAGCCTTCTTGTTGTTATTTTGATTACCTCTTCCTCTTCCAAAACCTCTTGGTCTTCCTCTACCAATGCCTTTACCTCTTGCAAAATAGACTTGAGAACTTGACTCTTCTTCATCCTTTGCTTTACCTTTATCTCCTTTCTTCTTGTTCTTCATGTACATTGTAGAACTTTGTCCTTTATCTCCATCTCCCTTCAAGTCTTGCTTATATGTGAGCATCAAACCAAGTAATTGATTCAAATCTAGAACATAATGATTTAATGAAAGTTCTGTTGATAAGACAAAAGGTTTCCACATTTCATCCCCTCTCAATCCTGCAAGTAGTTGAGCAATCAACTTGTGATCCTCAATATCTTCATCTATGGATCCAAGACTATCTGCAAGATCCTTCATCTTAATGACATAATCACTAATACTTTGACTTGGCTTCTTCTTGAGTGTTGTAAACTCTGACCATAGGCTTGCTTTCCTTGCTTTGGTAGTACTTTGGAAATGATATTCCAATGCATTCCCTATATCTTTAGATGATTCCAATTCTCTAATGTGTGGTAGCAAATGATATGAGATTGTATTGTAGATGTAAGCTTTTGCACTTGCATCCTTCTTCTATCAATGCTTTAAAGCATCAAGTTCTTCTTTCTTTGGTCGGCTTTCATCTTCAAATACTGGCTTCTCTTCTTCACTTGTTACATATACCATGAGATCCTTACTCATAAGTAAGGCTTCCATTCTCATTACCCATGCAGGATAATTATCTCTATCCAGTATGTCAATGGAGATATGATCTTCCATACTGCTTTGCTTTTGCTACAACCTGTGAGCTTATGTGTATGAAGATACTTTTGAAGTAACCTTTTGATGCCTTGTGTCTTCAAATGCTTCACCTTTCAAACTTTAATGGAAAACTTTTCAAAAAACTTCTCGTATCTTTGCTGCCTTCTGCTCTCTAGGACCTTTCTGCTCTGATACCACTTGTTGATGTGTGAAACACCACAAGAAATGAATTAATGTGACACTAGACAACCTCTATGGTCACCATTAACTCATTGCCACTCCAAACTTTGAGAAATGATAGCCAAAACCAAGAACTTTACTTCTTCAGAACTTTCTAGTCACTAAAATGACATACCTTCAGTATTTTTCTTATTTCTCTTAGGTCAAATACGATTTTTCCAAGATCTTTTGGTGGATAAAATTAGAAGAGAAGAGATTTCCAACAAGCTATTATTTGCAAGAAATGGATATCTAGAACTCAAGTTATGGCCTTCACAAGATCACTCTGTATGACTTCCCAAAACTGGAAATTTTGCCTATTTTAGTAATTTTGAGTGTCTAAAAATGAAAATTCGATGCCTAGCATCGACTTGCAACCAAAAGTCGATGCCAAGCATTGACTTTGAGCTTTTTTAGCCCTTTTTCAGCGTCAGAATTACCCTATGAACACAAGACATGAGCAAGACCACTTTTATGTTAGAAGTCGATGCCAGGCATCGACTTTATGCTGAAACTTGATGCCAAGCATCGAGTTGCTCCACAAACTTCATGTTTTTAGAAGATTTAACAACAGGTAACACTCAGAGAATGAAAACAATGACTTATCAACACAAACTCGATGCCAGGCATTGACTTGCTTGGAAAACTTCAACTTCTAAAATCATTACACAGAAGACAAACACTGAAGATGGAAGAAGAAGACTTATACACAGAAGTTTAATAAACTCTTTCCATAACTATGAAACCTCACAAATGCACATGTACTTTCTCACGCAGAGAAGATCGACTATTCTCAGTCATACAAAATGAGTTCTAACTCACTTTCTCATTATCTTCCCCTTCACGTCAGTTGATTCAAACTAACTTATATAGATTTTCTTATTCTCGTGATTTTTAAAAAAGTTATAGAACTAAAGTGAACTAACTTTACAAATATAATACACTTGTGAATTTGTCCCTTCACATAGGCATGTGGTTTTATTCTAAAGCTTTGACCTTCAAATACATGTCCAATTAGTGATTGTTTCTCCAACAGCTGTGAAAGCTACCCTATACTCAGCCTCACAATTGGAAGTGGCCATAGTAGGTTGCTTCTTGCTCAACCAAGATATACATGAGCTACCAAGCATGAAGCAAAAGCCACTAGTGGACACACGGGTGTCATAGCAACCAACCCAATCAGAGTCAGAAAAAGCATGCAAATCTGGCGGTAGTGATCCCCCCTTGGGATAAAACAACCCAAGTAGCCGAGTACCACTCAAGTAGCGGAAGATACGCTTAACCGCGTGCCGATGCTTGACTCCTGGGCAATGCATAAATCTGCTCATCTGTGAGACATCAAACTGAATATTTGGCTGAGTAATGCATAAGTAAATCAAGCATCCAACAGCCTGCTGATAGAGAACAGCATCAAATGCATCTCCAGCATCATGAAGACTCAATCATAAACCTATCTCCATAGGAGTGGCAATAGGCTTACAGTCTTCAAGGCCAAAACGTTGCAATAATGTGTCAATATATTTCGTTTGACACAAAGCCATTCCACCATCAACTTGCATAATCTGAATGCCCAAATAGTGATGCAAATGCCCCAAATCAGACATCTCAAATGAGGCATGCAAATCAGCCTTGAAATCAGCAATATGCTTCTCAATAGGACCAGTGAGCAGCATGTCGTCAACATAGACAACAATGATTAGAAGCACATCATTAGCACGCTTAACATATAAGGTGCTTTTAGTTGGACTGTTCTCAAAACCATGTGCAACCAGATAGGCATGTATCTTCTCATATCAAGCACGTGGTGTGTAAGGAATTGAACTCACAACCTCTTGGTTAGGAATGTGATGGGCTAACCACTTGCCCCAAAAGCCATGGTTGAGGATTACTTCCTAATCCTCTCTCTTAGGGTGTGGTTCAACCATCTCCTACCAGGATTATGTTACATTCTTCCCCCCTTGGTCGATCATTGTCCTCAATGATCTACTCTTGTATCCCTCTAGCCTCGGTGATCAGTCCCTTGAACTCCCTAGGTGCCCTTGAATTGATGTTCCTCAACCTCGCACAGTTTCTTGAACCTTGTTCGCAACCTTGGTCTCTTGAACCCTTGCTCTCAACCTTGGTGTCTTGAACCTTCTTGTTCGCAACCTCGGTGTCTCGAGCCCTTGTTCTCAACCTCAGTCTTGAACATTGTTCTCACCCATGCTTGGTATCTTGAACACTCAATCAAGTGCCACCCAATGATTCCCAAGGAATTCACACTTCCAAGCTAGCTCATTGGAAAGTTCGTTCCGAGAGCTTTCCAACGGTATATTATACGCCTCAATCCGACCTACGGATTGAGAGATACACGCCAATCATTGTAAGGTCCATCCTTGAAACCGACGCGCGCGCCTTCCACAATTCCTACCCTTTCACATAGAGGATGCCCAAGCGCCTTTTTTAGAGGCCATTGTATCATTCCACCTTGCCCAAGCCTACTTCCTAGGCTCTGATACCAATGTAAGGAATTGAACTCACAACCTCTTGGTTAGGAATGTGATGGGCTAACCACTTGCCCCAAAAGCCATGGTTGAGGATTACTTCCTAATCCTCTCTCTTAGGGTGTGGTTCAACCATCTCCTACCAGGATTATGTTACATGGTGCTTGCTTTAAACCATATAATGCCTTCTTTAACCTGCACACCTGGTTTTCATGCCCTTTTTGCACAAAGCCACGGGGCTAAAAAACATACACTTCTTCATGCAAGTCACCATTCAGAAATGCTGTTTTAATGTCCAACTCATGTACATTCCAACCATGATGGGCTGCAAGTGCACAAATGCTCCGAACAGTAGTCATACGACATGTAGGTGCAAATGTCTCATCAAAATCAATGCCTCTTTCCTGCGCATAACCCTTTGCAGCAAGCCTAGCCTTATACTTGTCAACTGTACCATTAGGTTTATGCTTCAGCTTGTATACCCACTTAGTGCCAATGGCCTAGCCATCCAATTTTCTGAGTTCTATGCTTCATCAAAAGAAACAGGCTCATTCTCATCACAGAGACTACACGCAGCCATATCATAGCATTCTGATGCAAAGGAGGCACTATGAGAGCCTGAACGAGTACGATATGACAAAGGTGCATCTAATTTGCTGTCACGCAGTCTGCACCAGCCATTTTGGCATAGTTTTTGCCTGTTCAATATCAGCTCTCTCATCAACAAGTGCATCATGTATCATCAGAAATGGAATGATCTGCATCATCATATGAAACCTGCAAAGGCTGAGAAGTTGCCTCATTAGGACCAGCACTAGATTGTCCACCTGTAAAAAGAGGCATCAAAGTATCATACATGTCTTTGGAGCTAACATATGTCTCCTTAGTACATGAAAGCAATGGCTGAACAACATCACGGCTAACCAAAATGCGTTTAGTTTGTGGATGATACAGTCGATATCCTTTACTCTCAGAACTGTACCCAACAAAATTACATTTTACTGCCTTATCATTCAATTTTCTGCGATGTTGTTCAGGCATTAGTGCATATGCCAAACAACCAAAAACACACAGATGAGCAATAGATGGCTTGAGGTCATGCCAAGCCTCATATGGAGTGATAGATTGCAGTGCTTTAGTGGGACACCTGTTCAGTATATATGCTGCATACATGACAGCCTCAAGCCAGAAACTATGTGGTAAAGCCTGACTCTTGACCACGCACCTCGCCATCTCCATGAGTGACCTGTTCTTTCGTTCAGCAACTCCATTTTGTTGAGGTGTATACGACACTGTACACTGGTGTTTTATCCCACGTTCAGCCATAAATGCATTAAATTCAGAAGACATATATTCCCCCCCTCGATCAGAACGGAGGGTTCCCATTTTACATGCTGACAGATTTTCAGCCAAAACCAAAAACTGTTTAAAGTACATGAACACTTCAAACTTTGCTTTGAGTGGATATACCCATGCATGCCTGGAAAAATCATCAATGAAAGTCACGAAATAAAGGTAATTTCCAAAAGAGGGTGTCTGCATAGGACCACAGACATCACTATGTACACGCTTCAATTTTTGTGTAGCCCGAACTAAACCATCTTTTGGAAAGGAGGAACGTTGCATTTTGCCCAAAATATAGCCTTCACAAACATGTTTTCCAGGTGCCTCTAGTTTGGGCAAAGAAAAGGACACCATTTCAGATTTCTGTAGGCGTAGCAAACTAGCAAAATTCAGATGACCAAAGCGTGCATGCCAAAGCTTTGCATCTGACATAGCCTGAGAATCATTTACTGCATATGCCAAATCATTTACAGATCTTTCATAGTCTATGAGCTTATACAGCCCACGACATAAAATGCCAGAAGCAATAATCACATCGCCATTTGACAGATCATGAACTATACACCTGTCATCAACAAATTTCACAACCAAGCCAATCTTGGCTAATGCAAAAACTGATAACAGGTTCTTTTTGATCCCTGGCACAAATAAAGCATCTGACAAAGTGAAAGAATACCATCAGTAGTAGTCAAAATGATCTTACCAACTCCCATAACAAGATAAGAGGAGTTGTTGGCGCATGTAACAGTATTCCCTGTAGGGGCAGGCTCGAGTGAAGAGAAGAAACTCTGTTGCGAGGTAATATGTTTGGTTGCCCCACTGTCAAAATACCAAACATCTGAGTCTACTGCAGACATGCACTGATCATGAGAAGATGGGTCGAAATTGTAGTCAGTAGTAAATGCCCATTCTTCTTCTTGCACAAGATTTGCAGACTCTGTTTTTGGTGTAGAGGCCTCTGCAACAACCATTCCAGCCTCTTTCTTCTTTGCCTCTTTAGCAGCCAATTTTGGACAGTTCTTTATGATATGATCATTCCCTTTACAGTACTTACAAAACAATTTCTGCTTTTCTGATTTCTTCTCATCTTTATCTTCCTTCTTCGAATATGCAGAATTAGCAGATTTTTGCTTACTAGTTGAAGAGCTCCATTTTCCTTTGCCAATCTGACTAGCCAGGAAAGCTTGATCTACAACTCGCATAATGGACCTGTTTTGCCGGGACTGATCTTCTTGCAAGAGAACAAAGACTAACTCCTCAAATGATAAGGCATTTGGATTTCCTTTCATCATCAACCGAAGAGTAGAAGCAAAACTGTGATTTGAATCAGGAAGACCATTCAGAATGGTCTGCACAAGTGAGCTATCTGGTATAACCTCATTAGCAGAAATCAATTGTTCCTTCAAGTCTTTGATCTTCATTAGGAAATTGTCCATAGAATCACCTTCATTCATGTGCTCACTCTCCAACTGTTTTTGAAGGTAAGCAACATGAGCCTCATTCCGAGCTTGGTACAATGTGGTAAGTGTATCCCAAGCATCCTTAGCTGTTATGCAAGAGCGAATATGAGGAATAATGGCACGTTTGACAGACACAGCTATCAATGCATGTGCCTGGGCATCTCTTCCATCCCAGCGAATCTGCTTTGCAGTAGGTGCAACAGAAACAACAACACGAACAAGAATCTGCGGAATATCATCTTCGACACCATCTTCATCAACTCCAGCACCTGTATTTGTAGTACCTGAAGTCAGAGATGTAACAGGACGTCTTTCGACACCCTGTACAATGTTCCATAATCCTTTTGCAACCAATACATGTCGCATCATATAAGCCCATAAAGGGTAGTTGGTACCATCCAACTTATCCTCAATAGCCAACATACGGAATACATCACTGCTTTTAGCTATGGCCGATCACTTCACTCAAATCAAGGCAAGGACTATTCTTGGACTATTCTAAGACTAAGCAGGAATGAGCATAGTCTAAGAGAAGCAAGAGAGAGAAGTGCAAGAGACACAATGTGTGACGTAGAGAAGTGAAGTGCAAGGTGTGCATAAAGAGTACCAAAGAAGTGTGCAGAGAAGTGCTAAGCTAGTCCCCCAAGGATCCCAAGGTCTCATTGAAGTGTGCGCATGCTAACAGAAGGTATCCATCCCTCCCCCTTAGTGGAAGCTTGGTGCAAGGAGTGCACAAGTGCAGGCTTGGAGAAGGTGGAGGTTTGGAGCAGAGGAGGCCGACAGTGACAAGTCCCTTGGGTCTTTGGTATTTTGTAATTGAGCACTCTGTGGAATTTTGCACAGAAGCATTTGATTGTATTGTGCTTCACATTGAATTTGTCTTATTATAATCAATCGGCAGAGGCTTCCAGTGTGTATCTTTCTTCTTGTCTTTCCCTTTTCTCCCAGAAACACTCAAATCCCTTCTTGTCCAAGAATCCCCCAACACACATGAACATGAAATGGCTTGTTCCAATTTGGTGTAGTCAAGATTGGTGCTGAACACAATCACCATTTAAGCTATTGAAAGATTTCTCACATTCATCAGTCCACTCGAAATCAGTCAAAAGTCCATAGAGAGGCTTTGCAATGATGGCATACATGTGTATAAAACATCGGTAATAGCCACAATGCCCCATGAAAGCTTGCACTTCCTTTACATTCTTTGGCCTTGGTAGTTCTGCGATAGCTCTCACTTTTTCTTCATCAGTGGACATGCCGTTCTTTGACACTATGTGCCCTAGAATCTTGCCTTGCATGACCATGAAAACACACTTTTCTGGGTTCAGGCAGACTTGATCATCAACCCATTCAACTCTTAACACTTGTATGAACTCGGCCACATGATCATAAGGATCTCTTGTCCCGTCAAAATAATTCTTCATTGCCTTGATCTTGAGTGGGTCTTAGGGTTCTTGGGTACTCTGGGGGTCTAGGCAATGGAAAATCATGTTCATCTCTTTGTTGCCTATGTGCTTGATGTCTCTCTCTTTCAGGACTTTCATTTTCAAATCCTGATCTATTTCTGCCCACAGTGTGTGCAAAACTTACCTCAGGTCTCTCTCTAGATCTTTCTCTCTGGGCTTCATGAGCTTGGGATGATCCTACTCTTGGAGGCCATGGGAAACATTGGATCTTGGTGGAGGGAAAATCAATTCACTCTTCCAAGTATATGCATGTCTATCATGTTCTGTTACCAAGAATATTTTCTCTGATGTGTTATCCAGGTAGACAACTTTGCCTGGTGTCTCTAGATCCTTGAACTCATAGATGATGACTATGCCCAATTGGCTAGGTTGATCTAGCTTGAATCTCCAAAAGGCTTCCTCTGTTTCTCTATTCAAGAATAGTTTTATGCTTTTGTTGTCTTGAGGGATCCAATTTGGAGTGATCACTCTGGTCAAAACTGACTTGCCTAAGAGTCTTGGGCTCTCGTCCTACATCTCCTTGCTCTAGGTCTCCTATTTCACTCTTAAGGATGACGTTTCCAAACTCATCTGTCCTATCAGGTAGGTTGGTGACCACATATATGGTTCCTTCCTTATCAATGTATGAACGTTCTTCAAACTTGACTACTAGGTGTTCAAGTCCAAAGGGTTGGTCTGGATTTTTGAGTTGGACCACTGCTCGCACTAGGCCATCCTCATAGATGCGAGCACCTAATTGGTTGGTCCGAATATATTCCAATTGTGTCTTATATGGACCCTCGGGTGTTTGTAGATAGGCAGTTCCTGAGCCACCTGCAGGTTTCCCTATGATAAAAGACATTTCTAAGTCACTTGTGTCAGAGCTTAGTACGTAAGGATAACCACTTAGTTGTTGTGCCCAAGACTTAGCTGTATGGTTGACACTTTCCTCAGAAGATCTAATGCTTTGTCTATCCTTGCCTAGGTGTCTACCAGATCTCAGGTTCATAAGCTTTGGTTAAGAGTCCAAAATTTCCCCTTGGTATTGTTCAAATGCCTTTGGAGTCCCCTTGGGTTCTTGGTCCCACCTGAGGGTCAACTTCAAATTATCCTACCTGTGGGATTCAAAACGAGCTTTCCAATGAGCTATAGAGCTCAAAAAATGGACTTGATGAAAAAGTTATGTCAAATCAAGCTCCTGGGGGTCAAAACAGAGAAACAAGCACTTCTGGAAAAATCACGATTTTGTGTGAAAATCGCGATTTTGAGGGATCATGAAAATCGCGATGCTGAGCAACCGTGAAAATCACGATTTTGGTGAAATAATGAGAATCGTGATGCCGAGCACTTATGAAAATCACAATTTTGAGCAATCCCCAAAAAATGCAATTTTGGCTGAAAGTCGTGAAAAACGCGATTTTGAGTGAGAATCGTGAAAAACGCGATTTTGAGAATGATCACAAAATCGCGATTTTGAGAATGATCACAAAATCGCGATTTTGAGAATGAAAATCGTGTTTTCTCAAAAACTTGTTTTTGACATGAAAACCGTGATTTTGAGAATGAAAATCGTGTTTTCTCAAAATCGTGTTTTTGATATGAAAATTGCGATTTTGAATGAAAATTGTGTTTTTGACATGAAAATCGCGATTTTGAATGAAAATCGTGTTTTCTCAAAATCTTCTTTTTGACATGAAAATCGCGATTTCGAATGAAAATCGTGTTTGGTCAAAATCGTGTTTTTGGCCTAAAAATCGCGATTTTGAGAATGACCAAAAAATTGCGATTTTGATTGAAAATCGTGTTTTGAAAATTGCGATTTTGTACCTTATTGAAAATCGTGTTTTCTGAAAATCGTGAAAATCGTAATTTTGGATGAAAATCGTGTTTTTGAAAATCATGATTTTTGAGCCACAGAGAAGCGTGTTTTCACAAGATTGTGTTTTTGACTGAAAATCCTGATTTGTGAAAATTGCGATTTTGAGCCCACTGAAAATCGTGTCTTCTTAGAATCGTGTTTATGAGAAATTTAGAGAATCGCGATTTTGAACACAACCAGAGAATCGCGATTCTGAGAATGACCTCAGAATCGTGTTCTTTTCAAAAAGCTTTTAGGCAGGAACTAGAAAATTGTATTTATTTGAAAAAAAATTGAATCTTATGAAAATCGCGATTTTAAGTCACAATTGTGTTTTTTGGTGGGAAATTCAAATTTTTGAGCGTCGAGCAATGGCGAGCTCCGTATGTGCAGAAAATCATGAAAAAACACAGGCGCTTGCTCTCTCTTGCACCTCCTAACTCCTTCTCACACAATAATGCATGAAAAATGGTGTGAATATGGTGAAAATGCACTAAAAAACAAGAAATTTCTATGAAGATGAAGATGGAAGAAGATGCAGATGGTGACAATGATGAAGACGAAGAAGAAAAATCAGAAAATGAATAGAAATGACAGTTTTTTTACCTTCCAACGTTGCAAATCTACGATCTTACCATCACAACGCTCATCCTCGAAGCTCTCTCCCCGACAACGGTGCCAAAATTTGGTGTAGCTCAAGCGTAAGCACCACCTCCTTTACTTGTCAATCTGCTGAGACGTGAGGACTGGTATGAAGACCTTGAGCGAGGGAAGGCACAAGTGCATGAGTGAAAGCACACAAGCATGCACACACGTACACACACATGCGCACAAGCTAAGATCAAAGAGAGGAACAATGGAAAGCTTTCTATTGCAAAGAAACACTCTTACAAAATCTCTATTCTCTAACAAGCTAACCTAAAAAATTAGCTCTCTAGCTATTTTTATAGTTTTTGGACTAGTTTTGGCCCTATCCAGACCTAGTGTCCGGCCTAGTTAAAAATTAGGTTCTAGGGCTTATTTGAAGGCTCAAACGCAGTCTAAAAATTATGAAAATTGCCAGGATGATACTTCTAATGATCCTCAAGCTCATGACTCCTCGGCTTGCACAAAATGGAGCTACAAAAAGATGAAATGATATTTACAATGGTTTCTAGTGATGAAAATCACTATTTTATAGGGATTTCTTCTAAAAATTTGACATACACTTCTTGGAGCTCCCTATGTGCTCCTTCTTCTTGTGTGTCCCCTTCTCTGATGCACTTATTACGCTTGTCCTTTGACCTTGAGCTTCAACACTTAGTGCAAGCATGGGGCATAGGGTTCATCGCAACTATGAGTGCACTCTCACTATTAGTGAAGATGGTGGTGGTAGAAGACTGACCAACACCCAAATCAGCCAAAAGGCATCTGAGCCACACACGGTCAATAGTCACTATGAAAGCTATCCTATACTCAACCAAGATATTCATGAGCTACTAGGCATCAAAAACCACAAGTGGACACACAAATGTCATAGAAAATAGCCTAGTTTGAGTCAGAAAAAGCACGTAAATCTATTAGTAGTGATCCCCCCTTGGGATAAAACAATCCAAGTAATCGGGTACCACTCAAGTAGTGAAGGATGTGCTTAACCGCCTACCAATGCATAAACCTGTTCATCTATGAGACAAAAAATTGAATATCAGGTCTGGTAATGCATGAGTAAAGCAAGCATCCAACAACCCACTGATAGAGAACAACATCAAATGCTTCTCCAACATCATGAAGACTCAACCCTAATCTTGTTTCCATAGGAGTGGAAATAGGTTTGCAATCTTCAATGCCAAAACACTACAATATTATCTCAATATATTTTGTTTGACACAGAGCTATTACACAATCAACTTGCATAGAATGAATGCCCAAATAATAATGCAAACGCCCCAAATCTAAGATCTCACATGAGGCATGAAAATCAGCCTCAAAATCAGCAATATTCTTCTCATTAGGACCAACCAATGCATGGATCATGAAGATAATATTCTTGTGAACTTTTGTCTAAAATGATTTGGTCATTGAAGTTCCTTGTGAAGGGATGTGAATCAGTCTTTATGATTGTGGATGTTGGGGTTCGGGTTCAACACATAATTACTTACGGGTTCAAATTCACACACAGAAAAATGAACTTGTCTTCCAATCTACTCTCGCATCATATAAATAGACAATGTAGGAAATTCACCATGTAAACAGTAGAATCAGATTGATCACCTTCAACATTACAAACATCACAGAACAAAATAATCTACTCAAAGAGAAACTTCATTCACAAACTTGTGGAACACAGACTTAAGAAAAAGAATTCATTAAGTTCTTCAGAACTTCAAGGTTTACAATTTTCGAATTCAATATTGGGGTTGATTTGATTTCCGATAGAGACTTCTGCAATCAATACTAGTTCATCTGATTCATCTCTGTTTAACTCCTATTTTCGCTTTTGCAGAAGAACTTTCTTGATTCCTTGCATCCTCTTCCTCTTCTCAAACGCTCCTGCTTCTCTTGCACACTTTTGCTCTCCTTCTTCCGAACCAAAATACTTTCACACGATGCCCCCAAAAACTAACTAACTATAATTGTTCATTAAAAATCCCATTTTAACAACATCCGATTCACTGAAATCCGGTTCATTAAAATTCCATATCACCAAAATTCCGAGTTAGCATAACTCTGAGAGAACACTTTTTCGAGTGATCAACTATCCTTCAATAGTGGATATGCATTTTCTCCTTCTTGAAATATGTGGAGCACACATGTAACTTAATAATTATATTTCTCACATTATAGGCACTCTAAATTGTAGCTTTAACTTGGAATATAGACTAAACCTCAATCGCCCCACAAGTGCATAGAGTGGTGGATTAATACACGTTTAGTTATCAATCTGAGGAACCACAAGAGCCAAGTGTATGAAGATGTGTGTGTGCAAGTGATGGTAAGTGAAGTGATTAAGCTAAAATGCATGTGATTAGGCTCAACTACGTCTCCAACTCATTAATCCTTTGAAAATGCATGCCCCAAATACCATTTAGAGTAGTAAGCACAAATTTGAACTTTTCCCTCAGCTCCGAATATGGTCAATAGCGAGTTCCTTTCAAAGCTTCCGACGAGATGCATCTATTGATATATTTCAATGGAATCTGACAAATGCACCAAGTTATGAGAAAAATAGTGAATGGTGGGAAACAACAACACTCACTCCACAACTCGTAATGGCTCACACACACACTACAGTAGTTCAAAAGTGATGGGAAGGGGTAGATAACAATCCTACACACACATTTCAAGCATTACACACACACAAAAGATCATGGGGAACGAAGAAATCAATAGGAAAGAAGCAAATTCGAAATTCTTCTTCAATTCTTCACAATGGAAAAAAGTTCTTTACAAGAGTCACAAAGTGACTTACATACATGTGCCTTGAAAATGGTCCTTTCACACAAGAGACCAGCACTTTATTGACTAACTCTAATCTCCTAATATATTACAAGGATTATGATACATTGCTTGGGATTTATGCATCTAGAGGACTCCTCTAGTGCATTTACATGGCTTTATGGGGTTCCATAAGCATTTGAAGAAGAAAAATTGTGCTCATAATTTGAAATTTTTTGGGGCTCCTCTTTTGTGTTTCTTTCCTCTGCAACACTCTCTCCCTCTTTGTCTCTGTCATTGCTTGACATGCTTTGCTTCATATCTAAGTTTGTTGTGTTAATTCGGGCTGCCACGCACACATCCAGTGTTCCGAATGTGATATTCTTAGTCACCCGCTTCAACTTTTCAGCCTCTCCCCTTTCTAACTTTTGGTCTTTGGATATGTCTTTGTTCTCACACATCTGACCTTGTTATATTCGCTAGCCTATTTACTTCTTTTCATTGCACGCATCTGTGGAGGCCTCAAAGGTTTAAGTGCAATGTCTTATTTCTTTTAAGGGACCTCCATTACTCGAGACCTGGTGCTTTTCTTTAACCTATTGATTTCATTCCACCGCACGCACCTCATGGATGAGGAAGATGTGTGCAATCGCCCATGAAAAGTCATGGTTGTTATATTTCTTTGTTTCCACTCTTCGGGACCTGGTCCTTTTGTGTTGCAGCCTGATGCATGCCCCTACAGGGATTTGGGCAGAGGGTAGTTCTTTATTATTGAGCTATTTTGTTATTTGATCTTCTTCTTCTTCTCTTCTTGCTTCACTCTCCCTCTACACATCCCTCCTCCCGAACTCTATCCTCCCCGACAGTCTTTTTGTGGTGACGTGAGTAAGTTTGTAGCACGTGTTGCTCTCTGTGGTTTAGCAAATTGGCATTCACCTATCATCAACTCTTTCCATTGGGTTGATTTTACTCCATCATCTGGTGCCTATCTATGATTTGCAAAAAATCTTAGTTCATAGGCCACCAATCTCGCATTTAAGTTAGAGGATATTTTGACAAATATTTCTAAGTCCATCTCAAAAAACCCTGTGACGAAAGCCTCTTCGAACTTTTGCATGTAGGGACTTGGCAAAAATATAAGCCGCGAGTAGATTGCCATGATGATTAGGCGACTTGGAGTAGTAAATAAATAAAAAATTAAGGCATTTGCACCCTAAATTATGTCGATAAAATTTAAAAATGTGTACCACATGTGTTGAAAGACCTTTAGAACTGTAAGTATCATACTCAATATTTTATTGGTCATTTTGATGGCTAAATCTGGCACAAATGCATATCTGGATAACAAAAATTCTATCATTTGCACCATGTCTTCTTCTATTGGTAAGTAGTTGCATGGCGGACTAGGTAGTAGCAGATAGTTTAGCCATTGGTTATTCAAGCTACCCTGGCATTGTGCTTCCCAAAATTGTATTGAAGAGCGTCTTCTAGGGACTGGAAAAAAGATGGATTGGAGCACGTATAGTGCTGACTCCTAGTGTACCCTTAGTGTTGGATTCTTCCCCCATTAGTACATCCTTTCTTATCCACCCTTGATACTCCATTCTTCCCCCATTAGTACATCCTTTCTTATCCACCCTTCCTTAGGTTTGATAACCTCATGAACGTGAGAAGGTCTTTCTTCCAGAAAGCTAAAGATTTCCTTATGTCCTATTTTGGCTGATATGTATCCTTGTGCTAGATGAATGCTCACTTACTTCTTGACAATCCAGTCTTTCCCTAGGATCAGGTTTTCAATTAGGTCTTCGTCCTTGCATACCAAAATTCTTTACTCCATAGTAGAATTTCCTAAGTGGAAGGATATCTAGGCTTCTCCAACACATTCTATAACCTGTCCTCCAATTCCTATCATGCATGCTTTAGTGGGAATTATGGTTGTTTGGAGACGCATAATTAACGTCATTCGCATATAGCTCAAAGCTGCCTCGGAGTCAATCAGCACCTCTACTAGCTGATACTCTTTATTTCTGATTCCTAGGTTTAAGTATAGTTGGGGGATACTAAGGCTCTCATTACCGGCCTTATTGAGTTGGTAGTTGGCCATAGGTATGGGTTCCTCTCCCTGTAAATATCGTTCATCCCTTTGTCTTATCCACTCCTTCCATTTCTTGATATGCTCTAAGGCTTCCTGGTGTGCTTCTTCTCTAATTCTCTCCTCTTCCTTCTTTTGATTTTGTGCTCCTATGAGTCATGTTAACATCTGATTTGTTAATGGCTCCATATATCGTTTCACTCGACATCCACTTATGTAGTTGGGAAGTATATCTCTGTCTAATGTCACTAAATTCACCGCACCACTCATTGAGATTCTATTGATCAGTAATGGTCCGTATCCACATTTCAACCGTTTCTTGGCATGTTGCTTCAATGTATATACTAGGACTAGATCTCCTTCTTTTAAGCCTTTGTTTTTGATATGTGCATCGTAATATGCTTTCTGTCTCCATTTAGCAGCATAAATTCTTGTGATTGCTTCTAGTCTTATTTCGTGTAACTTTTCAATTTGCTCTAATTGCTTGGATAGCTCATGTCCTATCCACTCATATCATTGTGCTACTCATAGAGTAGGTACCAAAAAATCAATTGGTAAGATCCCATTTTGTCCATAAACTAAGTTAAACGGAGTTGTTCCAATTGCTATCTTGTAAGCCACATGGAAGGCCCAAATTGCATGATGCAATTGTTTATCCCAATCTGACCTTCCATTGTTTACTATTTTTTTCAAAATAATGCATAATACTTTGTTGGAACTCTCTGCTTGACCATTGGCTTGAGGGTGATAGGGGGCTGATTTTTTTATTAATCACTAGGAATTCATTCATCAAGGATTCTATTACCATGTTAATGAAGTGCATTCCTCTGTCACTTAGTATCTCTATAGGTAGTCCAAAGCAAGTAAAGATATTCTCAAAGAGGAACTTTGTTATGGTTTGAGCAGCGTTCTTTCTTATTGCTCTTGCTTCTACCCATTTAGTTAGATAATCTATTGCCACTATAATGTACTCGGCATGTGATTCTTTGGCTGGTGGGTTAATAGGTTCTATGAAATCAATGCCCCATTTGGAAAAGGCTCTCGCACAAATCATGGGTCTTAAAGGCGTATCATCTCTCCTGATAGGGTACTTGGCTCTTTGACAGACCTCAGAACTCCATACGTAAGTGTCTGCATCCACATGTAGAGTTGGTCACCACAAGCCTGCAAAGACAATCATTTTTATAGTTCTTTCGGCTGAAAAATGTCCTCCTACTGTGCTTGCATGTGCCATTTTGAATATAGGTAAGTACTCTCCTTCATGCATGCATAGTCGTAGTTGATTGTCCTTCCCTCTTTTGAATAGCTTCCTTCCCAGTATAACGTAATCCTTGCTCATTTCTTCTAGGGATCACTCTCTAGTTAGGCTTGCTCCTTCCTCATGCTCACATGTTTTTAAGAACTTCACCAATGTCGGACTCCAATTTGGAGCTATTGTAGAGAATTGTAATGATGTATGGTCTTATGGAGTATTTTCTTGACATTCTAAGCAACTACCCATATACTCATGAACATCTTTTGGCATATCAACCAATAAACTCCCAATCGTTTTAATTCCCTTAGTGTTCCATGAGTTCCCTTATGCATTATCCATTGATTTATGTAAGCTTGCTCAATTAAGTTCTTCTGCTTAGCTTCTTCTACACATCTTAACGATACACCATTGGGTTCTTTAAAATACACACTTCCTGCCACAATGTGCAAGTTACATGATTGCAGAAATCCTTTCCTAGTATCCTTGTTGATTTGATGTTGTGGTCCATGGGTAAGTTAGGAATCAACTTTTCTGCTCATTTAGGACACACTTCTAAGTTTAACAAATAACTTTCGGGTAGGTCATTTGCCACTCCGTTAGGTGGTTCTCCATGTGTTAACCTAGATAGATGATTGGCTCTCACATGGGTATTTCATTTTTCTACCACTACTTCGAAGTCGAACTCCATCAGCAATAGAAACCATCTTACTAGTCTTCTTGTGTTACAGCGCTTATTGACTAGGTACAATAGAGCCTGATGGTCGATCAAGAACTTGAACTTGTTGGCTAGAAGATAGTGTCTAAACTCCTTAACTGCATACACCATTCCTAAACCTTCGCATTCCGTTTTCATATAGTTTCTTTCCACTTGATTCAGCTATCTGCTTGCATATGCAATAGGGTGGTCTAGTTTTCCTTCGTCTCCAGGTTGAGCTAGGATGGATCCTATAGCATAGTTGGAGGCATCTACATGGATACAAAATGGTTTATTCGAGCTGGGTATGTTCAAAATAGGTGTTGTACTTAATCGTCTTTTTAGTTCATTGAACGATTTTTCGCATTCATGTGTCCATGTAAATTGGGTTAATAATCCATATAGTGGCTTAACAATTATGGCGTACATGTGAATAAATCTATGATAGTATCCACAATGACTGATAGAGGCTTGCACTTCCTTAGCGTTTTTTGGTCTTGGAAGCTCTAGGATCACCTTTACCTTGTCCTTGTCAGTGGAGATTCCATTCTTGGATACGATATGTCCTAGGATCTTTCCTTTTCTTACCATAAAGATGCATTTTCAGGATTCACACACACTCGATATTGTCGACATTTCTCAAATATCCTTCGTGATTCTGGAATGTGTTCATGTCTCTGACTTGAGTATGTGCATAAGTCGTCAACATATACTTCCATACTCTTCCGTAGAAACTCTTTAAAGGCATGACACATCAACCTTTGGAAAGTAGTAGGGGCATTTGTGAGTCCAAATTGAATCACTCTAAAAGCATAGACTCCCATTCAGTCACAAATGCAGTCTTATGTTGATCCTCTGTAGCAATGGCTGCTAGGTTGTACCCCGAGAATCCATCTAGGAAGCTATAGAATTCTTTACCTCCAACTCTTTCCAAGAGATGATTAGTGATAGATAATGGGTAGCTATTTATTTGTTCCTTGTTGTCGTATGCTTCTCCTTCTCTGACCTCCCTTTTAGGCATCTCAATAGCTATCTTCCTCTCTTCTACTTCATATCTTTTGAAGTGCTTTGGGACTTCAAAAAGTTCTAGGGTTGGTTCTGCCTTATCTTACGTCTCCTCATTGTTCGGTCTTGTCTGGGCTGCTTCTATTGCTAATAACATCTCCTCATTGTTTGGTCTTGTGTGGGTTGCTTCTATTGATAATACCTTGGGTGTTCTTCCTTTTTCATCAGCTTGAATTGCTTCCAAATGTTGGAGCAAGTCTATGACAAGCCTAAGTATTGGCTTGAGTCCCATAAAGTCATAGAAGAAGCCTTAAAAGAAGACAATGTAATGTTCACTTGTGAACTACCTCTTGTAACTTTTGAAGAGTTTACTTAATGTAAAAGTGAGAGAATCTTAAGTGGTTGAGTCCACTTGATAAAAAAGGAAGCATGCAATGAAGGAAGAGATTGAAGCACTTGAGGAAAACAACACTTGGGATTTGGTGCCCAAGAATTCATCCATGAAGGTAATAGGCTCAAGATGGGTCTATAAACTCAAAAAGAATTCTGATGGTTCCTTAACAGGTATAAGGCAAGGCTTGTAGCAAAAGGCTTTGCACAAACTCAAGGAATTGATTATGAGGAGACCTTCTCTCCTGTGGCAAAGATGCCTACTATTAGGGTTTTGCTTAGTATTGCCTCTTCCAAGAATTGGAAGATACTTCAACTAGATGTAAAGAATGCATTCTTGAATGGTTGGATAACAGAAGAGGTATATATGGCACAACCACCTGGTTTTGAGAATCAAGTTTATCTTGATTATGTGTGTAAACTTAACAAAGCATTGTATGGTCTCAAGCAAGCTCAAAGAGCTTGGAATTTCAGACTTGTTTCATTCTTGCAGGACAAAGGCTTTCAACCAAGCAAGGCAGATCCTTCACTCTTTATTAAAAAGAGTAATTCTGAGATCATCTACCTATGTGTATATGTAGATGATATTATATTGACAGGAAATGATGCAGATGGTATGAAGAAGATCATAGATCAGATGAGAGAAGAGTTCAAGATAAGTGATTTGGGTTCACTTACCTACTTCCTAGGTTTGGAAGTTGTCTACAAAGATCATGGTTTGTTTCTCACTCAAAGAAAGTACATTAAAGACATGTTGGCAAAATTCAAGATGCAAGATTGTAAGATTGCAGGTACTCCAATGGAGGTCAATCACAAATTGAGCTCACATGAAGGTGAACTCATAGAGGACATCACATCATATCAAAGTCTAGTGGGTAGTCTCAACTATGCCACATTGACAAGAGTAGATATATGTTACAGTGTGAGTGTGCTAAGTCAATTTATGCACACACCAAGGAAACCACACATGGATGCTGCCAAAAGGATTCTCAAGTATTTCAAAGGAACCATAAATGAAGGACTTTATTATCCTTATGTATCTGATTTAGGTTTTAAGCTATTTTTTGATGCAGATTGGGCTGGCTCCAAGGAAGATAGAAGGAGCACTTCAGGTTATCTTACCTTTGCAAGTTCAAAGCTTATTTCATGGTCATCCAAGAAGCAACCCACAGTTGCTCTCTCTTCTATTGAAGCTGAATACAGAGGTCTTGCCATAGCTACACAAGAAGCTATGTGGATGAAGACATTATTCAAAGATCTTGGATTGGAGTTTGGAACTCCAACTATTTTTGGTGACAATATGAGTTCTATTCATTTGGCTGCTAATCCTATTTTTCATGCAAGGACTAAACATATTGAAGTTCATTATCACTATGTACGAGAGAAGGTTCTAAGCAAAGAGATTCAAATATCATATGTGTCCACTCATCAACAATGTGCATATATTCTAACCAAAGCATTGGATGGTACAAAGCTTTGCAAATTCAAGGCTATGATTGGTTTGCAGGTAATCTTGGAAGATTGAAGACCTCAAGCATACTTGGCTTGAGGGGGAGCTGTTGGAGCAAGTCTATGACAAGCCTAAGTATTGGCTTGAGTCCCACAAAGTCATAGAAGAAGCCTTAAAATGAAGACAATGTAAAGTTCACTTGTGAACTACCTCTTGTAACTTTTGAAGAGTTTACTTAATGTAAAAGTGAGAGAATCTTAAGTGGTTGAGTCCACTTGATCAAAAAGGGAAAGAGGAGCCACGAATTCGTGATTTGTGGTAGGTAGAGAATCAAATCAATCACTAATTGATTCGAGAGTGATTGAGGGAAGTTAGCCTCCCAAACTCAACTATAAATAGATGTCAGTTTTAGTTGTGGTTAGAGAGACCTATGTGAAGACCTCCAAGAGCTGAGCTTTATGCCATATCAAGGTGTGATTCCAAGGCACACATATGTATCAGTAAGTCCATTGTATTGTACAAGCAATATAATTTCATTTTCATGATCATTTGATTTCATATTTCCATGTTCTTGTGAAGTGTACTACTCATTGCCATATCTCTCAGTTTTCTCAGTCAGATTGCAGAGATGGTTTCTCTGAGCTTGGTGCATCATTTTCAGTGATTTAACTTGGTAAAGTTAGATCTATAAGTCTACTATATGATCACCAAGATTCATTTCATTTGGGTGTTTCAATCTTCAGTTATGTTTAGTTGAAGGCAACAGTGTCTGTTCATTTTCACTTCTCTGTCAGGTACCCAACTTTTTTACTCATCTTGTCAGAGCTTTTTCTCAGTGTGTACTTACTCAAATTCAATGATTTAAAGCTTGTTGGATTCAACATACTGTCTAGTATAAGGGTACAAAGTTTCATAATCATTGGTTTCTTTAGTCTAGAGTTATGTTCATTTTTCGGCTCACTAGTCTCAAACTATAGCAGCCCGTAAAAATCGAGATGATGTCATCACTTGATAAACATCATTCTCAGTGTGTGGTTCATTATTTTTGATGAAATTACTCTTTAAAGTTAGCTCTTTAAGTTAGTTAGACTTCCCCAAGAGGAATTTAGTTAATTGCTACTGTGCTCAGAGAATTATGCAAAACACTGGATAGGTGTATGAACCAAAATAGCAAGTTCTTCACCTCTGAGCTAACTCCAACTTATCTGTTTTGATCTATCTTTTTGTGAGTGATCTTCCAGGGTAAATAGGGTGTCTAATACATCCATTGGCAAGCTAAAAGGGCCCACCATATACTCTTGGAGTTCATTTGGCTGGTGTAGATCAAGGATTTTGCAACACCTCTTCATCTTCAAGCACATACCTATCCATCTCTTCACACCAAATACTGTTCCTCCGAATCAAATTCTGGCTCCATCTCTATGCTTTCGTACTCTTCCTTCCATTTGTTTTCTAATAAATCTCTTGCCTCCACTTCCTAAAGGATTACCATGTAAAAACGTAGAGCATAACCTTCTTCATTTGCACATCCATTCATGGTTAGTACCTCCTCATTTACACATACATCTAATGTGGCTAGAATCTCCATCCAACTGTGTGGTTCAAATGCTTCATCTAGGGCAAAACTTGATCCATATACATAGGATCATCTATGGGTCGGTAATTTTGATGTCCAAAAGGCCATATTTGCATTTTTTTTATTTTGGCTTCCTTACACATCCATAGTTGAGGATCTCCATGCATCCATGATTGGTCACTTGAACGTGCACTATGAATTGGTAAATCATCCTCTTCCTTCTGTATGGGATTCTATTGTAGTGGGGGTACATCCCTATATGCAAATGTGTGTAAATTGATCTTAGTAGTAGTCCCCTAACTCTCTAAGTATAAAGCATCTCTCCCCTAGTCTTGTACTATCGTGAGTTGTCTCATGAAGGGCCATCCTAATACCATTTCATAATTATTTGCTTTTCCAAATTTACATACAACTAGAGTGTGTTCAAATTCTACTCTGCAGGTAGTCAACTTAACTTTTTCAAGTATTCCTAGGGGTCTCTCTACATGGCCATTTTCTAATTGAAGCTTCAAACATGTTGGTCAGAGGGCTGGCTTTCCCCATTTCTCCCAAATTTCTTGTTTGCTATGCCTACACCCCCTCCTTGGTCTAAAATGGCTTTAGTCATGTACCCATTATATGTGATGGGGTAGGCATGTATTGCCCTCATCTCCCTCACTGAATTCTCCAACTTTATCAACAAGGATTTGTATTGTTGTAGGGGCTTCAGTCTCTTTACTTTTACTTTTATTCTCCTCATGTTCTAATTTCAACTGTAACTATTTCCATAATTGCGGTTTGGCTCGTAGTAACTCTTCCATGGTCAAAAGACATTGTACTTTGTCAACCTTTTCTCATATTCCCCCATATAGTTAGGCAAGGTGGAAATGTTGTGTACGTCCTCTCTATTCCGATCTAACATAGAAACATCTTCATATACTTCATCCAAATTTGGAGTCGACTGGGTCTCTGTTGGAAGCAGCCAGAGGCACAGACGACACGGAAGCATGTAACGACGGAGCAGGGAGCCAGTCGAATCTTTTTTCAAAGAATTATGTTTTCAAATACTTTCGAAAAAACCTCCAACAGTGATTTTTATCACTATTGTAACATATGTAACATAGAAAACCCCATTTTGTAATCCATAGCTCCATTTTGTGCAAGCCGAGGAGTCCTCGAGCTTGAGGAGCTTAGGTAGAACAAGCGTATCAATTTTCGTTATTTTTAGACATCGTTTACCCTTCCAAATAGCATCTAGGACCTAATTTTTAACTATGCCGGTCACTAGATGTGAAACCGGTCAAAACTAATCTAGAAACTATAAAAAGAGCTAGAGAGCTCATTTTTGGGGTTGGTTAGTGTTGGCTAGTGTGAGCTTAGAGTTCTTCTGAGCTTGTAATAGTGTTCTTGAGTAATAGAGTTAACTTCTCACCTTCCATTGTGCCTTGCTTGTCTCTTCATTGTGTGTGTATGTGTGTGTGCATTTCTATGCTTCTCACCTTCACTCTCACTTCATCTCACATTCACGATCTTCATATCACTCCTATCTCTTCCGCGGATTGACATTAAGGAGGTGGAGCTTCTTAACATGGTTCTCACCATTGTGCTAGAGCAACACCAAATTTGGCGCCGTTGCCGGGGATCGAGTCTAGGACGAATGTGTGATGGTAAGAGTATAGCAAGAAGTGGCGTTGGAAGGTAAAAATTTCAGTTTTTGTTGTTGTTTTTACTTAGTTTTTAGTGTTTTTCACCTCCCCCACACTCCATCTTCATCACCGCATCATCATCTTCATCTCCAAAAAAATCAGAAAATTCACTATATCCACCCATTCTCCTCATTTCCCCTCATTTGTGCATGCGAGAGAGTGAGAGAGAGCTTTTGTGCTTGTGTGTACTTTTGTTTTCTTGAGTTTTCTTGCAGGTACAGAGCTCCAGTGCATCAGGGAGGCTGCAAAAAGGTAAAAACTTCAGTTTCTGTCAGAAATTTCCGTCTGTGTCAGACCATCGCGATGGTCTGCAAAGTTCGGAATTTGGAGAAGGCGACCACACCAGCGTGAAGAGCACACCTGCGCCTACAGGAATCCATAGCTGCATTCACAAAATTTGCATTTTGGTGGACCATCGCGACGGTCTCTGACCATCGCGATTGTGTCACACCATCACGATTGGCTCACGCCATCGCGACGGCTTGGCCGGACCATCGCGACGGTCTCTGACCATCGCGATTGTGTCACGCCATCGCGATTGGCTCACACCATCGCGCCGACGGTGCCACGTGGCAATCTAGACCATCGCGACGGTTCACTTTTTGGACCATCGCGACGACACCCTCACACCATCGCGACACTTCAAGATTTCAGACCATCGCGATTGGCTCACGCCATCGCGACGGTTCACTTTGGACCATCGCGATTGTCCACGTTGACCGTTGACTGACGCCATCGCGATTGTGCACTTTCACGCCATCGCGACAGTGCACTTCAGACCATCGTGACGGTGCACTTCACGCCATCGCGATTGTGCACTTTCACGCCATCGCGACGGTGCACTTCAGACCATCGCGACGGTGCACTTCACGCCATCGCGATTGTGCACTTTCATGCCATCGCGATTGTGCACTTTCACGCCATCGCGACGGTGCACTTCAGACCATCGCGACGGTGCACTTCATGCCATCGCGATTGTGCACTTTCACGCCATCGCGATTGTGCAACTTCACACCATCGCGATTGTCTAATTTCATGCCATCGCGACGGTGCACTTTCACGCCATCGCGACGGTCCCAGACCATCGCGATTGTCTCAGACCATCGCGATTGTGCACCCCCATCACAAATTTTAGGGTTTCAATTTTTGGCCAATTTTGGGGCTATTTTTGGGAAATTTTTGGGTGATTATACTCATAGGAGACCCCTTAGCTCATATTTGGAGAAAAACCTGTTTGTCAGTTTTTACCCCCCAGGGCCTGAACGGTCCTAACTTTTTCATCTGAAGTCCGTTTTTTGAGCTTAATAGCTCATTAGAAAGCTCTTGACGAGTACTACGTGACCTCAACTGTTTTTTTCTTAAAGAATACGTCTATTTTTAGATAAGCTATTTTGAGGTTGACCTAGTTTGGGACTAGAAAGCCAGGGGGCAAGCATTAAAAAGTTGGGCAAAAGGGAAGGGACTTAAAAGGTGTATATACTTAAGTGCTTGATCATCCCATTGTGAATTGGTCTAGTATTGGATTTGTCCAGGTCTAGCAAGGGCAATCGAAGGCAACCAAGGCAAGGTAGTGAAGGGCATAAAGCTTGGGAAGCACGGCTTCTTGGGCATCAGAGCAGCCAGAAAAGCTGACTCGAGGTTGGAAGATTACTCAACCCCCTCAGTCAATTCTTAGCTTAGGATAAACGTTAGCATTGTGGATTAAGACGATAGGAACACCTCAAGTTCAAGAGAGTTAAATTTATCAAGTCTGAGACTAAAGTAAAGGTGTGTGTGACGAAAACCTAAAGGAAAGAACCTAAGTCTGACGGAACGAGAACTCAAAATTATAACGGAAAGTCGAACTCCTGACGCATACATTAAGACAAGAATCGAAAGAAATTTAAAAAGAATCAAGAAAGTAATAACAAAGAATCATTGACGATTTGAGCGTGTACTGAGTGTGCAAGGAAGAAAATTAATGAACCTTAGATCGGGCAAACATATAGGTAAGTCAGACCGACGAAGCCTTAGATCATCAGAGGCAAGTGTAAGAACTACTGCTCGATCGTGGGCTCAGCAATTGAACACTAGTTATCCCTACGAGAGCTCAGATACTAGCGAATCAGAAATGGCATTTAGCACAGAAAGACCAGAAGGAGGGTCGAATGTAGCCTATTTAGAAAAACCTGAAGGACCCTATAGAACGCAACTAGAGTTTCTCCGGACCAACCGATTAGGTGCTCGCATCTATGAGGATGGTTTGCGAAGGCAAGTGGTGCAAATGCACAACCCCAATCAACCCATTGGATTGGAACGTCCAGTGGTGAAATTTGAGAGAGACGCGTACATAGACAAGGAAGGAACAATGTACATCTTAAGTACGCAGCCAAACAATACCAACGAGTTTGGCGTGATTCAACTAGAGAAGGAAGCAAAATCTCAAGGAAAAGAACCATTAGAAGAGCCTAGAACACCTAGAGGGAAATCTGTACTGACACGAGTACTAATCTCGGAATGGATCCCTCAGGACAACAGAAGCATAGAGTTGTTTGTAAATAAAGAAACTGATGAAGCCTTTTGGAGATACAAGACCGAAATACTTAGTGAGGTAGGTATCATCACTATATACGAGTTCAAGGACCCGGATACACCTGGAAAGGTCGTGTACCTGGATGAGACTTCAGAAAGAGTCTTTGTGGTGCCTGACCGCGCTAAAAACACATACACATGGAGAGGTGAATTGGTATTCCCTCCATCTATGACGAACATGAATACAAGTCAACAAGGGGCAGGAACATCCTCAGCCCATGGAAATCAAAGAGAGGGAAATAAAGAGAGACCGGAAGTAAGCTTCACTCATCCCGTAGGGAGAGATAGAACAACCACAGACACTAATAGAGCAGATAGACACAGAGATCGTGGAATACCAGGTGGTAGAGATGATTTTCCTCTACCTAGACCACGTGAACACGCAAGAATACTGAGACCCACTCAATTAGTGAAATCCATGAAAAATTACTTTGATGGGACAGGAGATCCCTATGACCACGTCGCAGAATTCAAGCAAGTATTAAAAGCAGAACAAGTCGAAGACATGTTCACGCAATACAACGCATTTGGACTAACGTTAAAGAATACCGCTTTAACTTGGTTCCAACCTCTGCAACAAAGGCAATTTCGAGACATCCATCACTTTTTAGAGTCATTCATCACTGAATTCTCTAAAAGTGGGATTAGACATGACACGTCTTCATTGATTCATAGCTTCAAACAGACCCCTCAGGAAACAGTAAGACTGGCAGGACGTAGGTTTAGACTACCACCGCTTTATGGAAACGTTGGGGTAAGCCAGCATTAAGACCCACCAGGATGAAGCTACAAATGGCTGACGGACACATAGAAAAACCATTAGGCTTACTAGAAGGAATATCACTCACCACTTGTGGTGTAGAATTTGAGCATACTTTCGCCATTTGTGACTTTGCAAAAAACCATGCTTACGAGATGATATTGGGACGACCATTCATGCGTCAGTTGCAAATTGTACAAGATTGGGGAACTAATTCTTTGTAATTGCAACATTTAGGAGTGACTACCAAAGTCAATCTTAAAGATTATTCACATCGAGATGTACCCCCAATACAATGGAATACCATCCATAAGACACCAGTAGAGACGGAATCTGTGCACTCATTAGAATCAGATCCTTCTTGGTTGCATGAGGATACCCATTTATGGATGTGTAAAGTAGCCAAACAAGAGTGAGAAAGATTAGAAGCAAGGACCTTAGGTGCAGAACAACATCCACGAACCCTTCAAGATCCAGCCTACGCACCTGTAGTATTCCCTGACGAAGAGTTTGAACCCCATGGTTGGGCAGAAATCCTAGCAACCATGGATGTAGCCATCAATGAAGAACAATGGACACCCCACTGTGACGAGGATGGCTATGATATCTCAGTTTTCACGATAGAGCCAATCATGTGCGATGCAATTTTAGAAGAGTGTGAACCTAGCACTGATGAATTTGAGGATGCAAGTGATTTTGATTTAGAATCAATCATCATGGACCCACCCTTTGCATCAGAGGAAGAATATTTCTTCGAGGTAGAGACTCACACTCAGAGGCACGAGGAAATTACGAATGAGGTGAGGTTAGCCACAGAAGTGACTACTAAGAGTGAAGGCAAGAAAAGAAAGAAGAAAGAAACCATGTCAGAAAAAGAAGAATCTTTATTTGAAGTACCCGAGAACTTCAAGAAATATGAAATCGAAGATAGAAGAATCATGGTACGAATGCCTAATAGAAAAGCGAATGACGGACAAGTATATGATAACCGAGAGAAAACCAAGAAAATAATAGTAGCCATAGAAGGAGAAGAAGAAAAATGTACATACATAGGGCATGATTTGACAACTGAAGAAGAAGAAGAGCTAGTTGCCCTATTGCGCGAATATAGAGATGTGTTCGCTTGGAGTTACAAAGATTTGAAAGGAGTAGATCCAGATATATGTTCTCATAGAATCCCTATGACTCCAGATGCAAAACCGACAAAATAGAAACCGTACATGTATAATGATAACTACGCTGCGAAGATTAAAGAGGAGATAGATTGCTTGATAGAAGCAGGATTCATTTATGAAATTGAGCATACCGAATGGGTATCCCCCATTGTGGTTGTGCCCAAGAAGAATGGAAAATTGCGTGTGTGTATTAACCTTAAAAAAGTTAATGCCGCAACGATTAGAGATAGTTATCCTCTTCCTATCACGGAACATCTATTGGAAAGAGTTGCGGGCAAGGAAGTTTACAGCTTTCTTGATGGATTTTCAGGCTATAATCAAGTAGCCATTGCTCCAGAGGATCAACACAAGACGGCATTTGCCACTGAATGGGGCATATTTGCATTTCGTGTGATGCCATTTGGTCTAACAAATGCACCCGCCACTTTCCAGCGACTCATGTGTCATGTTTTCAAGGAATTCTTACGCAAGAGTTTGGAAGTTTATGTCGATGACTTATGTGCTCATTCAAATGTAAGACAGACGCATATCCCGGAGTTAAGGCAAATATTTGACAAATGTCGAGAATATCAGGTTTGTTTGAACCCAGAAAAGTGCGTTTTCATGGTCAGACTAGGCAAGATTCTAGGACACATTGTGTCAAAAAATGGAATCTCTACGGATGAAGAAAAGGTGAAGGTAATTGCAGATTTACCTAGACCAACTAATGTGAAAGAGGTACAGGCATTTATGGGCCATTGCGGTTATTATAGGAGATTCATACACATGTATGCAATCATAGCCAAGCCTTTGTACTCTCTTTTAACCAATTTTGAATGGACAGATGAATGTGAAAATTCATTCAATGAACTCAAACGACGTTTGTGCTCAGCACCTATATTGACTACCCCAGATTGGAGTAAGCCATTCCATGTACATGTGGATGCATCCAATTACGCCATAGGATGTGTGTTAGCACAACCCACGAATGAAGGTAATATAGATCTCCCCATAGCTTACGTGAGCAGACAATTGAACGCAGCAGAAAGAAATTACACCACGACGGAACGAGAAGGATTAGGGATGATCTACGCAGTAAAGAAGTTTAGGCACTATTTGTTGGCCAATAAATTCAAGTTCTTTACAGATCATCAAGCACTATTGTACTTAGTCAACAAGCCATGTAACACAGGACGACTAATACGTTGGTTTCTATTACTCATGGAGTATGATTTTGAAGTAGTAGTCAGGAAAGGAAAGACACATCTTAGAGCTGACCACCTTTCAAGATTAACCTCAGGAGAAGCTCCTCAAGGAGTAGCGGATGATTTACCAGATGCATACTTGTTTAACGTTGAGATAGCACCAGAATGGGCTAAGCCTATAGTCCCTATTCTGACATACGGACCCAAGAATCCTAGGATAAAGATCAAAGAAGGAGAGATTACCAAGTCTCAGAGATACCAAATAATGGCAGGAAGCATATATAAACAGGATAATCAAAAGATTCTTGCTTGTTGTGTAGATGAATCAGAACATGCGAATTGGTTGCAATTAGCACATGTAGGTGCACTAAAGCAACACCATTCAAAACATCGAACATTACAGACTCTGCATAGATTAGGAGTATATTGGCCTTCGATGGAAGCAGATGTCTACAGGTTGTGTAAAGAATGCCACGTTTGTTGTGAAAGACCACCAGTAGAGCATGCTACATTGTATCACGTGTCTCTCACACCAGACTGGAGTGAACAATTAGTGACATACTTGAGGACGAACACATTCCCTCAAGGAATGACCTTAGCTCGACAACGCAGTCTAGAGCAGGAAGCTCAAGATTATTCACTTATTGGCGATAATCTCTACAAAAGAGGACGAGATGGATATCTAAGACAATGTGTTCATGAGAGCGATTATCTGAGCATACTAGAGACTGCACACCAAGGTGTTGCAGGAGGTCATTTTGGACCCGATAGGATAATCAAAGCCATCCTCTTTGCAGGATTATGGTGGCCCACTCTTCACATGGATGCTCATACCTATGTCAAGAGATGTGATGTGTGCCAAAGAACTCAGTTTCCTACTCGCAGAGATGAAATGCCATTGAAACCCATGATGGGCGGACGTGCATTTTCAAAGTGGGGTATAGACTTTGTAGGACCCATTAACCCCCCTGCAAAAGGTACACATGCTGAATACATTATTGTTGCCACAGATTACCTTACGAAATTGGTAGAGGCAAAAGCCACGAAAATGAATGATGCACACACAACTGCAAAATTCTTATTTGAGAATGTCTTTACAAGATATGGATTGCCTATAGAGTTAGTGAGCGATCGAGGCACTCACTTTCTAAACCAAGTCATTGAATATTTGTTACAAGATTTTATTGTGATTCACAAGAAATCTGCACCATATCATCCTCAGGCCAATGGTCAGGCTGAAAGCACTAATAAGATCCTTTGTAACGTACTGACGAAACTCGTGAACAACAAACGTTCAGATTGGGACAAACAGTTACACCACGCTGTTTGGGCATATCGAGTGGCCTACAAGACCGTACTCAATGCAACTCCCTTTCAGATGGTTTTTGGTCAGAAGGTTGTGCTTCCTTTGGACTTCTTGATACCGACCCTTAAGGTTGCACAAGAACATCAGTGGACCGGCCATGAATTATCAGCGAGAATAATGGACTTGGAACGATTAGGAGAAACCAGGCTAAAGGCAGCAGCAGGAATATACGCAGCGAAGAAGCGATAGAAAGCGTATTTTGATGCACATGTGAAAGATAAAGGCCTAAAAGAAGGAGATTTAGTTCTAGTATATACGCTGAAACAACACGCACGTAAGTTAGAAAAGCGAGGTTATGGACCTATGATCATTAACATACTCTCAACAAGTGGAGCAGTACAATTAGCCACTTTAGAAGGAGATATAATGCCTAATTATATTAGTGGCTGTAGAGTCAAGCTATATCAGGAACCTCTTACTGAGGATATGCTTAGACGACTCACGTTGGCAAAGAAGCGTAAGGAGGAAGAAAATAGAATACGAGCGGAAGCTCAGGCAGAAGCAATAGAACGCATTAAACGCATGAAGTTAAGAAGACAAGGACTAGGGAGAGAACATTATAACCATCTGGAAACTACACCCAGATACCCCATGGCCATGTGTCAAGTAAAGTCAACCACTCATCCTAGCATAGTGGACAGGAGACCATTCATTACAGTTAGGCTAGAGCACGGCAACCCTTGCCAAGAGCTCAGGGCTTTAATTGACTCAGGTGCTGCAACTAGTGCTATTAGATGGTCCCACTATAAGGATTCAGGAATAGAAATGCGGCCAATTGAGGCATACCTCATAGGCCTAGGAGGCATGGAAACCCCTTGCATGGGTGAGGTGGACCTTCCTATCCTCATTGAGGATGTGACCATGACAGCGAAGCTACTAGTGTGCCATGATGACGACCTGATAGAACCCCTAATCCTTGGCCAAGATTGGCTTTACGATCACTCAGTGGACCTAAATCTTAGACAAGGCTCCTTATAGATTGGAACCTTAGAGCAAAAGCGAGTGATACCGCTTGACTACCCTAATTGCATTCCGATTGAGGTTTGTAACCCTAGACCCTATGAAACGCATGCGACGAAAGACCGGAAGATCTTGGGTCAGACCAGTCACGTTACGTCTACACCAACCCACTCGGGCTTGGCTATGGACAATTGTCAATCAGAAGGACAACAGGAGATCTTCCCTGGGGCTTCCTGCAAACTAGAAGGGGCAGCTACCCAACCGCTAGGGCAGATGAACACAATCAGCGGTCAGGTGGGTTGCATTAGCGGCCAAATGAGCACAACCCCCTGCGGTGCTCATCCTTCCAAACTTGCTGTGGACTGGCCTAGATTAAAGATAAATAACGAATCACTTCCTAATGGGCAGGTCACGCAAGTGTTGGATCTCCCTTCTTTTCCAAAGCAGAGCGTCCAATGGACCTCTCAAACCCAACCACGAAGGAGTCAACCACAACAGAGGAACCCAGACCGATGACAACACCAGACAAGGCAAGGAAAACAGCAGTATCAACATCACAGAACAAGTGGCACGAAACAAATATGGGTGCCAAAAGGACAGCAACCACAGGCTATTGGCAACACTGCAGACGAGAGTAGGACAAAGTTTCAACAGAAGCAGAGTCAGCATCCGAAGTCCCCTCAATCTTCTTCTACACGTACCAATACTCGAGAGATTTGGATCGCCAAGAAATACCTTATCCATAGAGCCACACCCATGCAGATTTGGGTACCCAAACAATGTATTATAGCCCCACCCTCAAGCCATGTAATATATACCCCTCCGAAATCTTTTCATCCTTCAATGCCACCAAACCCGATACCACTTTTTGCCACTCAGGAGAAACATACCACCCACTCCAAGACTCTTAGGAAATGGATACCGAAATGTATCCAGACGTCTTCTTGTACCCCATTATCTAACAATTCTCCCACCCCGTTTAAACTCCACCCTTGTACTAATTCACCTTCAACCAAACCTTGTATAAATTCATACACCCAAACCCCACATCATGCATAATAAAAGCTCATCAAGAAATGTATGCATAATCTGAACCATGTAGGCGTCTAGAGACCTGCATTAGTTTTGCAAATAATCATTGCATCAATCACTTCACGACATTTGGCTACACGGGTTACACATCGGTTATGGAAAGGGATTGCGGTCTCACCTTAATGGGATCATAATTAATTTCCATACTAATGTGTTAATCTTTTGTAGCAGATCTTTTCCATTAGCTCATCAGTCATCATGCAAACCGAAGCAGGACCATCAGAAGCTGGCCCCAGTGCACCGGTGGCCACTATTGGAGAATTACTCGCGGAATCTTATCCTACTATGCAACCACCAGAGTTTCAAGGTTTTCCAGGACCCATGCCAATCGATGATCCTCCTAGAGGATATACGGAGAAGATTCATCGTAATTCTCATTGGTTTCAAGGCCTAGCAGGACCATTAGCAGACACTGATTTCATATTTGAGGCCAATTTGGCATTTGATCTTCGCACATGGACCAAGTACCAGTTCTTTTCAAGAGAATTTGAAGGACTGCAGAATACACAAGATTTAACGCACGTTTGGGCATGAGCGGGATTTACAGAATACTTTAGTGACCCTCTGCCTAAACCCGATTTTTACAGATGCTTTTACTTGGTAACCACCTTAACGGCTTCAGAGAACAAGGATCTACCCGGCACTTTCATGTTACCATCCTTGGTAAATGATCCTCCATTTAGAAGGTTCTATTTGTCTAAAGATTTGATTCGCGCAGCTCTAAAAATACATGGAGCACACACTCCAATGGAGAAAGAACGGCTAGTCCCAGAACAGATGAAACGTGGTGACGTAACTAAGTGGGAGGATATTTCTGCTATAACACCTGAGCTCTCCAAGCCATTACGGATATGCATGCAGCACTTTGCTTTCCCAGCTCAAGATCGTTTTACCATGCCTCACAAGAGAATCTGGTTTGGTTTATACTTAGCATGTACTGGACCTCAAACGGTTGATCTAGCCAGCTGGATCATTGATCAGCTCTATTTGGCACAACATAGGTGGGAGCGAAAGAAGGTAATCAATGGGTGCTGCGCCCTCACCAGGATCATATACATGTGCTTGGCATATGATTTACCCATAGAGCGCGCCATGACTAGTGAGGAACTGAGGGCATTCAAAGGGACCACGAGGAAGGCTAGAAAGTCTAGTAAAGGCAGAGCCGGAAAGCGGATGAGAGGTACTATCCCGTGCCTACAAGTCCCAGAATCACCCTCGCCACAACCATCTCCAGAGCAGTCACCAACAGCAGCCACTCCCACAGTACCACCAATTCGTATACGGTTATCAAGACCAGTTACGCCGGAGGGCACCACCAGTAATGTTGCACCCCAAGCAGCCACAACCACAGAACCTATCACCACAGCAGCTGAACTTCCCACCACTATTGGTGCGGAAGCTTTCTCTTTTCCAATACCGCATTTAGAACCAGGACAAGCAGAGCCGCTGGACCAAACTTTTGATTTTGAGATGCCCGATGCATTCTCCAATGAGTTCCAGTTTTCAGAAGGACAAATGTTTTCTCAAGAATTTGAAAGGCCTAGCTACCCTACCACACCCAGGGATCAGCCACAAGGACAGGTCGTGTCCAGCTCTGATGACGAAAGAACAGCAACCGATGACGACGAAGGAGACGATGAAGCTAGCCAGGGAACACATGAATCCCAAGAGCAGGAACAGACAGATGGCCAAGGCCAACAAACAGACACACATGGCGATACAAGTACCCATGAAGATGAAACTTACGAGGCAGCAGCTTACACACTAGCTATCAAGAAGTTGTATAGAACTATGGAAAAAGTTTGGGCACGCAAAAAGCTGACAGAGGAAGAGAGTCAAACAATAATAGAACAAGAACTTGTCACAGGTGGATTCGAAGACGCATACATCAAAGGATTCAAAGAATTAGTCAAATCAGTAGGCTCCAACGAAGCACTCAGGTAGTTGCAAAGAAAGCCACTACCACAGTTTGACCCCCGCAGAGTACGACTACTTTCAAAGCCCGGCGAATACATTTGTGTACCAACCGGAGCACAATCTTCAGAACAAGCCAGGGAGGCACGCCTCGTCCCTGAAAGTTCATTGGCCGTAGAAACCATCTTTGTAGATTCCCCACCCCGCGCTACAGCTGTACAAACCTCAGTAGTCACTGAAGTACCGACCACCCCAACCGCTCCTCTCTCACCACCCGTCCATCCAGCCTCCCCTCTTCACCCTCCTTCCCCCAGACCAACACCTTCATTTGCCGGTGGTGTTGCAGAAATTGTCTTTACGACCGCTAACCCCACAATTCCCGCACCCATTAACCCTAGTCTACCCCCTCCCACGCCCACCTTTCTATCCAACCCATTCCTCCATCCATCTTTTCCATCTTTCCCCACAACTCCAAGACCCCTTTTCCCATTCCCACCGCCATTAACCTTCTCCCCCGTCTCACCTCCCCGACCCACTGTAACCCCTCTTTCCCCTTTCCACCAAGCTGCTCCAGCCAGCCCCCCTGTAAATTACCCCTCAACCTTTGTAAATCACCCCTCAACCTTTGTAAATCCCGTATTTACACCAGCACGAGCACCCACGATCACACCCATATTCACAGTCACCGCACTAGATACGTCCACTGACATGGACATCTCACCACCCACTGCACCATCACTCACTTCACTCCCGGCACAAACATTTTTAGGCACATCACAATTTTCAACAATCACTACATCATCCACCTTCCCACCCCCATTCCCCATTCCCGTTGCATCTACACCAACTGCATCTTGATTTAGCACCCCATTAATACTATCACCCACTGTAGATAATGCATTCCGACAGATGTTCATGTGTATGACGCAAGTAAGAGATGAGTTCACATCTCTTGGTGATAATTATCAGCAGCTGCAGAGGACTACCAATGACTTACAGTCGTAGCTTAATTTATTGTCTATTGAGAATGCCTCTCTGAACACCCGATACCAGGAATTATGCGAGGCATATCACAAATTGGAACTAGAAAGTGAAGAAAAGACCAAGGAAGCCACTGCTGACCTGGATAATTTATTAAGAGCCCAGACAGTCCGCTATGCAACGCTAACACGAAACATGGGCTTACTACGAAGACACCTAGCAGCCGCCAAGGAAGAAAACCAGCGCTTACAGGATCAGAACCGCGAAAACTTAGAAGCAGCGCTCGACCACCCAGACCAACCACTCAGTCCTAGCAGGTTCAAAGCCATTCCTTCAGACTCGATGAGAATGCTGCTAGACGATCATGTAAGATTACTAGATGAATACGACCGCATGAACGAGGAGTTACAGAAACTCAAAGAAGATCACAAATTACTCCAGTTACGAGAACCGGCACCCCAAGACATACTAGCACCTGTGGACCCCTCTCCTGACCTCCTAGAGGAACTCAACTCATTACGGGCCCAGGTATCGACCCTTGAATCAAGGATTGCAGTATATGAAGCGCCACCAAGGCCAGATTCCCCACCTGAGCTTCCAGCTGAGGAAGAAACGGTCACCATTCCGGTGGAGGAAACATTTGAAGAGGCGTACGAGCCACAACCCATCCCAGGCGGACGCGTCACGGCCGAAGGTCAGATGACGTACGAACTTCCGACCCCCGCGTGGATGAAAACTATTGAGGAACTTGGAACAACGCACTCAGCGAGAGTAGAGGCACAATTACATGCCATGGCGATGATAGAAGAAAGAATATTACAGTCTCCATACTTTGCTCATTTGGCCCCGCGACGATACATATCTGGGCACGAGCTACAGTATAAACCGTATTTCATGTTACTGGCCGAATACTAGTTAGCCATTGAGAAAGAGACAGGTAAGAAACCATCGCATGCAACTCAATTCGAGGTGGCTGATCTACCACCAGATGCACAGAAAGGAAGGATCTATCAACCAGAGTGGCGAAAAAATTTACTACAGCAGTATCCAGAGATGATGAGTACATGGGTAAAGGCACCTTTGCATTTGAAGTACAATCCATGTTGGGGACCAGTGCCACGACGCCGCTCCTGGACTGCCTTTGCTATTAAGGTATAAAACAATAAGCAGTGCCAAGACTGGTTGAATTACCCCTATTTTAAGCCACCCATCGAGTTACCAACTGTTGGCTACATGATGGCTACAATTCGCCACTGGCTCCCTAGATTAAAGCATATGGATGATATAGCGGCACATATGACTGTCAAAATCTTTGACATGATGCAAATGATTTTTAAAGTCTTCCGACGCGTCAAGGCACCACATGTCAACACCCCGAGTTTTGAGCATGGCAATTTCGATCTGGTATATGATATGAGTACAACGCCATCGCTACGGGTGTGTTATGCCTGGCACTGCAGAATAAAGTACCTACCGGCGTGCTACAAGCAGACATTCGAAGAGATGTTCACAACCGGCTTCTGGGAATACCATTCAGAGGTATTCATAAGCAGGCCTACACATTTATTACACTTATTTGCCTGTGAACGAATGGTCTATTCCACACACTATCAGCTCCCGCCACCGGAAGAACCGCAACCAATCGACTGGGAGAAACTCGAGGCAGACCTGGCCCGAGGCATTCGTATCTCCGAGCACACCCTCGCTCAAGACCTCCTACAGAACTATATCCGGCAGACCTTACAACAAGGTTTTGTCAGGGACGACAGAAGCGAGAGGGAGGGGGGTGTTGGAAGCAGCCAGAGGCACAGACGACACGATAGCATGTAACGACGGAGCAGGGAGCCAGTCGAATCTTTTTTCAAAGAATTATGTTTTCAAATACTTTCCAAAAAACCTCCAACAGTGATTTTTATCACTATTGTAACATATGTAACATAGAAAACCCCATTTTGTAATCCATAGCTCCATTTTGTGCAAGCTGAGGAGTCCTCGAGCTTGAGGAGCTTAGGTAGAACAAGCGTATCAATTTTCGTTATTTTTAGACATCGTTTACCCTTCCAAATAGCATCTAGGACCTAATTTTTAACTATGCCGGTCACTAGATGTGAAACCGGTCAAAACTAGTCTAGAAACTATAAAAAGAGCTAGAGAGCTCATTTTTGGGGTTGGTTAGTGTTGGCTAGTGTGAGCTTAGAGTTCTTTTGAGCTTGTAATAGTGTTCTTGAGTAATAGAGTTAACTTCTCACCTTCCATTGTGCCTTGCTTGTCTCTTCATTGTGTGTGTGTATGTGTGTGTGCATTTCTATGCTTCTCACCTTCACTCTCACTTCATCTCACATTCACGATCTTCATATCACTCCTATCTCTTCCGCGGATTGACATTAAGGAGGTGGAGCTTCTTAACGTGGTTCTCACCATTGTGCTAGAGCAACAGTCTCCTCAATGTCTATTTCCTCAAAGGGTGGTCTTGAATTCCCATTCTTTTTTCGTTGCTCTTCCTGAATCCTAGCCCACAATTCCTTTGGCCAATTTGCTTCTAGTTCAAGAATTATTGAAGATGGCTTGTTCTGAGTGCTTTGTTGTTCTTCCTTGCCACTATTCTCTTTAGGTACTCTAGCTAGTTCTTGACCATTCTCTTTAAAACATTCATTGATGTGATTTTTAGATATTCTTGTTTCTGGAAGGGTTGGGATAGTCTTTTCTAGGGTGGCTTGGGCTACCTTTATGAGCTTTCTACATATTGCCAATCTTTCCGTTTCTAATTCCCCTTGTGGGTAGAGTTTTTCATGCTTCTCTATATTTGGTCCAGTCATGATTCTTGATTGATACGCTTTTCAACCACATGTCCAGGTCGTCTGGTCTTGGATCTACTAGGACTGATCCTGATTTATCTAGTTTCTGGGTGTGAGACTTAGGTGGAGTATTATTTTGTACTTCTTGTCCCTCAAGTTTCTTACAATCTTTTACAACCTTCTTATTCTCCTTATTTTTATTTTTTATCCATTTATTTCTAAGTTTCTCCCTTCTATTCTTCCAAATTTTCATCCTCTTCATTTGGTTATTCTCACGTGGGTCTTTCAAATCTTCCACTATCTGTATCTTGGGTTCTAGGTTCTTACTCATTTCTTGTTCAGAATCTAACATCTTCAGCTCGTGTTCTTTGGCTTGTGCTCATCTAATGGCTTTTAATGGTAGAGTGTACTCCTTATCACTTCTTGATGATTCAATCACTTTGATCACGTTGATTTGAGTTGTGTATGAGTATTTTTGGGTTCTTTGGACAATCTCTAAAAAGATGTTCCTTTCCACATTCATTGCAATACCCTTCCCATGTCCTAGGAGGTGGTGGGTTGTATGGCAGAGTGCATTCTCTTATGAAGTGATCTCCTCTGCACCTATAGTAGGGTCCTTTTGGTACAGGTGGTCTAACGGGTGGTCTCATAGGTGCTGGTGCCTGAGGGGCAGTGTACATCGAATTAGCATACTCCGGTCCATAAGTGTTGTCATATCCATCATAACCATAGTATTGTTGGTCATAAGTTCTGTCATACTCCATTAGACTCGTATCATAGAGATAGTATTCTCCTTGATCTTGCTCGTAACCTTGATTTGTTGTTTTCATACTAGCTAAAGGCGTAGCTGGTACTATGGCTCTTTTCATATTCTCCTCTGGTTGAGTGTATTTTACTGGCACTACGTTTTGTGGAAGGGGTGGTTGTTGTCCTAGTACAGGCTATGGTTGTCCATATCCTCCTTGTTCATAAGGTCTGGGTGCTCCTTGCGTGCCTGGATAAGGGTTGTATCTCAGGATCTCTCTTCCTTGTTCTCTGGGAGGGTATCCATAAGGCCTATATCGAGGTTTATTTATTGGCCTTGATTGCCTATTGAAAGGAAAATTTTCATTAGTATGGTTAGTGTATTTCTGCTCAATATGACAGTACAGGTTAGGTCCCTTGGGTGGTTGCCTATTGTATGGATAAGCTTGAGGCATGCCTACTCCTCCTATTGCACAAATGTGAGATGGGTGGTCTCCACCACATAGGCTGCATCTTTGTAACATTGGCATTCTCATTGGTGGGTTCTGGTAATTCCTCTGTCAATGGACTCCTAACTTCTTGGCTACCAGATCCGTTAGCTCCTCCACATTACTAGAAGTAGTCGTCACTATACTCCTAGTGTCAATGCATTTGTGAAGACACTCACTCAATGTCTGGAGCCATTTTACGTAAACCAAGGTTCTCAATCTTCTATTAGTCAATCCATCTAAGAATAATGATAACATTTTTTGTTGGGAGGGTCTTTCAATTGCTACGCATCTATCGACATATTGATTAGATCTTCGGGTAGCTGTTTTTACGGTCTCATTTGGGTTTTGTGAATTAAGGATGACAAGTTGTGCTTAATCTCTCTTTTGGTAAATTCTCCAATGAACTCTTGGAAAAATTTCTCAATATTTCCAAATTGATTTGGATCCAAGGGTTGGAACCAAGTCAATGCCATTTGTAAACCATCAAGATAAATAGGGATTCCTTTGTTGACACATACTGTAGGGAGGTGCGGTATTCACCCTCCACGGTTGACATAAAGTTCTCTCTGGGAACAGAGCAATGCATGTCCTCTGAGGCCATGGGTAGTTCCTCCTTTGAGTCACTAGAGGTGTCAGCATAGATCGAGTGATGGCTTGCTTGGGTTGCACTTCCTATTGACGAAATGACACTTCTCTGGCTACATAGCACCCGTCTTGATCTTAAGTTCATTCACCCTTTTGAATCTCTATCTGTTCTCTACTTCCCCTTAATTCTCTTCTCAATTACTTCAAATTTTGCTCCCAAATAGCTTGAGTAGTTCTGGATGATACCACTCTTGGTGATACCACACAGGCGATACAATACTAGACTTTGCACGATACGATACCAGAAGTCTTTGGCAATACGATACCCTTGAGTGGCATGATACGATACTGGACTGGAAGACGATACGATACTACTGCAATCCCATGATATAATACTAAAGTGGTCGACGATATGATACTTGTCCAATACACAATATGATACCAAAAATGACATGGTATGATATTGAAGTAACTCACAATATGATACCAGACTAAGGGATGATACGATACCAAAGTCCTTGGTGATACGGTACCACCTTATACATGATACGATACCAAATCAAAAGATGATATGATATTGAGTTGGCCATACGATACCAACTTTGCACGCAATATGATACTGCTCGGTCGATGATACGATATCGTGACCCACATGATACGATACCAGGTGGACCACGATACGATACCACCGAGCGACCGCAATCACGATACCAACACTTGATGATACGATACCATGACGGTATCGTGATACCTCAAGTGGGCATGCACGATACGATACTAAGCGAGTATCGCGATACTAGGGAATTTTGGTACCGTGATACCAAAACTCAATCAATCGTGATACCGCAAATTTAATCAAAACTTAATTTTGTTGTGGGAAACTTGTTTATTTCTCTTACCTCTTCACTCTTGACCCCCTGTATCACTCAAAAACTTCCAAAAAACTCTTTGATCTACCCCGCAATATCGAATAAGACTTCAATCACATGTGTGTGTGTTCGGGTGATGTTTTTTGAGATAAAAAATTTGTATAACTCACCCTTGTTAAAAATAAAGAAGTAAGGTCGTATATAATTTTGCAAAAAGGATTTTCTTCAAGTAGAAGGAAAATACAAAAATGAAAAATGGAAGCATTTACTTCAGCAAGTAGTGGAGGCCAAAAGAGAATCAATCAAAAGAGAATCAAATCCAAAAACTGAACTGTAAGAGGAGTGGCTGTCCAAAGTAGTGGAGAAGTTATGGAGAAGAGCTCTCAAACTCATCATGAGAGTTTTGGTAACTTGGCTATAAAAGAGGCAAGGGAGGAAACTCAAGAACAGAGGAAGAAGGCATGGAATTCCCCTTGTAGCTAGTTCATTTGGTTTGAGTCATTTCGTTCAGTTCACTCTCATAGAGTATGTCCAGCCGGACACCCATTTTTGGGTAGTCTACTTATGAGAGTCATATCTCTCAATATATGTATCCAATTTTAGTGTTTAAACATTCGTTGGAAAGATTATCTTGAGTAATTCCTCTTTCTAGAACATTTTTATCAAATTCTTTGTGCTCTATGAGTTATTCAGGTTTTAATCAAGTCTAGTTTTCAACCTAACTGAGTGGACAGGTAGCCTGTTTTGAATGAAAGAGTTGCCAACCCAAATCTACTCCAAATTGAGTGTTTGATAGCTCATTAGAAAGCTATAGGTGTCTAGTTTGAGTGACCAAAGGACATGAGGAGTGAAGGAAAGTGAAAGCCCCTCATCACAAACATTCTTTATAGAGATCCTCTCCCAACATTCGACGAGATTATACCGAATCTTGTGGCTGAAGAGGTTGCTCAACAAGGAGAAGGCAACAAAGGTAAGGACAACCATAGTCAAATGTTATTTGCAGGACAAGGTAGAGGAAGGAACTCAAGAGGAGGCTCGAGAGGAAGAGGAAGGAACTCAAGAGGAAGAGGAAGCTACAACAACACAAATTTCAGCCAACACAACTCGGAGGACAACAAGGATAACTCAAATGACAACACACATGGAAGAGGTCGAGGAAGAAATAGAGGAAGAGGTCAAGGTTCATACAATCCTCATAAAGGTATAACATGTTATCATTGTGGTAAACTAGGACATTATGCAAATGATTGTTGGCAAAAGAATGGAAGATTGAATGGAGGCAACCAAAGGAGCCAAAATACCTATGCGAGTACATCAAGTGAAGGAGACAAACAAACCATGCTTGCCATGAAGCATGACTACAACAACTCGAGAAGTGATGATAAAAAATGGTTCATAGATTCAAGTTGCAGCAACCATATGACATGCCAAGGAGATTTATTCACAAAGCTACAAGCTCCAAGTGGAAAAGGATGTGTGGAGACCGGTGATGAAACTCAACACGCAATTGAGCATGTTGGAGATATCAAGCTTGGAGATAAGAAGGTATTGGATGATGTTCTTCATGTTCCTACTATTACGAAGAATTTGATTTCAGTAGGACAAATGGCAGAGAAACGATATCATGTTATCTTCAATGAAAAAGGCTATTTTATAAAGAATCCAAAAGAAGGATTCAAGGTCATTGCTCAAGGAAGGAAAGAAGGAAGGATGTTCACTTTGGACATTCAACAACCACATGGAAAGGTGATGTATATTCAGTTTGGAAACAAGAGGATTGCTGAAATTGATTTGTGGCACAAAAGGTTTGGACATATCAACATTCCCAAGCTCAAGGACATGAGCAACCATGAAGTGGTAAGAGGTCTTCCAAGGTTCAATGATGTTGGACTACATGAGTTTTGTGAAGCATGCCAACTAGGAAAGCAAACTCGACAACCATTCAAGAAGAGCAACTATGTGGCAAGGAATGTCCTCGACTTGATACACACGGATGTATGGGGACCATCACAACAACCATCGGCGGCTGGTAATAGATATTTTATCACTTTTATCGATGATCATTCAAGAAAAGTATGGATGTTTTGCATAAAACAAAAATCAGATGTGTTCGCCATGTTCAAGAGATTTAAAGCACAGGTAGAAAAGGAAACAGGATGCTACATAAAGAACTTGAGGTCCGGTGGAGGAGGAGAATATTTCTCCAAAGAATTTTCAGATTTTCTTTATGAAAATGGCATCAAGCGACAATTTACATGTAGGTACATGCCTCAACAAAATGGAATAGCTGAAAGGAAAAATAGACATATCACAGAAGTTGCAAGGTGCATGCTAACTGAGATGAAGGTGCCACTAAACTATTGGGCTGAAGCAGCTACTACGGCTGTTTATTTGATGAACAACTGCACAACGGTTGGAGTGGATAATCTAACTCCTGAGGAGGTTTATTCCGATAAGAAACCTAACCTTACACATCTCAAAGTTTTTGGATGTGTGTGTTATGTTCACATCCCTCAAGAACTAAGGACAAAGAAGGAGGCAAAGTCCAAAAAATGTATTTTCATTGGATATTCATCGGAGAAAAAGGGATACAGGTGCTACAATCCGGTGACAAAGGAGCTACGAGTCTCATGAGATGTGGTATTTCATGAGTTAATACCATGGTTTGGAGACAAAGGGAAAGAGAAGATTCTTGAAGAAGATTACGAAGATGATGGAGGTGCTGTCCAAGAACAATTTCAGCAAACAAGCACTCAAATGTCAGGTCTAGAAGCTTCTACATCACTTGGAGAAAGCTCAACATGGAAGGGGAGCCTAAGGAGTCATTCCTCATCACCAACATCAGGTTATGGAAGATTTGAAGTGGAAAGTGCTGCCCAAAATAGTGACTCAAATGCAAGTGAAGAAGAGTATGAAGAGGTGATTACACCAAAGGTAAAGTTGAACCGGTTGAAGAAGCAATATTCAAAAGGAAATGAAAGGAGGTCTTCAAGAGCAAGGTATCCAATTCAAAGGCTGAGCTATGATAGTTTTATTGCAAAGCATTTTGCATATATGACACAGGTGGTCAAAGACAAAGAACCGGATGCATATGAAGAAGCATGTAGACAAAAAGAATGTCAAGAAGCTATGCAAGAAGAGATAAAAGCTCTCAAGGACAATCACACATGGGAGCTAGTTCCAAAGGCTGAAGGTATGAAGATTGTTCCAAATAAATGGGTGTTTAAAATAAAGAGAAATGCTGATGGCTCTCTAGCTAGGCATAAAGCTAGACTAGTAGCAAAAGGATTCAAGCAAACTCACGACATCGACTATGAAGAGACTTTTAGCCCGGTTGCAAAGATGGGAACAATTAGAACCTTGATTGCGATGAGTGCAGCAAGGAGATGGCCATTGTACCAACTTGACATAAAAAATGCTTTTCTCAATGGTGAACTTCAAGAAGAGGTATACATGAGTCAACCGATTGGATTTGAAGATAGAAAGCATCCAAATTTTGTTTGTAGATTGAAGAAAGCTTTGTATGGGTTGAAGCAAGCACCACGTGCTTGGAATCAAAGATTGGTTGAGTACCTCATAAGGTGTGGGTATAGTCCAAGTAATGCAGATCCCTCTCTCTACATGAAGAAAGAAGAAGGCAAGCAGGTATATATTTTCATATATGTTGATGATCTCATCATAACAGGAAGTAATGTTAGAGGAATACAAGAGATGAAAAGAAAACTCGGTAAGGAGTTTAAAATTTCAGATCTTGGTGAGCTAAAATACTAATACCTACACTAAACTAATTTTAACACTTTTTTGGGATTTTTCTTGATGTATTCTACTTCTCCCTACTCTATTCCTCTCTGTTGCCTAACCCTAACTCTTCCCGTACTTCCTCACTCCTAACCCTAAACCTAAAAATTCATTACACACAGCCCAAGAGTGTGAAGTAGCAAGTCTTGAATTACATGACTACTTGCCACTGAACGAATCCACCTCTACAAGTATGCTTCCTTCACTCTAGAGCTCTAACCATCACGAAGGAACCTTGGTTAGGTTTTGTCCCTAGCAACGGTGCCAAATATGTGTGTATCTAAGTCGTGAATCCTTAGGGACTTGTGTTGATGATACTAGACCTCAATCGCCCCACAAGTGCATATAGTGGTGGATTAATACACGTTTAATTATCAATCCAAGGAACCACCAGAACCAAGTGTATGAAGACATATGCGCACGTGATGGTAAGTGACGTGATTAAGCTAAAATGCATGTGATTAGGCTCAACTACCTCTCCAACTCACTAATCCTCTGAAATTGCATGCTGCGATACCATTTGCAACAGTAAGCACAAATTCTAACTTTTCTCTCAGCTCCAAGATTCCAATATGCTTTCGAAGCTCTCAACGAGATGCATCTATTGAAGGTATTTTCACTTCAATCGGACAAACACACTTCAAGTTATGAGCAAAATAGTTAATGGTAGGAAACACTAACACTCACTCCTCAACTCGTAATGGCTCACACACACACACACACTACAATAGTTCAAAAGCGATGGGAAGGGGTAGATAACAATCCTACACACACAATTCAAGCATTACACACACACAAAAGATCATGGAGAAGGAGGAAATCAACAGTGATGGAGAGTGTTAATCTCTAAAAGAACAAGTTATCCTTGAAGTTAGAGCACCTCTATATCAAGAATAACTTAAAACCTTCACCAATTTGGAGGATCAATACTCAACTACCAAAATCTTGAACAAATTGTGAAGAAGATGTCTACATAGAAAGTCTACTGCACATAACTCATTCATTGAATTATCAAATGTGTAAAGGTTTTTTATAAAACTTTGTACAAGGTGTTGCCTATAGTTTGCACACCTCCTCCAAGTTAAATCATTCCAAAAGACTCAGTAGATCTTGAGAAATGATCTCAACAAGTCACCTATGTCTTAAACTGTAGTTCTTTACAATCGAGTTTGACACCTGCAACTTCTAAAGCTTGGTTCTCCCAAAGTAGAACCTGTTCATGCAAATGCTTTTAGCCATAGATGGCTTACCTTCCAACTTAGATTTTGAATCCTCATTTGTGCAAAACTTTACACTGTGCACTGAGAACTAACCATTTCTTTGACCATCGAGATTGCGCGTGTTTCAGAAGACACTCAACACTTCCTCACATCTGAATGTTCCTACTCATAATTCTCATAGCCTGTTTACAATTAGGCCCTCAAACTTTAACCATAGACTCATTAACTATGGAATTAGACATCTACAGAAGGATTCTTGAATTGATCAAACACAGGAGGAGAACACAGAGAAAAATCGGGTGCAACTTTTCTTCATTACTCAGAAGTTTTTACATCTGGATGAGAGAGCTATCTTTCACACTTCACAAGTGTCTAATGACTTCTAATTCTCTTCAAAACTTGTTCTCTCACACTCTCTCATATTTGCCCCGACATTTTTCTTTGTATATATAGGCAAATATGTACAAACTTATAACTATACAAAAGTATAAGTGAGCTAACTCTAAGTTAATGTACATATGTATACATATCTTCATTCTCTGAACATATACTTTCTTCATGCTTCATGACTTGATCTTTTATTCAATCCTTGACTTCAAAACTTTAATTGTTGATTGTCTTGCACCAACAGCTCCCCCTCAATCATCAATTGAGGTTTTCTCTATCTTCTTTATACCTGCCATGCCTTTGAATCTTTGTAGCTTTGGTCCATCTAAGCTTTTGGTTAGCATATGAGGTATCTGATCTTTTGTTGAAGTATGTATGACTTCAATCTCCTTATCCATCACCTTCTCTCTTAGAAAATGATAGTGAATCTCAATGTGTCTAGTCCTGGCATGAAAAACAGGATTAGCAGCTAAATACAATGAACTCATGTTATCTCCATGAATAGTGGGTGTACTCTGAATGATGTCAAAACTCTTCATAAGAGTTTTAAGCCATATCACTTCCTTTGGAACTTCAACCATACCTTTGTACTCAGCCTCTGTGGATGATAAAGCAATTGTGTGTTGCTTCTGTGAACACCATGAAATTAACTTATCTCCCACATAACACAAGTATCGATAAGTTGATCTCCTATCATCAGGATTACCTGCCCAATCTCTATCACTATATATCTTGATGTTTGTATCTGATGTAAAACCATAATACAAACCTTCTTTGAGTGTACCTTTAATGTACCTCAACACCCTTTGTCCTGCAACCCAATGTTCTTTACTAGGACAATGCATAAATTGAGACAACACTCCTACTACATATGACAAGTCACGCCTAGTTAATGTAGCATAGATCAGACTACCAACCAAACTTTGATATAGCTTCATGTCCTTGAATTCTTCTCCTCCATATCTGCTCAATTTGTGATCCACTTCCATTGGAGTAGGTGCTACCCTGCAATCATCCATTTTAAACTTGATCAACAAGTTTTTCAAATACCTTTCTTGAGTTACATATACTCCATGTTGAGTGTATGAGATCTCCATGCCCAAGAAATATGACAAGTCTCCCAAGTCACTAATCTTGAACTCTTTTTCCATTTGCTTCTTTAGGCTTTGAATTCCTTTCTCATCTATACCTATAAGAATTATATCATCAACATATATGCACATCTAAATGAACCCATCATCACTTGCTTTAACAAGCAAGCCACTATCTGCTTTAGATACTTGACAACCAAGTTCTTTCAAAAACTTCACAAGCCTATAATTCCATTCTCTTGGGGCCTGCTTCAAACCATACAAAGCTCTCTTGAGCTTACATACATGATCCGGATACCTTTCATCTCTGAACCCTTCTGGTTGCTCATGAAAACATCATATGAAATATAACCATTTAGAAAAGCACTCTTCACATCTAATTGACATAATTTCCAACCTTTACATGAAGCAATAGCTATGAGTGTCCTGATGGTTGTCATCTTTGCCACAGGACTATAGGTCTCATCATAATCTATACCATATGTCTAAGCAAACCCTTTCACAACAAGTCTAGCTTTATACCTAGACACACTTCCATCTGCAAACCTCTTTGTCTTGTAGACCCATTTGCATCCAATGATCTTCTGACTATTTGGTTTAGGAACCAAATCCCATGTCTCATTCTCCATCAATGCATCATACTCTTCTTGCATAGCTTTCTCCCAATTTTCCTTGCCTTTTTTCTCTTCATATGTAGAACGGTCTTCATCTGCCTTTACCATATAAGCATAATCTTTAGTAGCCAAAAAAGAAGTGTCATAGCTCTACCTTGTAGGTTGCCATTTGTGTCTTGATGACCTTCTGAGTTCTCCACTCCTTCAGGTTTCTGGTTCATCATATTCTGGATCAAACCTTGGCACTTCTTCAACTTCAACCTGTACTTCATTGTTCTCTTCTTCATCAAATATCTTAACCTTTGATTTACCTTTCTTTTGATTCACAACTTCCTCATCACCTGCATAAATATTGATTGTACCTGCATACCAAGTACCTTGCTCATCAAATGTAACATCCTACAAGGAATTGTTTTGTGGATGGACTCCACAACCTATATCCCATCTGCTTATCATCATATCCAATGAATACATACTTTTCAGCTTTAGGTTCCAATTTGTGTCTCAATTGAGATGGCACATATGCATATGCCAAACATCCAAACACTTTGCAATGATCTAGAGTAGGTCTCTTACCCACCATGCTTCATATGGTGTCATACCCTGCAAAGCTTTACATGGTAATCTATTGACCAAATATGTAGCTGTATTTACACCCTCAACCCACAAATAATTGGGACAATTTTTCTCCTTCATCATGGATCTTGCAAACTCAACAAGAGTTCTATTCCTCCTTTCTGCTACACCATTTTGTTGAGGAGAGTACCTACAAGTAACCTCACTTTTTATACCTGCATTCCACAAGTAATCACTGAACTAATTAGAGAAATACTCTCCCCCTCCATCTGATCTTAGTGTCTTCAACTTTTGACTTGATATTCTTTTTGCATACACATGATAATGCTTGAATGTATTGAATACCTCTGATTTATCTTTGATCACATAGATAGTGATCCATCTGGTAGCATCATCAACATAAATTACATAATACCTTGATACCTCTGATTTATCTTTGATCACATAGATAGTGATCCATCTGGTAGCATCATCAACATAAATTACATAATACCTTGAACCATTGATACTAAAATCCTTTGATGGTCCCCACACATCTGTGTGTACCAACTCAAGCTTCTCTGAATACATAAAACCATGCTTGGAATAAGATTGCTTATGAGCCTTACCTAATTGACATGCCTCACATCTGTATGTCATATGTTGACCTACAACATTAGGCAATCCAAGCACTGAACCATTGTTAACCATATCTTTAATACCTCTTTCATTAAAATGTCCAAGCCTTTTGTGCCAAAGATCTAACTCAGAGATCTTATGTCCTCCATAGGTGAACAAGGCATGACCAACATTACCTTGAATCTTCAATGTGAACAATCTTGCTTCTTTCTTCCCTGTAACAATTTGTTTATACCCATTGCTAGAGTCTTCCACAAAAACTCCTTCATTAGTGAACCTAACTTCATAACCTTTTCCAACAATTTGTCCTACACTTATCAGATTCTTTGGAATTGTAGGAACATACAAAACCTTACTCAAGAGAGTACTTCCATCCTTGGCCTTCACTGATCCAATTGACTTCACATTGTGCTTTGTATTATCACCTGTTTGAACTACATGATTAGTTACCTTATTTTCCAAATCAGTCATCAATGCTATGTTGCCACTCAGGTGATTGCTACACCGTGAGTCAATGTAGAAGAATCTTTGGTCTTCACTTTGTCTTTCACAAGTTGCATTCATAATCCATGTTGAATCCTCCTTCTGATCTGAAGCATAATTGTAGTAGGTATTGTTGTATTGTTGACTTTGGAATCCTCTACCTGCATTTCTTCCAAAATAACCTCTACTACCTCTACCTCTGAAATTACCTCTTTGATTTCTGCCACCTCTTCCTCTTGAATTAAAGTTCTGATTATATCCACCATTATTCTGAGTATTATGCCAACAATCATGAGCTAAGTGATTTTTCTTACCACAAATCCAACAAGCTTTGACTCCATCTTTATTACTTCTGCCTCTTCCTCTTCCTTTGCCACCTCCTCTTCCTCTTAGGAAGTTAGCTTGGCTAGTTGTACCTTCATCTTCATTTGGTAGTTGCTTCCCTTTGCTATTCTTCTTTTTATCCTTTGAATACATTGCTTGACCTGCACTCTTATCACTTTCACCTTTGACATCCTACTCAAAGGTTAGCATGTGTCCTAGCAACTGATTCAAATCAGGAGTAAAATGATCTAGTGATAATTCGATAGACAAAATGAATGGTTTCCATCTGTCATCACCTCTCAAACCTGTGAGGATTTGCCTTACCAATTTATCCTCCTCAATATCTTCATCAACTGCTCCTAATGCATCTGCAATGTCCTTCATCCTTGTTACATAATCTGAAATGGATTGAGAGGCCTTCTTCTTGAATGTGGTAAACTCTGCCCACATGCCTTCCTTGACTTTGTGGTGTTTTGGAAATGCTGCTCCAAAGCATTCCATATATCACTTGCACTTTCAAGACCTCTAATGTGAGGTAGGAAGTAGTCATTAACTCCCATATAGATAATACTCCTAGCTTGAGCATCTCTCTTCATCCAAGTCTTCAAATCTGACAAGTCATCCCTAGTTGGAACACTAGGATCTCTGAATTGAGGCTTTTCCTCTTCACCTGTGATATAACCTATCAAGTCTTTGCTCATAAGATGAGCTTCCATCCTCATTGACCATGCTGGATAGTTCTCTCTATCCAATTTCTCTATCTAAAGAGAATCTCCCATCCTTTCTTCACCTGTGTATTAAATCCTTCAAGCTTTATGAGGAATAAGGTTACCTTTGCTTCAAATGATACTCCTTTTGTATTCCTTGATATCTTCTATCCTCCTTCTCAAGCTTTGCTTTCAAGCTTTCACCTTTTGTATCTTCAAATGTTGGATTCTTTATAACTGCAGCAGTCGGGGTCCTCCTTTCTTCGATTCTGATGCTCCCTACTCTGATACCATTGATGGAAAGTGTTAATCTCCAAAAGAACACGTTCTCCTTGAAGTTAGAGCACCTCTATATCAAGAATAACTTAAAACCTTCACCAATTTGGAGGATCAATACTCAACTACCAAAATCTTGAACAAACTCTGAAGAAGATGTCTACACAGAAAGTCTGCTACACATAACTCATTCATTGACTTATCAAATGTGTAACGTTTTTTATAAAACTTTGTACAAGGTGTCATCTATAGTTTGCACACCTCCTCCAGGTTAAATCATTCCAAAAGACGCAGTAGATCTTGAGAAATGATCTCAACAAGTCACCTATGTCTAAAACTATAGTTCTTTATAGTCGACTTTGACACCTGCAACTTCTAAAGCTGGGTTCTCCCAAACTAGAACCCGTTTATGCAAATGCTTTTAGCCATAGATGGCTTACCTTCCAAATTAGATTTTGACTCCTCATTTGTGCAAAACTTTACACTGTGCACTGAGAACTAACCATTTCTTTGACCATCGAGATTGCAGCTGTTTCAGAAGACACTCAACACTTCCTCACATATGAATGTTCCTACTCATAATTCTCATAGATTGTTTACAATTAGGCTCTCAAACTTTAACCATAGACTCGTTAAATATGGAGTTAGACATCTACAAAAGGATTCTTGAATTGATCAAACACAGAAGGAGAACACAGAGAAAAATCAGGTGTAACTTTTCTTCATTACTCAGAAGTTTTTACATCTGGATGAGAGAGCTATCTTTCACACTTCACAAGTGTCTAATGACTTCTAATTCTCTTCAAAACGTGTTCTCTCACACTCTCATATTTGGCCTGGCATTTTTCTTTGTATATATAGGCAAATATGTACAAACTTATAACCATACAAAAGTATAAGTGAGCTAACTCTAAGTTAATGTACATATGTATACATATCTTCATTCTTTGAACATATACTTTCTTCATGCTTCATGACTTGATCTTTTCTCAATCCTTGACTCCAAAACTTTAATTGTTGATTGTCTTGCACCAACAAGCAAGAAAGAAGCAAATTTTAAATTCTTCTTCAATTCTTCACAATGGCAAAAAGTTCTTTACAAGAGTCACAAAGTGACTTATATACATGTGCCCTAAAAATGGTCCTTTCACACAAGAGACCGGAAATTTATTGGCTAACTCTAATTTTCTAATATTTTACAAGGATTATGATACATTGCTTGGGATTTATGCATATAGAGGACTCCTCTAGTGCATTTACATGGCTTTATGGGGTTTCCATAAGCATTTGAAGAAGAAAAATTGTGCTCATAATTCGAAAATTTTTGGGGCTCCTCTTTTGTGCTTCTTTCCTCTGCATGAGCATGTGAATGGAATGTCAATTGGCCAATATCCTGCAATGTTATTCTTATTATCTGTTCTTGCTGCATAAAAAAATAATCCCAACAAGAAACATCTTCATTGACTGCATATTTTTTTAATATGATCAATCTGTCTCTTCTTTTCCATAAGTGTATGCATCCACCTTTTTGCTTTGCTCAAGCATGTTTCTTACCATAATGATTTTTATCTTCATATGGAGATTGTTTTACATCATGAACTATCAAATTAGGGACATAAAATAAAATATGCATCCATCCTTATGCTCCCATGCATCAAAAGATGAATATTGATTTGCAAAAAAAAGAGTTGTGTCATCAATCCTCCTCATAAAAAATACATGGTTGAAAATAATATTGTGCAATCGGCCAAAACTTTACCACTATTATTATCAACTATTGAGAAAATCTCCTTGAATTCATAAATCTCTGTAAGATTTTGAACTTCAGACTTTGGAGTATAAGCTTCTAAAATGAAAACGATCAATGATGGAAGAGTAAAAACATTATGACATCCCAATCTCTTAGAAAATGTATTGAACATTTGATTGATTGTTGGAGTTAGACGTCTGCAGAAGCACGCGAACAGCACAAGGAAGAAGAAGAAGCTTGGAAGCACAAACACACAATACTGAATGTATTACTAGAGAATGTACAAAGATAAGTAGCCCATTAGGGCAATAGGCGTATATACAAGCCGAGGAAAAAAACCTCCTAAAGAGGGAAAAAAGTGCCCCGGCGGTCCTAGTGTGTTCACACTCATCACTACCTAAATATATCACCAAATCCCCCCTGGGAGTGATGCGGTGAACAAGGAGCTGGCACTCATGTATAAGGAAGTGCCAAGCTAAGTGGAAATCACTCCACAAAAGGAAGTAAGCCCAAAGCTTTGCGAAAAGCTTCAAACTTCTCCCTAGGCAGAGCCTTCGTGAAAAGGTCTGCAATGTTCTCCTGCGTGGGCACGTATGCCAAGCTGATCTCCCCAGCAAAGAACCTCTCCCTGACATAGTGATAATGCACCTCAATGTGCTTAGTGCGAGCATGGAACACAGGGTTCCTCACAATTGCCAATGCGCTCTGACTGTCAGTGAAGATGGTGGTGGCAGAAGACTGGCCAACACCCAAATCAGCCATAAGGCGTCTGAGCCACACACACTCAACAGTCGCTGTGAAAGCTGCCCTATACTCAGCCTCACAACTGGAAGTGGCCACAGTAGGCTGCTTCTTGCTCAACCAAGATATACATGAGCTACCAAGCATGAAGCAAAAACCACTTGTGGACACACGAGTGTCATAGCAACCAACCCAATCTGAGTCAGAAAAAGCATGCAAATCTGGCGGTAGTGATCCCCCCTTGGGATAAAACAACCCAAGTAGCTGAGTACCACTCAAGTAGCGAAAGATGTGCTTAACCGCCTTCCAATGCATGACTCCTGGGCAATGCATAAACTTGCTCATCTGTGAGACAGCAAACTGAATATGTGGCCGAGTAATGCATAAGTAAATCAAGCATCCAACAGCCTGCTGATAGAAAACAATATCAAATGCATCTCTAGCATCATGAAGACTCAATCGTAAACCTGTCTCCATAGGAGTGGCAATAGGCTTACAACCTTCAAGGCCAAAACGCTGCAATAATGTGTCAATATATTTCGTTTGACACAAAGCCATTCCACCATCAACTTGCATAAACTGAATGCCCAAATAGTGATGCAAATGCCCCAAATCAGACATCTTAAATGAGGCATGCAAATCAGACTTGAAATCAGCAATATGCTTCTCAATAGGACCAGTGAGCAGCATGTCATCAACATAGACAACAATGATCAGAAGCACATCATTAGCACGCTTAACATATAAGGTGCTTTCAGTTGGACTGTTCACAAAACCATGTGCAACCAGAAAGGCATGTATCTTCTCATACCAAGCACGTGGTGCTTGCTTTAAACCATATTATGCCTTCTTTAACCTGCACACCTGGTTTTCATGCCCTTTCTGCACAAAGCCACAGGGCTGAAAAACATACACTTCTTCATGGAAGTCACCATTCAGAAATGTTGTTTTAATGTCCAACTGATGTACATTCCAACCATGATGGGCTACAAGTGCACAAATGCTCCGAACTGTAGTCATATGGCATGTAGGTGCAAAGGTCTCATCAAAATCAATGCCTCTTTCTTGCGCATAACCCTTTGCAACAAGCCTAGCCTTATACCTGTCAATTGTACCATCAGGTTTACGCTTCAGCTTGTATACCCACTTAGTGCCAATGGCCTTCTTGCCAGGAGGCAAGTCACATAAAGACCATGTACCATTCTTCATTATAGCATCATATTCAGACTGCATGGCAGCCATCCAATTTTCTGAATTTTGTGCTTCATCAAAAGAAACAGGCTCATTCTCATCACAGAGACTAGACGCAGGCATAGCATAGCAATCTGATGCAAAGGAGGCACTATGAGAGCATGAACGAGTACGATATGACAAAGGTGCATCTAATTTGCTGTCACGCAAAGGTTGCACCAGCCATTTTGGCATAGTTTTTGCCTGCTTAATATCATCTCTCTCATCAACAAGTGCATCATGTAAATATGCATCAGAAATAGAATGATCTGCATCATCACATGAAACCTGGAAAAAGAGGCATCAACGTATCATACAAGTGCATCATGTAAAAGACTGTCCACCTGTAAAAAGAGGCATCAACGTATCATACATGTCTTTGGAGCTAACAGATGTCTCCTTAGTACATGAAAGCAATGGATGAATAGCATCTTCCACAAAGACAACATCACGGCTAACCAGAATGCATTTAGACTGTGGATGATACAGACGATAGCCTTTACTTTCAGAACTGTACCTAACAAAAATACATTTTACTGCCTTATCATCCAATTTTCTACGATGTTGTTCACACACTAATGCATATGCCAAACAACCAAAAACACGCAAATGAGCAACAGATGGCCTGCAATCATGCCAAGCCTCATATGGAGTGATAGACTGCAGCGCTTTAGTGGGACACGTGTTCAGTACATTGCTGCACACATGACAGCCTCAAGGCAGAAACTATGTGGTAAAGCCTGACTCTTGACCATGCACGTCGCCATCTCCATGAGTGACTTGTTCTTTCGTTCAGCAACTCCATTCTGTTGAGGTGTATACGACACTGTACACTGGTGTTTTATCCCACGTTCAACCAGAAATGCATTAAAATCAGAAGACATATATGCCCCCCCTCGATCAGAACAGAGGGTGCCCATTTTACATGCTGACAGATTTTCAGCCAAAACCAAAAACTGTTTAAAGCACATGAACACTTTGGACTTTGCTTTGAGTGGATATACCCATGCATGCCTGGAAAAATCATCAATGAAAGTCACGAAGTAAAGGTAATTCCCAAAAGAGGGTGTCTGCATAGGACCACAAACATCACTATGTACAAGCTGCAATTTCTGCATAGACCGAATTGAACCATCTTTTGGAAAGGAGGAACGATGCATTTTGCCCAAAATACAACCTTCACATACATGTTTTCCAGGTGCCTCAAGCTTGGGCAAAGAAGACACCATATCAGATTTATGTAGGCGTAGCAAAATAGCAAAATTCAGATGACCAAAGTGTGCATGCCAAAGCTTTGCATCTGACATAGCCTGAGAATCATGAACTGCACATGCCGAATCATGCACAGATCTTTCATAGTCTATGAGCTTATACAGCCCACAACATAAAATGCCAGAAGCAATAATCACATCGCCATTCCAAAGATCATGAACTGTACACCTGTCATCAACGAATTTCACAACAAAGCCAATCTTGGCTAATGCAGAAACTGATAACAGATTCTTCTTGATCCCTGGCACAAATAAAGCATCTGACAAGGTGAAAGAACTACCATCAGCAATAGTCGGAATGATCTTACCAACTCCCATAACAGGATAAGAGGAGTTGTTGGCGCATGTGACAGTATTCCCTGTAGGGGCAGGCTCGAGTGAAGAGAAGAAACTGCGCTGCGAGGTAATATGTTTGGTCGCCCCACTGTCAAAGTACCAAACATTTGAGTCCACTACAGACATGCACTGCTCATGAGAAGATGGGTCAAAACTACAAACAATAGTAAATGCCCATTCTTCTTCCTGCACAAGATTAGCAGACTCTGTTTTTGGTGTAGAGGCTTCTGCAACAACCATTCAAGCCTCCTTTTTCTTTGCCTCTTTTGCAGCTAGTTTTGGACAGTTCTTTATGATATGATCATTCCCTTTACAGTACTTGCAAAACAATTTCTACTTTTCTGATTTCTTCTCATCTTTTTCCTGGTTCTTCGAATGTGCAGCATTTGCAGATTTCTTCTTACTAGTAGAAGAGCTCCATTTTCCTTTGCCCTTCTGACTAGCTAGGAAAGCTTGATCTGCAACACGCATAATGGACCTGTTCTGCCTAGACTAATCTTCCTGCAACAGAACAGAGACTAACTCCTCAAATGATAAGGCATTCGGATTGCCTTTCATCATCAACCGAAGAGTAGAAGCAAAACTCTGATATGAATCAGGAAGACCATTCAGAACGGTCTGCACAAGTGAGCTATCTGGTATAACCTCATCAGCAGAAATCAAGTGTTCCTTCAAATCTTTGATCTTCTTTAGGAAACTATCCATAGAATCACCTTCATTCATGTGCTCACTCTCCAACTGTTTTCGGAGGTAAGCAACATGAGCCTCATTCCTAGCTTGGTACAATGTGGTAAGTGTATCCCAAGCATCCCTAGCTCCGGTGACTACAATACCTTGATGCAAAAAATTGACTATATCTCAAAAAGTTGAACAGAACTGCCCAAACGAGTTCTGCTAGACCTGTAGCAGACTTCGAGACGCTTAAACTGGCGAACAAAAACTGGTATATACCTTTGGCACAAAAAGACAAAATAGCATGCACAAGCGCTATGATAGTGCGTTCGGAGGCCGAAACGAGCTCAGATCGCGATTTCGGCACCACAAAGCGAAGCAATTTTGACCTCGGAAACACGCTGAGTATGCTCACCAAAATTCGTGCGATTCTGAAACTGCAAACGGAGGAGTGTCGACGGCACCCTAGATGAAGCGACGACCTGCTCTGATACCAATTATTGGAGTTAGTGCAGAAGCACGCGAACAACACAAGGAAGAAGAAGAAGCTTGGAGCATAAACACACAATATTGAATGTATTATTAGAGAATGTATAAAGATAAGTAGCCCATTAGGCAATAGGCGTATATACAAGCCGGGGGAAAAAAACCTCCTAAAGAGGGAAAAAAGTGCCCCGGCGGTCCTAGTGTGTTCACACTCATCACTACCTAAATATATCAACATTGATGTGGTCATGAGTATGCCCAACCAAAAGAAAATTGACCTTATGTTTTTGAAACACTTGTTTATCAAAAAACATGGATAAATATCCAAAGAATATAGAATTCTTATTCTCTCTTGCAATGTTGTCAAGTTCCAAATAGAGAATTGGTGGTAGATGATGCTCCCATTATCACAAAACTCTATGAATCACAGACTGAAGGAGAGTGTTAATCTCCAAAAGAACAACCTACTCTTAGGATTAGAGCACCTCTATACCAAGAGTAAGTCAAAACCTTCACCAAATTAGAAGTTCAATCTCCAAATGATCAAAAGTTGAAAAATTCTGTGAAGAAGATAAACACAGAAAGTCTGCTGCACAATTTCTTCTCATTGACCTATCAAACATGTAAAGTTTTCTATGAAATTTTGTATGGAGTGTCGCCTAGAAGTTGCGCACCTCCTCCAAGTTAAAGTTCTTCAAAAGGTTTAGTATAACTTGAGAAATCAACTTCACAAGTTACCTATGTCCAAATCTGCACTTCTGAGAAGTCGATTTGACACCCCTAACTTCTTAACTTTGGTTCTCACAATGTCGAACCCGTTTTACCAAATCTTTTTGGCTGTAGATAGCTTATCTCTCAACTTAGATTTTGAGCTATCATATGTGTAAAACTTTACACTGTGCACTGAGCACTACTCAATTCATTTGACTTGAAATCTGCGCCTGTTTCAGAGAACTATGAACACTCATCACATATGAATGTTCCTACACACAATTCTCCTAGCCTGTTTACAATTAAACTCTGAAACTCAAGCCATAGACTCATTAACTATCAACTTAGATATCCTCAAAAGGATTTCACAAATGATCTACCACAGACGGAGCAGACACGAAAAGATCGGGCGCAACATTTCTTCAATTACTGAGAAAGTTACAGTTGAGTGATGAGAGAAAACTCAACTAAATTTTCTCATGTCTCATGACATCTAACTTCTCCTTTCTTGACTTCTAACTATTCTTTCATATGCTCTCATATCACGCCTCGACATTTTCAAGATATATATAGAGAAATTTGTACAAGTCTATGACTAATCAAAGATCTGAATAAACTATCACTATACTAATGTACATATGTGTACATTCCTCATATCCTCTGAATGTATCCTTCTTCCAAGCTTCAAGAATTGATCTCATCCTTCATTCTTTAGTCTTCAAACATTCAATTGGTGATTGATCTGCACCAACACAGACATAATGAGATTTGGATCATTATGCATGTTAGGGTAGGTGAAGAAAACCTTAGACCTTACATTTCCATTGTACACCAATGCACCTATCAAATGCATTTGCACAAGGACTTCATTCCCAATATCCTTAGGAAGGTGTAGAAATAAGGCAAGCATGTCTTCTTTTGATCCATACCATCAATCAACAAACACATATAATGCTCTCGATATCTAAGTGCTTTAACTCTATGATGAAATACCAGTTGATATATTTAGGTAGTGATGTGTGTGAACACTCTAGGACCATTGGGGCACTTTTTTCCCTCTTTAGGAGGTTTTTTTTTCCTCGGCATATATATACACCTATTGCCCTAACGGGCTACTTGTCTTTGTACATTCTAGTGGTAATACATTCAGTATTTTGTGTTGTGCTCCAAGCTTCTTCTTCATTGTGCTATTCGAGTGCTTTGCGTGGATGTTTAACTCCAACAATTGGTATCAGAGTAGGTCATCGCTTCATGTAGGGCATCGTCGACACCCCTCCAATCACAATCTCAGAATCACATGAAATTTGGTACGCATACTTAGGGTGATTAGGAGATCAAAATAGCTTCACGTTGTCATGCTGAAATTGCCATCTGAGCTCATTTTGACCTCCAAATGCAATATCACAATGCTTATGTAGGTTATTTCATCTTTTTGTGCCAAAGATATATATCAATTTCGGTTTACCAGTATAAGTGTCTCAAAGTCTGCTACAAGTTTAGCAGAACTTGTCAGGGTACTTCTGTTCAACTTTTTCAGATACAATCATTTTTCTGCATCAGGGTATTTTAGTTAGTGGTCATGACTATAAGCAGTGATGTATTCCGTATGTTGGCTGTTGAGGATAAGTTGTATGGTACACGCACAAATACATTCAACTTTTTCAGATACAGTCATTTTTCTGCATCAGGGTATTTTAGTTAGTGGTCATGACTATAAGCAATGATGTATTCTGTATGTTGGCTGTTGAGGATATTGGTTGCAAAAGGACTGTGGAACATTGTGTAGAGTGTCAAAAAATGTCCTATTACACGCGCAAATACATGTATTGAAGCTGATGCAGATGGTGTTGAAGATGCTGATATTCTTCAGGTTCTTGTTTGTGCTGTGGTTTCTGTTGCAGCTACTGTAGGGCGAATTTATTGGGATACCAGAGATGCCCAGTCACATGCATTGATAGCCATCTCTGTCAAATGTGCCATTATTCCTCACATTCGCTCTTGCAAAACAGCTAAGGATGCTTGGGATACACTTACCACATTGTACCAAGCTAGGAATGAGGCTCGTGTAGCTTACCTCTAAAAACAGTTGGAGAGTGAGCATATGAATGAAGATGATTCGATGGATAGTTTTCTAACAAAGATCAAAGACTTGAAGGAATAGTTGATTTCTACTGATGAAGTTATACCAGATAGCTCACTTGTGAAGACTGTTCTGAATGGTCTTCCTGATTCATATCAAAGTTTTGCATCGACTCTTTGTTTGATTATGGAAGGCAATCCAAATGCCTTGTCATTTGAAGAGTTAGTTTTGTATTGTGTTGCAGGAATATCAGTCTAGGTAGAATAGGTCTATTATGCATGTTGCACCTCAAGCTTTCCTGGCTAGTCAGAAGGGCAAAGGTAAATGGAGCTCATCTACTAGTAAGCAAAAATTTGAAAATGTTGCACATTTTTGAGGTACATAATTCTCATCTTGTAACTTCCTTCCTTCCACACAATCCTCTCTTCTTAATCTCCTTTTCCTATTGGTTAGATTTCTTATCATATTGCACTTCCATACTGATGATTCAGCTTCATCCTGCTCCTCTATTTTTGATTCTTCACTCAACTCTGGATTCTGATGAATTTTATACCATTCTTGAGGGGATATGTCACAGTAGTGCCCATTTCTTAGATTCACTTTGGTTATTCTTCCTTTGCTTTGTAGGTATAAGCAATCATTACCCCAATCTTGTACAATTTGCATTTGTCTCATGAATGGTCTTCCTAGGATAATTTCATATGAAGTAGATTGTGGGAATTCAACTATAGAAAAGGTATGTTCTATCTCTATCCCACATATGTCCACAATCACTTTTTCCCATATTCCTAGGGGTTTTTCAATGTGTCCGTCTGCAAGTTGCAATCTCATTTTTGTGGGTAATAATTCATTTTTTCCCCATTTCTCCCAAGTTTGCTTAGTCATGATGGCCACTCCTGATCCACTATCCAAAATAGCTTTGGCCTGGTTTTTACCAAATTGTATTTTTAAAGTTGAGTTTCCCTCTTCTCCCTCACAATATCCTCCTATCTTATCAATGGGAATACACCACAACTCCTCTATTTCCTGTAGTTGTGGGTGAAGATTTTCTGGTGTTGTCCCCCATTTTTTCACTTGGTTCTGTAAGTGAGGATTTTGTTTTATTAAATCTTCCCATGTGGTGTGATACAGAATTGTGCATCTTTTGTCTACATTCACTTGGAGTGTTACTTGTGGGTTTTCTTCCTTGATACTATTTCCTCTTGTTTTTGCTGTCTCAGATTCCTCAACTGTTTTTTGAGAATTGTCTTCTTCCCCCATTTTGAGTTGTACTTCCCGAATGATCTGTTTACACTTCTGCATTCTTTCATGTTCTAAGTCTGGCATCGGATAAGCCATTGTATGATCAGCAGGGCTTGGTCCCTCTTGAATTCTTCCCTGTCTAGACTTTGTGAATTTTCTATTTCCAACTGGGTCTGTGTCTTTGAAGAAGAAGCATTGTGTGATTGTTCCCTATTTTCTTCTTCACTATTTTTACTCATTTTTTGCTTCCTCTCCCATTTCCCTTTTTGTCTATTTTTCTTTACCTTTGAGATTGAACCTTCATTTTGTTCCTTAGTTGTTCTTTGTTGTTTTGTTTGTGACCTTGTTACAGCATTTACATCCACTAAGTCAATGTCACTCAATTCTTCCTGTTCCATGATACTGACTGCTTTTAGTGGTATGTTATTAGGTGTGTTTTGTTGTTTTTGAGGATTTTTTGGGCAATACCTTATCAAATGCTCCCTGCCACAATCCTTGCAATATGCTCCTTCTATTCTTAATGTAGGAGGTTGTGGACAGTCTCTAATGAAATGATCTCCCCCACACCTATAACAAGTTATCTTTGGTCCTCTTTTGAATTGAGATTTTTGATTGGACATGTAATTATTGGTTATATACATGAAAGTGGCAGTGTCCATCTCAATTCTTCAATTACCCAAGTCTAAAGCTTGTAATTCTGGCTCTCTTGATTCATAACCTTCCCATTCTTCTTGATATCCCTCATTCCATTGATAATCTTCCTTGTATGGTGACTTTGTTCTTGAGTTTCCCTCCTCTATTGGTGTGTATTTGATTGGCACCACATTTGTTGGTATAGGAGGTTGTTGCCCCAGCACATGTCTTGGTTGCTCACTATACACTGATTCTCTTTGGCTCCCATAGTCTCTCTCCTTTATGGGTTGTTTATTATAGAAGCATTCCTCCCTGGTATGGTTGGTCCATTTCCTCTCTAGTATACAATATTTGAGTGTCTTTCTATCTTGCAAATGTGGAGGTTTTTGATACGGGCACTGTTGTATCAGATGACTTTCTCCACAATTGTAACATTTTTTATTTGTGTTTACCCTGGAGTTTATCAAATTGGTTTTAGTGCTTACCTCTAGGGCTTTAGCAATGGCCTGAGCCAACTCTTCTGCTGGAGGAATTTTGTCCTCATTTGATCTGGGTTGATCAAATGCTAACAGATCTTGGCCTCTATTATCCTCCAAATCTATTGCTTCTTTTACACAAGCTCCTAGATCAGGGCATCTCCTGTAGTACACTAGGGTTCTTAATTGAGCACTTCTCAACCCTTCTATGAATAGGGATACTTGTCTAGCCATGGAAGGTACTTCCTCTTTAGGGCATCTGTCAATATATTGTTTAAATCTCCTGGCTGTCTCTCTGACATTTTCATCTTTTTGTTGTTTAAAACTGTGTATCAGAGTGGTTGTGCTATGTTTTATCCCGGTCTTTGAGAATTCTCCAATAAAGGCTTCTAGGAAGGATTCAATATCTAGGTACATTTCTTTTCTCAAAGGGATGAACCATGATAATGCAGGTCCTGTTAGGGTTAGACCAAATGCCTCAAATTGAACTTTGTAATCTTCCACCTCCTCAGCTCTAATTAATTGCCTAAACTCTGTAGCATGAGCATGGGGATCAGAGTACCCTTCATATTGATTTTTCATACATTTGGCTACTTGATATGGTCTAAGCATCCTACCCTGAGGTTGCCAATGATGTCTTCTTCTGAGTGAAAATTCATTATATCCTTCTGGTTCCTTGTCAAAGGGATTTGGGGAAACATGTGTCCTCCTCCCATGTTGTTGCTCAGTACTAGTGTAGTTTTCATGTGGTCTAGGTAAATCTGGTTGTCCCATGTTATGTTCCCAAGGTCCTTTGTCAGCACATTGCCCTAAGTCATTTGAATTTTCTGGGTCTTGGGAGAAGATGTACACACACCCTTGCCTATCCTCATACCTACCATCTTTGAACTGAGCTACATGTGTTATGTTTAGGGGAGCTTCTAAGTTTCTCAATCTAATGAGAAACTTATGCATTCCATCTTGATATACATAGGTGCCAAACCTATTTGTATACATGTACTTGAGGATATTTCTGTAATCCCCAGTTTCAATGGGCTCATTTGTTTCATTTAAATTTTCCATGTTGTTTTCTTGCCCTAAATTTCTTTCTTGCCCTTCTCCTACTACTGACTCTATCTCCTTCCTTCCCAGGTCTTGACTAGTAAGTGAATTTAGTTTGTTCCCAGACCTAAGGATCATTCAGCTAATTTTCACGATTTTGAACTCAAAATCGTGTTTTTCCTGTTCAAACTAGTGATTTTTCACAAATTTCTATTGAAAATCGTGTTTTCCACGATTTTCTACCTAAGCTATTGTCTTTTCACGATTTTATGACTAAAATCGTGTTTTTCACGCTTTTGAACTTAAAATCGTGTTTTTCACGATTTTCTAATTAGGATAGTGTTTTTTCACGATTTTGTGCTCAAAGTCGTGTTTTTCACGATTTTGAATTCAAAATCGTGTTTTTCACGATTCCGTGCTCAAAATCGTGTTTTTCACGATTCTGTGCTCAAAATCGTGTTTTTCATGATTCTGTGCTCAAAATCGTGTTTTTCACGATTTTGTGCTCAAAGTCCTGTTTTTCACGATTTTGAACTTAAAATCGTGTTTTTCACGATTTTGTGCTCAAAATCGTGTTTTTCACGATTTTGTGCTCAAAATCGTGTTTTTCACGATTCTGTGCTCAAAATCGTGTTTTTCACGATTTTCTAACTAGGATAGTGTTTTTTCACGATTTTGTGCTCAAAGTCGTGTTTTTCATGATTTTGAACTTAAAATCGTGTTTTTCACGATTTTGTGCTCAAAATTGTGTTTTTCACGATTCTGTGCTCAAAATCGTGTTTTTCATGATTTTGTGCTCAAAATCGTGTTTTTCACGATTTTGTGCTCAAAATCGTGTTTTTCACGATTTTGTTCCCAGACAATCGTGATTGCTCACAATCGTAAATAACACGGTTTTTTGATGAAAATCGTGTTCTGGGAATCGCGATGTTGTTCTTAGTTCAGAAAATCGCGATTTTGTGTTGACTTCAGAATCCCGATTAAGAACAATTTTTTGAATTTTTTGAAGTGTTGATTTTTAGATTTCTCTTTCTTCTAATAGAATCGCTTTATTGATTTTTTAACATGCAATGAAGAAGATTTATTAAAAAATACTTTTTCCTACTGAAAACCCAAAAATTCAGAAGATCGCGATTCCGTGATTTTGGCTATTTCCTATTTTTTTGTGTTATAATATCACTCAAATGCAAGAATATGCACTCCAAATGATGTTAAGACTCTTTACCTTGCTTGCTTGTTTGAATGTTTCTCCAAAGGTAGCTGGTTCAAGAAAGTCGCGATTTTGTTCACTCTCTCTCTCTCTCACTCTCACTCAAATGAATTTTTCTTTGAATTCCAGGTTTTTATAGTGTCCAGAAAATCGTGATTTTGTGTGATTTCCACAATTCTTCACTCTTCCACTTGTCCAATCTTTACTTACCCAATTTTGATGACATCTTTTGCAATGGTCTTTCTCAAGGAACCCACATATGCTAGAAATTCCAGAAATTTTCCCTTCCAGAAAATCGCGATTTTGTGCAGAAAATCGTGTTTTTTCTATAGATCTTATCTTGTGCAAATTTGAGTATTCTTTCTTCTTGTTCTCTTTCAATACCCTCTACCCATTGCAATTCACCAAACTCCTGTACTTTTGCATCAAAATCACAACCTTACTCAGAAAATCGCGATTTTGTGTAGAAAATCGTGTTTTTTCTAAACTTCTGATTTTATGTGAATTTGAGTATTCTTTTCTCTTGTTCCCCTTCAGTACCCTTTACCAACTCCAATTCCACAATCACCTGCAATTTTACCTCATAATCACAATCATTAATCAGAAAATCGCGATGTTGTACAGAAAATCGTGTTTTTCAAATCTGCTAATTTTTGACAAATTTTTTGCTTTTCTCTTACTTGGTTTCTATTACTCTTATCCACAAAGCTCCAGTCCAACTTCCTAAGAAGAAAAGAAATTTGTTTGATTGTTTTTGATGAATTTTATGAATTTTTTTTAGTATTTTGCCCTAAAATAAAGGTGAACACTTTACTTAGGGTTTCTTGTTTGGTGATCTACTGATCCTATGTTCCTTGATTGGTTATGATTTCTTATGGCTTAGCTATCACAACAGTTCATGAGAAAATTTTTCCAAAGAAAATGTGCTATGGAATGCAAGCAATTTTTGCAAAGATAAACTCAATCACATATTTCTTTTTAAAATGCAGATCAGCCTTGTTTCTCAAGATTTATGCTTAGATTTGGTTAACAAATGAATCTTTTCTACTTGCATCTAGCTACTTTAACTGACTTTTCCTTATTGCAACCATGTTATCTTCCCAAGATCAACAATATTGCCTAGTACTTGGTCAAAACGAACTCTAAAAATGCAAGAATAGACACATGTTACCTCATCTTCAACTTTCTTGGCTCAAATCTTCCACACACCTGCACTTTTACTTCAATAATGTAATGAGCAACTATCAATTTACAAAAATTTCAGCACTTCCAATTCTAAAAGATGATCTATTGCTTTCTTTTCCCAAAAGACAAACAAAAGACATCTACCTTTTCATGTTCACATTTCTTGATTAAAGAGTGTTACCTTTTCCTTGTGTGTGTTACCATCATCACTAGAAGATCCAGCAAGGTCCAACTTCAATGAAGCTTTTGAATTACTCCCTGGAAACGGCGCCAAAAAATGTTTGTTATTGATCTTTGGAGTTGTCCTCTCCAATCATTTAGCATAAAGAATCAACAAGACATCTTTATTTTGTCAATCCTGGAAGTATTCTTGAGACCACAGTGTTGGTGCAAGACAAGCCTACACACATTGGCTTGGAACCTTGGACTCATGGAAGATTAGCTTGGACAAAGATTTATCAATTCACTTGAACCAAAACTCACATGAACATATGCTTATAAATTCTTACCTCTTTTACTCCTTGTAAAAGTCTATTTTGACTTGGCATTTATTTGTAATCACTTGAAGTCATTCAACTACCTCATTAGTCGTGGAAAAGAGAATAGTTAAGTGGAGAGAATATCTCCCTACTTTTAGAGGAGAGATTCTAGGGAGCCTTAGTTTGAATTTCAAATTCAAATGATCAAAAATTCCTATAAAAGATGATTTGAAAAGTCGCGGTTAGTCAAGTCACTTTAGCTCACTCCCCGAGGCAATTCTTCATTGTAACTGAGTGTGTGTTAGTGCTACTCCATAGCCTACACCACTACACCTCAATTAGCTATGCTTGTCATGCTATTGAGCTTGTACAAACTTATCAATCAATAGATATACACACATTTTTCATTTCTGGTTCTCTATGTTAACTTCTCCAAGTCTGTCAACTTCAAAGGAGCATATCTCATGATCTACTGAACCAAATCAAGAGATCTATAGCTCATTGGAACCAGCTCAAAGTCTACTACAAACATACAAAATCTCAGAAGATTTCATTCAGCCATTTGGGAGAAAACCGCTTCGAAGTACACACTGGTCTGTGTCTGCAGAGTTCCTAAAAAGTCGGGGGTAACTAGAAGTTTGCTAAACTTATTTCTCAGTGCATAGTTTATCAATTGAAGTGATTCCACTTGTGATTGGTAGCTTACTAAGGTAATTTAATACTTCAAAAAGGAATTGTTCCAATTTTAAGTGTGCTGGACACACTGAGTAAAAGTCTGAGCAGGTATCACTACAGGAATAGAAAGTTTTTCTTGAGTCTTGAAGTACCAAGTTATCTGTTTTGGTTTGATCATTACCCAAACCATTTTCAAAGTACATATATGGTTTCTTTGTGTCATTTGGAAGCTAAGCAAGTGTACTAAGCATATCTGAAGAGAAAAGAGGGCAGGTGTGAAGCAGGTTTTGCAGCACCAACTGATTTCCTGAGTGCATCCATCCATCACTCTCAACAGTGGTATCAGAGCAAAGAAGGTAATCATGGGTGATGGTTTTCCTTCATTCATTGACAAATTGGACATAAATAATTACCAGGCTTGGTCATTGAGAATGAAGACCTATCTACAAGGGAGAAGTCTATTTGGATACATATCAGGAGATGAGGAGTTGCCCTCATTCAAGACTAGAGGACTACCTACAAAGGATGAACATGAAAGGCTCAACCAATGGTGTGCAAAGGATGCTTTGGCAAGGTCTTATCTCTTAAACTCTATATCTGACTTTCTTTTACCTCATGTAAGGAACTGTAAGACTTCCCAAGAGACTTGGGAAACCTTGTCAAATTATTTTTCTTCCAACACAAGGGCTAGGAAGAATCAATTATGGATAGAGTTCACAACCCTTAGGAAGCAGCCCAAGCAATCAGTCTCAGAGTATGTGACAAAGATTAAAGATGTGGCAGACCAACTAGCAAGCATTGGAGAGGAAATTGAAGAGGAGCAAATAGTCAGGCAAGTGACAAATGGACTCAAGGCAGATGATAAGTGGGAAAGTTTCACCACTGCAATGGACCTCTATATGGACATGCATACCCCTGATCTCACAACACTCATGGGCCAACTATTTACACATGAAGCAAAGTTTACAAAGGCTGGAGATCAATCAAAAGGTAATAACCCCTCTGCTCTCTATACTGATAAGAAGGTTAAAGATAAAGGCAAGAAGAAACAGGATGAAGAAGGCTCTACTTCTCAAGCTAATTATGCAGGGAGAGGTAGGTCATCTAGAGGAAGAGGCAGAGGAGGTAAGTCAGGTAGGGGGAGACCCTACAACTCATCACCTTGCAACATCTGTGGATTGTCCAATCATACCACAGATGAATGCTACAAGAACTACAAAAATCAGAGAGGAAGAGGCTACTCAAGAGGTGGATACTCTCAAGGGAGAGGCAGATTCAACCAACATCAAAGCTACAATGGATACAACAACCAATACAACAACAACTACAACAACAACCACAATGGAAACTACCAAGGTGGATTCAGAAATAGAAGAGACTACAACAATTACACAGAGGAGCAAGATGACTCCCTATTGATCATGAATATGACCTCCAAGATAGGTACAAATGATGATCATTTATTTTACATTGACTCAGGATGTTCTAACCATGTAGCTGGCAATGTGGCACTACTTTCTGATTTGGAAGAGCCCAAGGGCAAACATCAAGTACAAACAGGTGATGAAACTAAACACTCTGTTGTCAAAATTGGAAATGTGAAGACATGTGATGGTAATCAGAACCTATTAAGCAGGGTACTCTATGTACCAACAATAACTAAGAATTTAATGAGTGTTGGTCAGATTGTGGAGAAAGGTTTGCAGGTCAGATTCACACAACATGGAGCATATGTGGAGGATCCAAGACATGGATTCAGAAGGATAGCCAAGGGAGAGAAATCAGGTAGATTGTTTATATTTGAGCTAGAAGACACCAAAAATATTGCTTTGTATAATTATAAGGATCAGAAACTTTCAGAGTTAGAGATATGGCACAAGAGATTAGGGCTCATAGGTGAAAGGACTCTAAAGCAAATGTGCACGGATCAATGTGTGCTTGGGATACCTAATGTATCCAAGCAACACATGATTTACAAATGTGGATCATGTCAATTTGGTAAGTCTCACAGATTACCCTACTCAAGGAAAGGTTTTATGCATGAAGACTACCTAGACTTGGTACACACAGATGTTTGGGGACCTAGCAAGGACCCTTCCATTTCTGGTTCAAGGTATTATGTGTCCTTCATTGATGACTATAGCAGGTGGACCATTCTATACTTTATGAAGCATAAGGATGAAGTGTTTAATTGTTTCAAGAGGTATCTTGCACTTGTTGAAAATCAAACAGGTAGAAGCTTGAAGAGGCTAAGGTCAGATGGTGGAGGAGAGTACTTCTCCAATGAGTTTGAAGATTTCTTGCAGGAAAGAGGCATCAAGAGGGAGATTACTACAAGGTACTCACGTGAACAAAATGGGGTAGCAGAAAGAAGGAATAGACTTATAGTAGAAACAACTAGGTCTATGCTTAATGAGAAAAAGTTGCCAAATTACCTATGGGCAGAGAGTGTATCCACTGCCACTTATCTCATCAATAGGTTGCCATCCAAATCACTTGATGGCATGACACCATATGAAGCATGGCATGGTAAGAGACCCTCTCTGGATCATTGCAAAATCTTTGGTTGTGTAGCATATGTGCATATTCCCTCACAGGTAAGAGGAAAGCTAGATTCCAAGGCTGAAAAATGTATCTTCATTGGTTATGATTTGAACCAAAAAGGATACAGATTCTACAACCCCACAAACAAAGGGTTCAAGGTAAGCAGAGATGTCATATTTGATGAAAATGACTCTTGGTATGAGAATGAATGCAGGAAAGTGAGTCTACCCTATGACATAGATGAAGATTTTCCAAAGCTTACCAAGGAAGAGCCAACTCAGCAAGAAGATTCAAGCTCAGATGATGATACAATAAACCTTGAAGAGTTCAAGGCTTGGAAGTCCAAAGGGAAGATGAAGATGAAGCAACTAGAAGACAATCCAGAATCCTCAACTCAAGCTATGAGGAGATCTCAAAGAGAAAAGAAGAAACCTATCAGATTTGGGTATGACACATCACTTGTAACTAAACATTCTGTATATCTTGCAAAAGACTTGTTGAATGAAGAACCAGGTACCTATGAAGAAGCAATTATCAAACCAGAATGGAGAGAAGCCATGGATGAAGAGATATAAGCTCTCAAGGAAAGTGATACTTGGGACTTGGTACCCAAGAAGGACTCTATGAAGGTGATAGGATCCAGATGGATCTACAAACTAAAGAAGAATTCAGATGGAACAATAAACAGGTACAAAGCTAGGTTGGTAGCCAAGGGTTTTGCACAAACCCAAGGCATTGATTATGAGGAGACATTTTCTCCTGTGGCCAAGATGCCAACTATCAGAGTATTGGTGAGTGTAGCTGCATCCAAGAATTGGAACATGTACCAATTGGATGTGAAGAATGCATTCTTAAATGGATGGATATCTGAAGAAGTCTACATGTCACAACCACCTGGCTATGAAGATCAAAAAAGGGTACATTATGTTTGTAAATTGAAGAAGGCTCTGTATGGATTGAAGCAGGCACCTAGAGCATGGAATTACAGGTTCACAACCTATCTCCTAGATCAAGGATTTGTGATGAGCAAAGCAGACACTTCTCTATTCATAAAGAGAAGTAGTACAGAGGTAATCTACTTATGTGTTTATGTTGATGACATCATCATTACAGGTAATGATGTCAATGGGATTAGACACATCAAAGGACAGATGATGAAAGAATTCAAGATCAGTGATCTTGGACTATTAAAGTATTTTTTAGGTCTTGAATTGATCTATACAAATACAGGTATCTACATCACTCAAAAAGTTTGGTTTACAGGATGCTAAGGTATCTACTACTCCAATGGAGGTTAACCAAAAGCTAAGTGCTCATGAAGGAGAAGAAATCAAAAACATTACAGGATACCAAAGTATGGTGGGTAGCTTGAACTATGCTACCTTGACAAGAAATGACATAGCATATGGAGTAAGTGTGCTTAGTCAATTCATGCACAAACCAAGGGTACCTCACCTAGAGGCAGCAAAGAAGATCTTGAAGTATTTGAAGGGAACACAAAGTCATGGTTTGTACTTTCCTTATACATCAGATATTGACATAAAAGTTTACTCAGATGCAGATTGGGCAGGATGCAAGGATGATAGGAGGAGCACCTCAGGTTACATTTGTTTTGCAGGAGATAAGCCTATTTCTTGGCAGCCAAGAAGCAACCTACAGTGGCATTGTCATCCACTGAAGCAGAGTATAGAGGGCTTGCCAATGCAACTCAAGAAGCTATCTGGTTGAGGCTTCTATATACAGAGTTAGGTCTACACACAAGACCACCTATTATCTTTGGACACAACACTAGCTCTCTTCACCTTGCAGCAAATCCAATTTATCATGCCAGAACTAAACACATAGAGGTTCATTACCACTATGTGAGAGAGAAGTTACTTAGCAAAGAGATTCAATTGACATATGTGTCTACTAATATGCAATGTGCAGATTTACTTACAAAGGCATTGGATGGAAACAAGTTATGCAGATTTAAATCCATGATTGGATTGCAGGATGTGATTGAAGACTAAAGATAAAAAAGATGAAGACTTAAGCCAAAGTGTTTGGCTTGAGGGGGAGCTGTTGGTGCAAGACAAGCCTACACACATTGGCTTGGAACCTTGGACTCATGGAAGATTAGCTTGGACAAAGATTTATCAAGACTTCACTTGAACCAAAACTCACATGAACATATGCTTATAAATTCTTACCTCTTTTACTCCTTGTAAAAGTCTATTTTGACTTGGCATTTATTTGTAATCACTTGAAGTCATTCAACTACCTCATTAGTCGTGGAAAAGAGAATAGTTAAGTGGAGAGAATATCTCCCTACTTTTAGAGGAGAGATTCTAGGGAGCCTTAGTTTGAATTTCAAATTCGAATGATCAAAAATTCCTATAAAAGATGATTTGAAAAGTCGCGGTTAGTTAAGTCACTTTAGCTCACTCCCCGAGGCAATTCTTCATTGTAACTGAGTGTGTGTTAGTGCTACTCCATAGCCTACACCACTACACCTCAATTAGCTATGCTTGTCATGCTATTGAGCTTGTACAAACTTATCAATCAATAGATATACACACATTTTTCATTTCTGGTTCTCTGTGTTAACTTCTCCAAGTCTGTCAACTTCAAAGGAGCATATCTCAGGATCTACTGAACCAAATCAAGAGATCTATAGCTCATTGGAACCAGCTCAAAGTCTACTACAAACATAAAAAATCTCAGAAGATTTCATTCAGCCATTTGGGAGAAAACCGCTTCGAAGTACACACTGGTCTGTGTCTGCAGAGTTCCTAAAAAGTCGGGGGTAACTAGAAGTTTGCTAAACTTATTTCTCAGTGCATAGTTTATCAATTGAAGTGATTCCACTTGTGATTGGTAGCTTACTAAGGTACTTTAATACTTCAAAAAGGAATTGTTCCAATTTTAAGTGTGCTGGACACACTGAGTAAAAGTCTGAGCAGGTATCACTACAGGAATAGAAAGTTTTTCTTGAGTCTTGAAGTACCAAGTTATCTGTTTTGGTTTGATCATTACCCAAACCATTTTCAAAGTACATATATGGTTTCTTTGTGTCATTTGGAAGCTAAGCAAGTGTACTAAGCATATCTGAAGAGAAAAGAGGGTAGGTGTGAAGCAGGTTTTGCAGCACCAACTGATTTCTTGAGTGCATCCATCCATCACTCTCAACACACAGCCCCTTCAAGATGATAGAATCCAAGAAATAAGAGAATAATGGCTGGATTTCTGAGAATAGTGAAAATGAAGAGGAATTTCTAGGGTTTGGATTAGCTTGAGCAAATCTTCACCATTTTCTACAATCTTGGTGTCTATTGCATGCTATTTTATCAGTAGAACACAATCATGAAGTCAAAATCAAAAAATATCACCTGCATCATACAGACGAGACAATCGCGATTCTGTGCAAACAGACGATTTTCAGTTCCAGCACCATTCTTCATCAACTCATCACTCAACACAACAGTATTCAACTCTCTTCATACACATTCAACAGATTTACACAATAGAAGCTCACAAATCTCCATGGATACTCAAGAACTAGACTCACAAATCAAAGAAACCACACAAAAGAGGAGAAAACACGATTTTCAGCAGAAAACTCCTTCTCTATTCACTTGGATAGCATGTAAACAAATGATTAACCAACCCCCTCATAATAGAGGAAATTAGCTTATATACATTTTCAAGTGTCCCTTTTCACACTTGAATTTCGGTCCTTTCCTCTATTATTCTAAAAATATGCTATCTAGGAGTTTCCAAAAATTCTAGAAAAATTAAATAAGATTCTATCCTATTTAAGGAAGACTCTTCCTTATTTTTACAAAAATTGCATAAATATTTTGTACAAATTTCTATCATTTTACAATTATTTTTCTTCAAAAAGGCTTCCAAAAATGCATCTTCTAATAGTCCCATGTTTGGAGCATGTCTGGATAAGTCTCTAGTAACTTTTGATGCCAGGTGGGTTTGAATATGGCACCTTTTTTGGCTGCTTTAGGGATGTCTTATGGTTGGAACTACATTGCAAATGAAGGATATTGATTTGTGAATCGTTTAATCTCAGCATTGTAATCTGCTAATAGTACAAAATAAGGCTTATATTGTAGTTTTGAACTAGTTATTAGTCATCTAGGAGCCAGTTTCTTGAAATATTCTGATTGAAGCACAGTCTCCTCAATAACTTTCATGGCAACCCTCTGAGTGATGATTCGCTCTTCGTGAGTTTGGCCCATCTCTTCTACTTGTTTCATCCATACAGGAGGGGGTTCCTCATATGTGTCTTGTCCTTCATTAGTGACTCTACCTCCTGGAAGAGGTTGAGGTTCATAATTGTCTTCGAATGTTTCTTCAACTGGAATGGTAACTGCCTCTTCTTCTGATGGTTGATCGTGTGGAGGTGGTGATCGTTCATATTGCAATAATTTCATTTTTAACTCTGTGACTTGTTGCCGTAGCTCAAGTATCCGGTATCGGTTGAGGATTCTCGCTATGGTGAAGTAGCAACGTTGACCACATCTCTCGGTTTTGTCATATGGGGTGTGGGCACTGGTTGTCTCTGTAGTTCCTTCACTTGGTCGACAAGCTGGTCATGTGCTTCTAAGAGGTTTGCATAATTTTCCAATATTTGCTAGATATTTTCTGAGGGGATAGCCTGGAAGCTAGCAGGATCTATGGGTGCCCTTGGAGTATTTTTGATGGCTGCTTCAACATTATCTTGATTTTGTTGTTGTAATCTTCTGTTCTCTTCTTGGGCAGTTGCTAGGTGTCATCGAAGTAAGGCCATGTTTCTCTGCAGTCCTGCATTGCGAGCTAGTTGATCTTTGAGTTGTTTGTTGGCAGTAGTCAAGGCACTGAAGGATTCACAAGACAAGGAAGCCAAAGAAGGGAGCCAGAGCGGAGAGAAGGCACAAGCAAACTAAGCAGTCAACGAAGATCAAGCAAGTAGGCCATTCAAATTTTTCCAAAACAACATCTTCATAACAGTGATTCTCATCACTACAAATCATTGTAAATACCATTTCACCTTTTTGTAACTCCATTTTGTGCAAGCCGAGGAGTCCTCGTAGCATCGTACCAATTTTCATAATTTTTAGACTTCGTTTGAGCCTCCCAATAGGCCCTAGAACCTAATTTTTAACTAGGACGGACACTAGGTCTGGACAGGGCCAAAAGCTAGTCAAAAACTATAAATAGAGCGAGAGAGCTCATTTTTGAGGTTAGCTTGTAATAGAGTTGAACTTGTATGAGCATTTTGGAAGTAATCTAAAAGAACTCCATTGATTCTCTCTCTTTGTCTTACCTTGTGGGCGCGTGTGTGTGTATGTGTGTGCATGTTTGTGTGCTTCTCACTCACACACTTGTGCCTTCACTTGCTCGAGGTCATCATACCATCTTCACGTCTTCCCGGATTGACATTAAAGGAGGTGCTACTCATCATTGAGCTACAACAAATTTTGGCGCCGTTGCCGGGGATGGAGCTTTGAGGACGAGCGTGTGATGGTAAAACGTAGAGTTGAGGCGTTGGAGTCATAGGTATTTTCTTCACTTTTATCTATTTTACTGCTAGGTCTTGGGCCCAACAATTGAACCATCATTCATACTACCCTAGCTCTGAGACTAGTGAGTCAGAGATGTCTCACGGTATGGAGAGACCTGCAGGAAGCTCAGGAGTGCCATATTTACATAGGGTAGAGGGCCCCTACAAGATGCAGCTGGAATACCTTAGGACGAACCGATTAGGTGCTAGCATCTATGAGGACGGCCTAGGAAGATCTGCGGTCCAGATTAAAAACCCTAACCAACCCATTGGAATTGAACATCCTGCTGTCAAGTTTGAAAATGGAGCATACCTGGACAAAGAAGGAACCATATACGTGGTCACCAATCACCCAGATAGGACGGATGAATTTGGTAATGTGATCCCAGAAACAGACTTAGGTGACCTAGAGCAAGGGAACATGGGTGTAGAACCTAAAACTCCTCGAGGCAAATCAGTTCTCACTAGAATTCTCTCTAGAAATCTCACACCAGAATGGATTCCCCAGGACAACAAGAGCATAGATCTACTCTTGAACTGAGAAACTGACGAAGCCTTTTGGAGGTATAAGTCTGAACAACCTAATGAGATAGGAACGATCACTATTTATGAGTTCAAAGATCCGGATAGCCCAGGCAAAGTGACCTATCTAGACCATACTTCAGAGAGGATCTTCGTCGTCATAGAACATGGTAGACATGCCTACACTTGGAAGGGGGAATTTATTTTTTCCCAACCAAGATCTAATGTCTCTTTTGGCCACCAAGGGGCTGGAACATCCCAAGCTCATGGCGCTGACAGAAGTAGAGATAGGCCAGAAGTGAGCTTTGCCAACCCAATAGGAAGAGAACGAATGCGAACAGAGATAAACCGAGAAGAAACAGAGAGAACTAGAGTTCCAAGGAACTTAAGAAATGCTGAGGAGTTTCCTTTGCCGAGACCTAGAGAGCATACGAGAACTTTGAGACCTACACAGCTAGTTAAGTCCATGAAGAACTACTTCGATGGCACTGGAGACCCTTATGATCATGTGGCCGAATTTAGGCAAGTCTTGAGAGCTGAACAAGTGGAGGATCTATTCACGCAGTACAATGCCTTTGGTCTAACCCTTAGGAACACTGCTCTTACGTGGTTTCAACCACTAAATGAGAGGCACTTTAGAAACATAGACCAACTTCTAGAGGCATTCATTATTGAATTCTCTAAGAGTGGCATCCGACATAATACTTCCTCACTGATTCATAGCTTCAAGCAAACCCCTCAAGAGATGGTTAGACTTGCAGGAAGAAGGTTTAGGCAATATTTAGCGAGATGCCCTGTTTCTGAGTTACCCACACCAGCCAAACAAGTGGCTTTATTCCTGGATGGATTGCTCAATACCAAACTACGATCATATGTGTACTTGAAGGACCCTAGAACTATAGAAGAGTGTGTATGCATGTGCATAGACATTGAAGATAATCTAGGGGAGGAATTAGAACTATCAAAATCTATAAGGATTCAGATAGTTCTTCTAGCCTTAGTTCCACACAATCCACCTCTATTGAGGAACTCACGGAGAAGGTAGCTCAGAAGCTAGGCGTATCAAGCAAACAAATACCAAGGTTTGCCCCAGGGAGGCGATGCCATACTTGTGGAGGTGACCATTTTGCGAGTGTATGTCCTATTATGGCACAACCCCAAGTGAATCCTAGTAGCCAGTACTGCACGATAGAGCGAAGATACACAAACCACACTGCACAGGACTGCCCTTATAACAAACAAGCGGTGTGGAGGTGATCGCAATCCGGGTGGATCGGGTCCGGTCGTGGCACACACAGGGTGTATGAAGCTAATGAATGTTGGAAGGTTTAAGGACATGAAAGTGAAATTAATGTTGAGTATGGAGAAGAGAGAGATGTTGAAATGATTATGGGAATAGGAATGTAGGAGTGCAAGTTAGATTTATGAACATGAATGATAAGAATGAAAGAGAACCATACATACGAATGAAATTTGGAAGGAAGAATGGTCCATTGAAGGAGCTTCTTAAACACTTCCTAATTCCAATCCATATGCATAGTCTTCTTTGGATGATATGTATGCATGACGAGAATAGATGGAACCCTTACACATAAACCAGTTTCGAAAGGAAGAATGGTCCAATATTGGAGCTTCTTATACACTTTCAAAAACTAATCAATATGTATGGGTATGTATAGATTATATGCATGCAAGTGAATTATGATGATGGATTTTACTCACAAGCTCAAAGAAACATCCTCACTGGTTCAACGCAATACTGCGGAGCCTTCTCACACATAGAAGAAATAGAAGACATGTAAAAATACTTAAGAGACTGAGAGAGGTGACAAGAGACAAGTGACAAGTGACATGAATTCAAAGAATTTGAATTAAGTTACATGTAAAAGATCGTCGTGTACGTCATGCTAAGCAGTCTACTGATCAAAGGTGGTTCCGACCCTCAAACCATGACAGTTCAACCGAATGTCACACGTAAGAAGGTGAGTTCCACTCCAGTGACCCTATGTCTGTCTAGGCTCGTAACGATTAACTAAAGAAGTCTAAGACTCATTAAAATCAGCTCTAACTCACTCACACGCTCCACCGAGGGTGAGTCAAGATAGAGATGCTGGTTTCAAGAGCCTATCCTAAATTGGAGTTCTAACTTAAATTTGAAACTAGGTTCTATACTCATACTAGCTCACCTTGGATCCTCACTCGCTCAACCGAGGGTGATCGTCTCAAGGAAACCGTAAGCTAGCATGAGCCCTATGGATGCCTAACAATGATGCTCTAGGAGTTTGGAGGGGGGTTTATATAGTTTTTTGAATGAATTTGGGCCCTTGGATCTAGAGAAATCAACTCTCAACTCTAGGATCACTACTTTCGATTACAACCATTTGATTAATAAAATCAATGGCTTGGAATTGTTCTTTCTATCAAATCTAGTGTAAAGGAGTGAAATTTAGGCGCCCTCATTCTCCACCATTGGATCTGGGGATGATCTGGACCGTCGGATCAGGGCTGACATCAATTCGGATAAGATAAGCCACTATTTTTGGAGAAATGCTGCATTATTGATCTTTGATTGTAAAAAAGGTCTTCTTTTATGGAAAAAATTCGTGGATCCTCCTTCCTTTATGCTTTAGTGCATCTCCACCCTTGAATATGAGCTCATATTGACCGTACAACATGGTTCAATCATATTTTGACATGTGGCAGACATTCAAGCCTTCAATTTTCTTATTCTAGAAAATTGCGGTGACCTTGAAAACTGGACTTTGTGCTCTTTGACCCTCCAAAAAGTCTTTGATGAAGATGAAACATTGTAGGACTATGTTTCCAAAGATCTCCTTCAGGAATATGCAGAAAAAACTCCCATCTGAATCTAACTTGTACAAGTTTGACTACATTTGGAAGCTTGCAAGGTGGCATTAAGGTGTCTAGGAAGCTCGGATAGCCTTGAAACTTTATACAAATATGTAGCCACATATGGTCTTTATACATGCCAAACCATATGGCTAACATAAATTTCTATACAAGAATTTGTAGGGTCAAACTAGAAAAATTACATTTTTACAAAATGAACATAGCATATCAATGTGCTACAAAATCCATTTTCTTCTGAAATTTGGGCTATAGACTGCCTTTGACAATCTTTACAAGTATATGGATTTTCATCTAATTTGGTGACAATGAAATTTTTGCCCTAATTTCCCAACTTTGACCAGCTTTGACCAGCTTTGACCGCTACCATGGACTTTCTTGATTTCTTTGAAACTTTGTATGTGACCCTCCTTTGACATCCTTGATGCATCCTGGACTTCTCGGGGAATTCCGGCTACCTTCACCAAATATGTTTTTTGTAGGCCTTCACAAGTGAGAGAGGAGAGCAAATCTCGACGACATTCGCCCCCACTAAACCTGCGATTCCTCCGGAAGCGCCACTCTAGCATCTGTGAAAAACAAAATGTTACAGGCATCAAATTCTTTTATAGGCAACATAAGAAAGATGGAAGGAAAATTGATTATATGCATGAATAAGTAGGTAACGTGACATGAAGCAAAATTTGCATGAAAGAAATAATTGAAACAGGAAACATGAATATGCATGAACAAATAGGCAACATATATGCAAGTGAACAAGCAACATTGGCAACAAGAAAGAAAAAAAAGAAGCATCAGTATGAAGTGGAAGTGGATGTATTGAGTCGTTTTAAGCATCAGTTCCTCTCATCTTGAAGAAAATTTTGTACCTTTTTCATAAAGCAATCTACCTTAAATATGATTATAAACAAAGATTTAGGATTTTCAAGAGACATCTTTCATCTTTAGCTTATTTTAGATCAACTCCTTTCCTACATAAATATGAATATGCTCTTTCTCTAATAACATGCAAGGAAATCTAACTAAACTCCACTAATGCATAAATCTGCTTATATAGCCCGTGATTTATTCTACTATGCCTCTTTATCCTCCTTTGGCTTTCTTTTTTTTTTTTTTCGATGATGATGATGATGATTCGGCAACTTTATGGTTACGATCACTTTTTTGGGGTGGAAGAAAGTGTAAACTTCTTGGTAACATGTAGTTTTTTTTTTTTTTTTTTTTGAGGAAAAATTAAACCCCGATACAAGGTACAACCATTTTTGATGACGGAGAACAGTCGTTTAAACTCCGATACAAGTGCTGTGAGGTGGACTAAAGATGTAGAAACATGCAATAGAAGGAGCTAGGATTTCAACAATTATGCTTTCGATATAGGATACATATGCATGTTTATATATGAAAGTCATGTCACCAAAATAAACCTCCAAATCTACATGCCCTATCTTTCCACAATCCTAGATTATAATCAATTCCTTAGTAGATAAGTTACTACTTAAGATACAATTTTACACAAGTAGAGAAATCATCATTTGCCTTTTTTGACTCAAGTGATGTGGATATGCAATGCAATGCAATGCAAAGACTGAAAAAAAAACATGCATGAAACAAGCATGGAAAAAAGAAAAAAAAATAGAATGAACTTGAAAAAAAACAAAGCAACATGAACTTGAAAAATTAATGATATTTTTATATGTTTTTTTTTTCCTTTTTTTTATTTATATTTTTATTTTTTATAACATGGATACTCCTGTTTATGAATCGGCCTCATTGTTGTCATCTTCTTCAATGTCCTCATCCAAAATGTACTCGTCATTATCACGCTTCTTGAATAACTTTATCCTTTTACCTGCAATCAAAGTTTTTAGTGCAACACCATTTAATTCACAAAGAGCATACGTACCATTGTTGTTGACTTTTGATACTATGTATGGCCCAAACCACCGTTGAGTGAGCTTTTTGCGTGCATCATATTGAGAGTCGAATGTACTATCATAAATGAGCACCCAATCTCCTACTTCAATTGGCTTAGAACGCAATCGATGAGTTTTATCAAAATAATGCTTGTTCTTCATTCTAGATTCTCTTAATTTTTCAACAGCATCATCAAGTCTTAATTTACCTTGTTCTAACTGTTTAATACGCAAAACTCAAAAAATCATCAGTAGACATGTTTTCAGACCAAGGAAAATTTGACCATGCAGAAATATGAGACTGAATTGGAAACAATGGTTTTTGACAGTACATGAGTTCAGCAGGCATATATCCAATAGTACGTGTGCATGTCATTCTATCTGCCCAAAGTGCAAAAGGTAAGAATTTAGGCCATTGTTTGATGTCACCATTACATGCTTTAGATATGGCTTTCACAATAGGTGGATGCCCTCTCTCTATTTTACCATTGGCCTTTGGGTTATATGCAGTAGTGAGAGACAAACGAATACCGTGACGCTCAAAGAACTCTTTAGCTTCTCTCGCATTTAACTCTCCACGATCGGCAACTACTTTCTCTATGTACCCAAAGCGACTTATGACATCTTCAAGCAAGAATTTGCAAACATTGTAAGTGGTCTTAGATCGTAGTGCACGTCCCTCTACATGATTAGTTAAGTCTTCTCTTGCAAGTACAATGTAACGCATTTTGTCGATACCTTTAGGCATAGTTACAAGATCTACTACCCACTTGTAGTGAATACAAGGTGGATAAGTAGGATGCAACGGATCTCTATGTTTGACTGATGAATGAAGTTGACAAGTAGAACATGTAGAAACATAGCTACTAATGTCAACATACATCCTAGGCCAATAATAGGTACTTCTAATTTTTTCATATGTTCCAAAAAATCCTTTATGACCTGCCCATAATGTCTCATGCATTTCCTTCATTACTTGCAATTGAAGACCTCTCTTTCCTAGGACTCGTTGTGGATTCTTAACCTTACCCTTAGCATGTCTCCAAAGATAACCATTACATAGGAAAAAGTTATAAGCTCGTTTCCTAATGTTACGGAATCTATTCGTAGTCCAGCTAGGTAATGGTTGTAGTGTACTCAGATACTTTCCTATGTCTCTCCATTCATCTTCGTACTCAGACTCATGAAATTTCTCATACTCATATATATATGGAACATAGTCAACTAAATTCACATTCTTTATTAGATCACTTTCAAGATCGTCATCAAATCTAGCTCTCGATAACATATCAGCAACTGAGTTTGACTTACCTGAAATATGAACTAACTCAGGATTTATGAACTTAATATATGAGATCCATCTAAGCATGGCTATATCAGGAGATGAACAATTGGCTATCATTCCAATGAGAGGCAAACAATCAGTCTCAACTTTGACATTCGCACCAATGAAATATTCTTTGTCTGTTTTCAAAGCTGTTACCATACCCCATAGTTCTCGTTTGATCTGTGGATATTTTCGTTGTGTTTCATGTAGAATTTTGGCACCAAACCTAATTGCATATCTATTCTCTTCACTATCTTCTTGACTTATGACCCAACCTATACCAATAGGACTAGTATCAACTGTCAATATAATAGGTTTGTTAGCAGAATAGTCTACACGCTTAAGGATGGGAGCTTCAAGCAATAATTTCTTCAATTTACGCATAGCCTGAGTGTGTTTGTCAGTCCAAATAAATTTTCGTTTCTTCCTCAACAAGTCATAAAGACAATCAGCAACATGAGCAAAGTGTGGGATCCAAATAACATAAAAGATGCAAGCACCAAGAAATCTACGTACCTCACTCACGTTGTTACATGTTTCAGAAATCTTGCTAATGGCATCAACTTTTTGTGGGTATGGCTTTCGACCATAATGGCCACATAAATGTCCAACAATAAGTACCTCGTTGACACCAAAAACAAATTTCTCTATGGAAAATGTGAGACCTACCTCTTCAAATCGTTGAAATATTCTTTCACAATCAGAGATATGGTCAAGAACAAATTTACGACATCCCGATGAATCTAAAGTAATGTCCTTTACACGTTCCTCACTCCCTTTAATTGGAATATCATCAATGAATGGCATAGTTATATGAGGGATAAAGTCATGTAAGACCATATTCATAGCACTCATCATATGAGCCACAAAATTAGTCGCTCCTTGAGGTAAAGTACACATTCGCACTAAGCCTAAAGGAGTTTTCATTGTGGTTATGTCACGACTGTCAATTGCTAACTGGAATTGGTCATATCCAGAATATAAATCACCCATTGAATAGATAGAATGTCCTGAAAATGATTCAGCAAACTCATCTACAATGGGTCCTGTTCCTACATTCCTTATGGTGACTTTATTGACGGGTTGGAGATCTTGAATAAAACGTAGTTTCCCATTCTTCATAGGCACAGTGAACCATCTGTTTGAGTAAGGTGCAAAAGATGGCTCTAAAATTCTCATGTTTATCTTCTCCTTAAGTAGTTTCATTAGCTCAGGTAAGTGAGCCTTTGGAATAGGTATGGGACGAAGATTCCATGGAATATGTGGAATAGTAAAGATTATCATGGGTGCAACTAGCTTAGGATCTACACAACCAATCTCATGAGGATACATAGTAAAGGCTTTTCCATGGCTACGTATGACTCTCTCAAATTTATCTCTCTCTGCTGGCAAAAGAAAGTCATCATCTCTACCAATTTTCACTTGTTTGATTGTCTCATCCGTGAATGTATGTCCTATGTTTTTCTTATCCCGAAGAATTGGATCATTTTTCACATCAATAATTTTTTCATTACTTCCTTGAGGTAACGGTTGAGCTATGGGTTTGATTTTTTTGTCTACAGTTTTGTACTTTGTTTCAACTAAGGCATCATGTGTTTGGTTAAATTTTGAGCACTTGTCAACATTGAGAGCATACTCTTGGATTAGAGCATACTCATCAAGGGAAGAAAGAAGAATAATATGGGAATTAGAATTTTGTTGAAGACATAACTCTAACTCCTCAAGAGTAGAGAAACAATGAGATGTTTCAATCACATGCTCAATGTTCTCATCATGTTCCATGATTTTGTTATTTTTATAATTTTTTTGGGTTTTTTGGATAAAAGACTTGGACAATTGACTCTTATGAAGAAAATCTAATCTAGAATGTGGAAAACAAAGTGACAAACTATTGTACATGTTGGTTGGATGCGAGATGTCAAACCAATATCCACTGTTGTCCCGCTCAACAATGGATTCTATCCGAAATTTTGATCATATGTAGCTCCAAACATGAATCGAGGTGCACAATCACTACAAGCATGCTCATGACCCTGAGTAACAATAGGTTTCTTTCTAATTGACAATCGATTCCTAGGATGATTCACTCCTACTGTCATGACTTGAAGTGATTGCATTCCATCCTTAGACTTAAATCTAGCATAGGTAGACCCATCATCCATGGCTTTAGTTTCCATACGACTCTCACAAATAAAGGGTTGACCTAAGAGAACTTCATAGGAGCAATTATCTTGAATAAAAAAGTGAAACTCTTCTGTGATTCCTCCTATGGATATGGGCACACTAGCACAAGCTCCATACAGGGTACCTACACCATTATCTGCAGTTCTCATACGCCATCCACAATCTTTATCTATGGGCCATCGAAACTTATCATAGACTTCTCTTGAAATCACATTGATTTCAGAGCCGGAATCTACTAATGCATTTACAGTGATAGTGTTCTTATCATTTCCTATTTTAACATGCATCTCTGATGTACCTCTAGACCAAAATGTTCTTTTAAAGTGGCTTTTAGGATTGTTTTCATGATTTTCATGGTCAGGTTGAATAGGTCCTAAGAAATTTTTATTAACATTTACTTCATCATCATCAAAGTCCTCTTCATCAGATTCATCAAAGTTTAAGGCTTCATTCATAGCTTGATCTTGATCTAGAGAATCTTGCATCTCAGTATCTAGATTAAGTGGAAACCTCTTCCTTTTAATTAGGCCGATAAAGTTATCTTTAAAAACAGGCTTTGCAATAGAGAAAACTTGTTCTAAAGACATAGTCACTTGACTCTTAAGCAAAATGTCATCTAAAATCTCCATAGGATCTATTTTTCTCTCAATTTCTGAAATCAAGATGGCTTTAGGTTTTCTCTTTGGTTTCTTTTGTTTTTGCTCAGGATCTTGTTTTTGTTCATGTTCTCGTGTTTGGTCTTCAGTTTGTTTTGATTGTTCTTGTTTATCTAAAGGCTTTGGTTCTGTTTTTCTTTGCTTTGTCTTCTTCCCTTTTTGTTTCTCCTCTTGTTTTTGTTCATTGGGTTGTGATTCTTGTTGTTTATCTTTGGATTGTGATGTTTCTCCCTGCTCTATGATTGTTTCTATTCCCTCTGAGGTTTGTTTTCGAGTCACTCTTCTTTCACTAGGCTCAGCTTCATCTCTTTTTCGTTTTTCTTCTACATTGGATATGTGAGAAATAAGAGATTGATCTTCTATCGGTGACTCCCAAGCCGTTATTCTCCTAATCTCATCCCGTGCTCTTACTAAAGCCTCTATGGAAAAATCACCTTCCTTTGTGGGTTTACTTGATTCTACTTCTTGTTCATCAAGAGCTTCTAGTTTCACTCCTCTAGTTCCTACGTCCATTATGGTTATATTTTCATAATGTTTTTTCATTCCTCCCTTACCATAATTTCCTTGCAAAGGTAGCCTAGATCGATAGTCACAGATTTTCTTGTCTATGTCTATTACTAGTCGTTGCTCCTTAGCAGCCTTCAATAATTCACAATCTCTCAAAAAGTGCTCTAACGAATCACACCAAGGACACCTACGAGGGCCACGCACAAAACCATTTTGATTTTGAGGATTTTGATTAACTTGTGGTGGGAAATTTTGAAATTGAGGATTTTGTTGATAAGGTATTGCTTGAACAGGATAATTAGGATTTTGAAAATGCAATTGATGTATTTGAGGAGCTTGGGGAGCAACATGTGGTACTTGAGGTGCAAGAGGAGCTTCCATATTATACGGTTGATGATTTTGAAAATTTTGATTTTGAGGATTTTGAAAAGCTATTTGAGAAGCTTGAGGATACAGGTTTTGATACATTTGAGGATTTTGCACATGAGGATGAGGATTTTGCATTGAAGGATTATGCATGGGAGGATTATGCATTGGAGGAACTTGATATGCTTGAGTAGGAGCTACTTGTGGATTTTGATTGGTAGCTATAACATGTTGATTAGGCTCTTGAAAAGTCATTGGGTTCATTTGATTTTGGAAAGTTTTGGTGTAATTAGATTGTAAAGCATCTATAGTCTTGGCCAAATTCGATTGTGTAGCAATAAGACTTTCCATTTGCTTAGTGAGAATATCCACTTGAGATTGTTTAACTACACTTTTATTTGGCTCTACTTTAAAACCTTGATTAGGCTCCATCATTTGAGGAATAGGAGTAGAGTCAAAAAGCATAGCATGGGATTGTTCTCTAACTTGCTCCTTAGTTTGTGGAAGGCTAGCTTGAGGAAGACTAGTTTGCTCATAAAGCATGGATTGTCTTTGATGTCTATGGGCTACAGCCTCTACTACTTTACGCACTTTTTGCCAATTGTCAGTAAGACCATAGCGCTTATCTGGTTCTTCTAATCGTCGTTCAACTTCCCTACGAGTTTCAGGATGAAGAAGCTTAAGAAAATTGATCACAAGATCAGGTTCCAAAGTTATCTTATCCTCATCAGGAAGTTGTTCATAGCGTCTAATATACTCATTTTGTAAGTGAGTAATAGAGCTACTAGGCTTTGGAGAATTGACCCATCGTAAGAATCCATCTCGATTATGTTGGCTATAATCTTCAAGATAGAATTCTTTGAGCATATCCTTTCTAAAATCACTCCAAGGAAGACTATCATATTGAGTGACATGGTTTATGATAGAGCTATCAACAATTCGTTCAAAGAATGATATCAAAAGATCTTCGGGAAGACCAAAAATCATAGCTTGCTCTTCAAACAAATCTAAGTAGCTTGTGATGTTGATGCCATTGAATTTTCCCTTCTCTCTCAACATAGAAGAGACTATTCTTTGGCCTTGTTTCTCAACAATAAGGGATTTGAATCCTTCCTCCATCTTATGTGAATAAACAAGTGATGCACGATGCTCTAGATCTCTCACAAATGCGTTTACTTCACGACGAAGATGTGCACGATACTGTGAGAAATCCAGTGCAACACTCAAGACTGATGATGATGATATGATGAGGATGAAAAATATGAAACAAAGGATATGGATCACAACCTCCCAACAAGATCAGAAGCAAATGCCACGAAGCGTTTCACGTCGGGTTCAAATGTGGAGGTGATCGCAATCCGGGTGGATCGGGTCCGGTCGTGGCACACACAGGGTGTATGAAGCTAATGAATGTTGGAAGGTTTAAGGACATGAAAGTGAAATTAATGTTGAGTATGGAGAAGAGAGAGATGTTGAAATGATTATGGGAATAGGAATGTAGGAGTGCAAGTTAGATTTATGAACATGAATGATAAGAATGAAAGAGAACCATACATACGAATGAAATTTGGAAGGAAGAATGGTCCATTGAAGGAGCTTCTTAAACACTTCCTAATTCCAATCCATATGCATAGTCTTCTTTGGATGATATGTATGCATGACGAGAATAGATGGAACCCTTACACATAAACCAGTTTCGAAAGGAAGAATGGTCCAATATTGGAGCTTCTTATACACTTTCAAAAACTAATCAATATGTATGGGTATGTATAGATTATATGCATGCAAGTGAATTATGATGATGGATTTTACTCACAAGCTCAAAGAAACATCCTCACTGGTTCAACGCAATACTGCGGAGCCTTCTCACACATAGAAGAAATAGAAGACATGTAAAAATACTTAAGAGACTGAGAGAGGTGACAAGAGACAAGTGACAAGTGACATGAATTAAAAGAATTTGAATTAAGTTACATGTAAAAGATCGTCGTGTACGTCATGCTAAGCAGTCTACTGATCAAAGGTGGTTCCGACCCTCAAACCATGACAGTTCAACCGAATGTCACCCGTAAGAAGGTGAGTTCCACTCCAGTGACCCTATGTCTGTCTAGGCTCGTAACGTCTAACTAAAGAAGTCTAAGACTCATTAAAATCAGCTCTAATTCACTCACACGCTCCACCGAGGGTGAGTCAAGATAGAGATGCTGGTTTCAAGAGCCTATCCTAAATTGGAGTTCTAACTTAAATTTGAAACTAGGTTCTATACTCATACTAGCTCACCTTGGATCCTCACTCGCTCAACCGAGGGTGATCGTCTCAAGGAAACCGTAAGCTAGCATGAGCCCTATGGATGCCTAACAATGATGCTCTAGGAGTTTGGAGGGGGGTTTATATAGTTTTTTGAATGAATTTGGGCCCTTGGATCTAGAGAAATCAACTCTCAACTCTAGGATCACTACTTTCGATTACAACCATTTGATTAATCAAATCAATGGCTTGGAATTGTTCTTTCTATCAAATCTAGTGTAAAGGAGTGAAATTTAGGCGCCCTCATTCTCCACCATTGGATCTGGGGATGATCTGGACCGTCGGATCAGGGCTGACATCAATTCGGATAAGATAAGCCACTATTTTTGGAGAAATGCTGCATTATTGATCTTTGATTGTAAAAAAGGTCTTCTTTTATGGAAAAAATTCGTGGATCCTCCTTCCTTTATGCTTTAGTGCATCTCCACCCTTGAATATGAGCTCATATTGACCGTACAACATGGTTCAATCATATTTTGACATGTGGCAGACATTCAAGCCTTCAATTTTCTTATTCTAGAAAACTGCGGTGACCTTGAAAACTGGACTTTGTGCTCTTTGACCCTCCAAAAAGTCTTTGATGAAGATGAAACATTGTAGGACTATGTTTCCAAAGATCTCCTTCAGGAATATGCAGAAAAAACTCCCATCTGAATCTAACTTGTACATGTTTGACTACATTTGGAAGCTTGCAAGGTGGCATTAAGGTGTCTAGGAAGCTCGGATAGCCTTGAAACTTTATACAAATATGTAGCCACATATGGTCTTTATACATGCCAAACCATATGGCTAACATAAATTTCTATACAAGAATTTGTAGGGTCAAACTAGAAAAATTACATTTTTATAAAATGAACATAGCATATCAATGTGCTACAAAATCCATTTTCTTCTGAAATTTGGGCTATAGACTGCCTTTGGCAATCTTTACAAGTATATGGATTTTCATCTAATTTGGTGACAATGAAATTTTTGCCCTAATTTCCCAACTTTGACCAGCTTTGACCAGCTTTGACCGCTACCATGGACTTTCTTGATTTCTTTGAAACTTTGTATGTGACCCTCCTTTGACATCCTTGATGCATCCTGGACTTCTCGGGGAATTCCGGCTACCTTCACCAAATATGTTTTTTGTAGGCCTTCACAAGTGAGAGAGGAGAGCAAATCTCGACGACAGCGGTCAAACAAACCTACCCTCAACCATATCCACAACAGGGTAGATACCAGAGCCAGTATCCACCACAACAGTATGCTAGGCCTCAACAAGCCTACCCTCCACAATATCACGACCAGCAGAGACCTCAACCAGTGCTAGCACAACAACCTCCTGCTCCACCTAATGTGATTTCCGTAAAATATGCAGCTGCAGAAGAGAACCTGAATAGAGCCATAGTGCCCGTGACACCATTGCTTTCAGAAAGCGACCCGGGTGATTTGATTCTACTCACATTGATAGCCCCCAAGCTTACTATGTACAGTCTCCTGAACATGGTGAATCCTACTATAGTGAAGAACTGAGTGAACCTAGTTGGGATCCAGAGTATGCAAACGTCATGTACGCAAACCCCAACTCTAGACCTCAACCTAGGCAGGTGAGACCCCCCTTCCCTAGAGGGCCATGCTACAGATGTCAGGGAGATCACCTCATTCGTGATTGCCCCATGCCTGCACCTACACAACCCCAGTCAGTAACAATACAGGGTTTTTGTCAAGATTGCGGCAAGGAGCATCTCTTACGAGATTGCCCAAAGAATCCCAATAATATGCCAAGAATCAATCCAATTAATGTTATTGGGTTAGTAGTAGACGCTACAAGAAGTGTAACTTCCACTGCACTAGTACAGGTGGTCACTAGAGCTCAGGCTTTGCAGCAGAACCAAGGTTTAGGTCAAGAAAAGAGTGCAAAGGTTAGTGAAATCGAGAGCATAGCCAAGAAACGGTCGAGAGCCTGGAAGGATAGCCGAGAGAGAATGAAAAGACAATGGTCCAAAAAGATGAGCGACTTAGAAGAAAGCATAAGAGAAACAAAAGCCAAAATTATTGAACTCACCTCTCAAACAAACTCTCACATACCACCACACCCTTCATTCCTATCATCATCTAACCCACCATCTTTCCACCCACCTCAGACCATCCCACCACCCCCTAGAGTAGGATCAGTATTAGCAGACCCCACTCTTGAAGACATAGACATGATGCTTAAGGCATATCAGGCCAGAATCCAAGAAGGGCCAAATGTGATGGATCATGACAAGTGCTACCCTAGAGCTGACCTAGAGATAGAAAGAACCAAGCTTTGCGCGAAAATGGTCGCATTGGCTCAGACCATGTTTGAAGCCAGTCACCTCTTCAACTACTCTGGCTCAACTAAGACACAATTGAACTTGGATGGACTATTAGAGAAGTTAGAGAGCATAATTGCAAGATCTGCCAAGGAAGAAAAAAACCAAGGAAGAAATGAGGCAAGTAAAAGAAGAAGCATCCCCCCACAGGAAGCTTATGTGCCCAATTCCACTGAACCAGACACCTCTTCTTCTATGAATAGGTACACACCAGAATTCCTACGGGAGATTCAAGAAGAGAAATGGGCAAAAGAGAGTGAAATCCATCCTCCCATTGAACTGGTGGATGACGCACATGACCGATTCCCGCAAGATATTCCCTCCATTTATGGAGAGCAAGAGAGTGCACAAAGTCAAGAGAGATTAGACTTTGAGTCTAATTCTTTACAGGAATTACCCACTTCACAAGCCCATGGGAAGCCAAGTCCACTTGTATGAGAGCACCCACGGTCATGGTAAGAAACGAAGACTCAGTCATACCTAGGAATACGGAGGTAGTGAAAAACACTAAAGTGCAGTGCAACCTCACTTTAGAAGAGCTACTCAAAGTTAGGCCAGAGTTATGGAAACATGTAGCTAACCAAGTGCCAGAAGTAGTGAAACCCCGATCCCAGGTAGGTTCTCATAGAACAGTGCCCGAAATTCCCCTAGACAAGATAGGAGATATGAGTGAAGGTGAAGAAGGAAACACCTATCTTCCCATCACCCATCAAGGATACACAACCAAGGCAATTCTCGACTCAGGTGCAGGGGTTGCAATTGCTACCACTTCCCTATGGAAGCATTGGGGCAAACCAGCACTTAGGCCAACGAGAATGAAATTGCAAATGGCTGATGGCCACATAGAGAGACCCTTAGGCTTGCTGGAAGGAATAACTCTCACCACTTATGGTGTAGAGTTTGAGCATACATTTGCTATCTGTGACTTTAGCAAGAACCATGCCTATGAGATGATTTTGGGAAGACCATTTATGCGACAACTGCAAGTGGTCCAAGATTGGGGAACCAATTCCTTGTATTTGCAACACTTAGGTGTTACGACCAAAGTCAATCTCAAGGATTACTCTCATAGAGATGTACTGCCTATTCAATGGAATCCCATCCGTAAAGCCAAGGATGACACGGAGTCTGTGCACTCCATAGGATCAGGATCCTCATGGATGCATGAAGACACTCACTTATGGATGTGTAAAGTAGCAGTAGAAGAAGAGAAGAGAGAAAAGGCTAGAGAGATAGGTGCAAAAGAAACCCATAGATCAATTCAAGACCCGGCCTACGCACCTGTAGAATTTCTTGATGAAGAATTTTAACCTCACGGCTGGGCAAAAATTTTAGCAACAATGGACGTAGCCATCAATGAAGAGCAATGGACACCCCACTGTGACGAGGATGGCTATGACATTTCAGTCTTCTCAATAGAGCCAATCATGGGAGATTCGGTTTTAGAAGAGTGCGAACCTAGCCCTGATGCATTTGAGGATGCAAGTGACTCCGATCTAGATTCAATCATTATGGACCCACCCTTTGCATCAGATGATGAATACTTCTATGAAATAGAAGCTCACCCTCAGAGACATGGAGAGCTCACAAATGATGTAAGATTAACCACACAAGTGAACCCTAAGGATGAAGGAAAGAAAAGAAAGAAAAGAGAAATCACACCGAAGGAGGAAGAATCTTTGTTTGAGGTCCCTGAAAATTTTTAAGAAATACGAGATAGACGACAGGAGAGTCATGATAAGAATGCCAAAACGCGAGGCGCAAGCAGGAGAAGCCTATGATAACAAAGAAACTACCAAGAAAGTAGTCGTAGCCATAGAAGAAGGAGAAGAAAGGTGCACATCCATAGGCCATGACCTGACAGAGGAAGAAGAGCATGAGCTAATAGCCTTCCTGAGAGAATACAGAGATGTATTCGCTTGGAGTTACAAGGATTTAAAAGGTGTCGACCCTGACATATGCTCACACACTATCCCCATGACCTCCGGTGCCAAACCCTCCAAGCAAAAGCCATACACATACAATGATAATTATGCTGCCAAGATCAAAGAAGAGATAGATCGCTTGGTCGAAGCTGGATTCATCTATGAAATTGAGCACACTGAGTGGGTATCCCCCATTGTAGTTGTGCCCAAGAAGAATGGAAAGCTACGTGTGTGCATTAACTTGAAGAGAGTTAATGCTGCCACTATTCGAGATAATTATCCGCTTCCTATCACTGAGCATCTACTGGAAAGAGTAGCAGGCAAGGAAGTATACAGTTTTCTTGATGGATTTTCTGGCTACAATCAGGTAGCCATTGCTCCGGAAGACCAGCATAAGACGATTTTTGCCACAGAATGGGGCGTATTTGCTTTTCGAGTAATGCCATTTGGGCTTACCAATGCGCCTTTTTTCTTTCAGAGACTGATGTGCCACGTATTTAAAGAATTACTGAGGAAGAATTTAGAGGTCTATGTTGATGATCTTTGTGCTCATTCCATTAGACAGACACATATACCTGAACTCAGGCAAATCTTTGACAAATGTAGAGAATATCAAGTCTGCTTGAACCCAGAAAAGTGTGTTTTCATGGTCAGGCAAGGCAAGATTCTAGGACACATAGTGTCAAAGAATGGCATCTCTACAGACCAGGAAAAAGTTAGAGCTATTACCGAGCTACCTAGGCCAAAGAATGTCAAGGAAGTACAAGCTTTCATGGGGCATTGTGGATATTACCGACGTTTCATACACATGTATGCCATTATTGCAAAGCCTTTGTATGGACTTTTGACTAACTTTGAGTGGACTAAAGAATGTGAAAACTCCTTCAATGAGCTTAAACGACGATTATGTTTAGCACCAATCTTGACCACACCAGATTGGAATAAGCCCTTTCATGTTCACGTGGATGCATCCAATTATGCTATTGGATGTGTACTCGCACAACCTACAGGCGAAGGTAATATGGACCTTCCAATTGCCTATGCTAGTAGACAGCTAAATGCAGCTGAACGGAACTATACCACCACCGAACGAGAAGGATTAGGCATGGTATATGCGGTTAAAAAGGTTAGATACTATTTTCTTGCAAATAAGTTTAAATTTTTTACTGATCATCAGGCATTATTGTACTTGGTAAACAAACCATGCAATACAGGCCGATTAGTAAGATGGTTTCTCTTGATAATGGAATATGACTTTGAGGTCGTGGTGAGGAAAGGCAAGACTCACTTGAGAGCAGACCACCTCTCTAGGCTCACATCTGGAGAAGCCCCACAAGGAGTATCAGATGACCTTCCTGATGCTTACTTGTTTAATTTGGAAGTTGTACCTCAGTGGGCTAAGCCATTAGTGCCAGTATTGACATACGGGCCTAACCACCCAGTCATAAACACTCAAGATAAGGAGGTAGTAAAAGCCCAGAAGTACCATATCATGGTAGGAAGCATGTACAAACAAACAGATCAAGGGATATTGGCTTTTTGTGTGGAAGAGGAAGAGTACGCAAAATGGTTGCAATCAGCACATGTAGGTGCATTAGAGCAACACCATTCGAGGCAAAGAACTTTACAGACACTAAGGAGATTCGGAGTACATTGGCCTACTATGGAAGTTGATGTACATAAGATGTGTAAAGAATGCCCAATCTGTTGCACTAAACCACCCGTGGAGCATGCCACTCTTTATCAAGTGAACATAGTGCCAGATTGGAGTGAACCATTAGTAGCCTTCTTGAGGACGAAAACATTCCCACAAGATATGACATTGGCCAGACAAAGAAGTCTAGAACAAGAAGCCCTAGATTACTCACTCATTGGTGATAATCTATATAAGCGTGGTAAAGATGGTTACCTCAGACTCTGTGTCCATGAGAGTGAATATTTAAAGATCTTGGAAACTGCTCACCAGGATGTAGCAGGAGGACATTTTGGACCAGATCGGGTGATTAGAGCAATCCTATTTGTAGGGTTGTGGTGGCCAACCCCTCACATGGATGCACATACCTATGTGAAACGGTGTGACATTTGTCAGTGAACTCAGTATCCTATACGCAAAGATGAGATGCCTCTGAAACCTATGATGGGTGGGCGTGCATTCTCTAAGTGGGGAATAGACTTTGTTGGTCCTATTAATCCCCCTGCTAAGGGTTCACATGCTGAATATATCATTGTGGCCACAGACTATCTAACCAAGTGGGTAGAGGTAAAAGCTATGACAAAGAATGATGCTCAGACGACCGCTAAGTTCTTATTTGAGAATGTGTTCACTAGATACGGGCTACCTATAGAGCTAGTCAGTGATAGAGGGACTCACTTCTTGAATGAAGTTATTGAAAATCTGCTCCAAGAGTTCTTGGTAGTACACACAAAGTCTGCCCCCTGTCATCCACAAGCTAATGGGCAAGCCGAAAGCACAAATAAGATTCTATGCAATGTGTTGACTAAATTGGTGAATAATAAACACTCTGATTGGGACAAATAGCTACACCATGCTGTTTGGGCATACCGAGTTGCCTATAAAACGGTACTCCAAGCCACTCCTTTTCAGATGGTGTTTGGCCAAAATGCAGTGCTACCATTGGACTTCTTGATACCTACACTAAAGGTAGCACAGGAGCATGAGTGGACGGGCCATGAGCTCTCCTCTAGAATCTTTGACCTTGAGCGATTAGGAGAAACCAGACTGAGGGCTGCCGCAGTGATATATGCAGCTAAGAAATGACAGAAGGCGTACTTTGATGCCCATGTTAAGGATAAAGGATTGAAGGCCGAAGACTTAGTTTTGGTGTATACCCTGAAACAACATGCAAGGAAGCTAGAAAAGCGTGGCTATGGACCCATGATTATCAATAGGATATCCACAAGTGGAGCAGTCCAATTAGCTACACTCGAAGGTGATGTTCTCCCTATTACATAAGTGGATGCAGAGTCAAACTATATCAAGAACCCCTCACTGAGGAGATGTTAAATCGACTCAATACAGCAAAGAGACGTAAAGAAGAGGAAAAGAGAATTCACAAAGAAGAACATGCAAAAGCTTTGGAACGCATCCGAAGAATGAAATTGAGAAGACAGGGTAGAGATCAGCCTAGGACAGATGACTATGTGCAACCAGGATATCACATGGCTATGTGTGAAGTTTCAGGTATTAGCTCTCATAGAATAGTTGATCGACGTCCTTTTGTAACTTTAGAGATAGGACAAGGAACGAGTGCAAGGACTGTAAGAGCCTTGATTGACTCGGATGCAGCCACTAGTGCTGTTAAACTTTCTTACTGTCAAGAACTGAACTTAGATGTCAATCCTGTGGAAGCATACCTCATAGGGTTGGGAGGCGTGGAAACCCCTTGCATGGGCGAGGTGAAACTTCCCCTCTACCTTCAAGACATTTTACTGACAGTTAATGTACTAGTGTGCCAAGATGAGGATCTCACTAAACCTCTTGTCTTTGGTCAAGACTGGATCTATGATGATGCAGTCAACCTAAACTTAAGAAGTGGATTTCAGGTATGGGTGAATCAGAGTCGAATTACAGTTGAGTTAGACAATGGAGCACTCAAGGAACTAGGGAAGGCACACACTCCTGGTCCTTCCATGAGTACACATGAAGATGACCATGCTATTCTTGTCCAAAACTATGTGATGCAGAGGGATGATTATCGCAACACAGAAGCCAAGGATGCAATGGAACTCCCTTCTTTTCCAAAGGCCATCAGGATGCAGCAATCAAAGACAGATAAAAGGCAGAAGAAGCAGACGACTTATGCTCGAAGCCAAAAGAAAGTACGAAGCAAGGTGTCCCAGCCACCAAAACAAATGTGGGTGCGGAAAGGCGAGCATCCTATTGCGGTCAAGCCACAACAACTAGCTCAACTTCCTATTAGTGATCAACGACATGATACTAAGAAGACTTCCAAAAATTCTTCTGTGAAAGTGAAATCTATCTGGGTACCCAAGACGTCGATGAAGGCTGGCCCACAATCAAGACATATTTGGGTGCCTAAGGCTTGCTTGCAGGCTCAACTAGTCACACACAAATCGCACGATGTACAACAGGGTTCACTCACTCAAAGAGTCGATGCCCACTCTCATTCAATACACACAAACACACATTTACACATGAGCATGAGCGGAATCACTTGCAAATGGGCCCCTATAAAGCCTCATTTCCAAGCACACACCCTCATAAAGCCCTCCAGAGTCTCCACAAAACCAAAACCTAAAGTCTTTCACTGTGTTTGGCAGCCCAAAGCTTGTAATAAACCTCTCGATCCCATTTGTACATTCATCTCCACCTACTAACTGCATCATTCTCAAACTGCATCTTTTCACTTAGCTCATAGGACTAACAACACACACAATCATCGCGCACTCACTGATCCACTAACTCATCACTCACTTCATGTTAATGTTGTAATGGGGACAAAAATTGTTCTACCTTGTCCTTTACAATGTTAACGCATGCTTCTATATTCTCACAGAACTAGCAAGCAAGCTGTAACATGGCAGAAACCGGGGGCACCAGTTCCTAGGCAGGGTCTAGCGCCCAAATAGTGGACATTGAAACCCTCCTTCTGGAACCACAACTCACTGAGAGACCTCAAGAACTTAGAGCTGTGCATGTGCTTCCTATTCAGGACCTGCCTCAGGGGCACACTTCTCAAGTTGGGAAACACACACATTGGTTCAGTGATGTTGCAGGGCCATTGGGAGACGGCACCTACTTCTGGGAGGCAGAACTTGAGTTTAATGGCAAATGGGGACGATATCACTTCTTTACCACGAATTTGAGAAGTATCAGAACGCAGAAGTAATGCGATCAGTATGGACCAAAGCGGGCCTGGATGGCTATTTCCAGGCACATTTACCTAAGCCAGATTTCTTGCGTTGTTCCTACTTTATCAGTACCATCACCCCTAGCAGGGCTAAAGGAGGCGATAGTACCTTCGTGCTACCCTCATTGACACCGGGCCACGAGCTCAAAAGATTCAAACCGACTCTCAACCTAGTACGAGAAGCATTGAACATGCAAGGTATGCATATTCCCACTGAGAAAGAAACAATGATTCCAGGCAGGATGAAGCACAAGGATCTCAACAAATTGAAGGACATGGTAGCAATGATACCAACCATCGCTCTCCACCTACGAACGATCATGCAACACTTCGCTTTCCCCGCCCAAGAACGCTTCACAATGCCACCAAAAAAGATCTGGTTTAGCTTGTACTTGGCAGAGACAGAGAATCTCACCATCAATATGCCACACTGGATCATCGATCAAATCCACCTAGCCCATCAACGATGGAATAAGAAATAGAAGAATGTGCTTCATGGATGCTGTGCTCTAACAAAAATAATTTACAGGTGTTTAGCTTACGACGTGCCCATTCAAAGAGCACTAGTATGGTCTAGGGCCCAAGAATTCCAAAGATGGCTATCAACTACGGGTCCTCCATCGAAGAAAATGAGAGGGGGAGTGCAATTACCGTGTGCCCAAGCAAGGGGAGCCACCACCACACCAGAGGTGACCCCTCCACAAACGTGACATGTCCGACCATTTACCATTCGCCTGCCCAGACCAAGTGTAGAAGGACCCAATCTGGTGTTCCCTCCGATTCCATCGGACTTGGAGTTCCCACAAGGCTACACGCTAGCCGATTTGACAGATGAAGAAATTGCCCGCATGATCAATGAGTCTAACCTGGAGACAGAAACAGAGCAAACCCAAGGACCACAACCCACTACTACAACTTTAGCCCCGACCCAATCAGAAGTGGTAGAAGTAGAAGAGGATGAAGAAGAGACAGAAGAAGAAGAAGAAGCAAACGAGGAACATGATCAAGAATATGATGAACTTTCAGAACTAGCAAGTGCCCCAGCCTACTCGGCCCAAATAAAAAGATTGCATGAAACCATGAAGCGAGTCCAAGAACAACACAAAATGTGGCTCGAAATAGGAAAGGTGCTCATGAGCCAAATGTTAGTCGAGGAAGACGTGGATGACATGTTTATTGAATCAATGAACCTGCATGCAGACGGGGTAGGCTTAGATGAAGCCATTCATGCAGCTATGGCTTATATTCATCGCTTTGAGAAACGAGTGCCTACCCGCCCCATGCGATCCGGCAAGCAAATTCACATCAATGTATCAGAACCAGGAGATAACACACAAACCGAAGAACATCAGGCAAAACCACTCTCACCACACACCTCACCTCTCACTACACAACTCACCTCACCACATGGCACTACCACCGCCATTTCCACCATTACCACATATGTCATGGGAATTCCTCTCTCTCCCGGCATCCAATTCGGAGGAGTTACCATGCCCACTTTCATAACACTATTCACGAACATCACATCCACCCCACCCATTGTCCCCATCTACACAGTCACACACACGTTTGACACCATGGAAACATCACCAGCCACAGCACCACTCCCTCCCCCCACGCAACCTCAATCCCCCATACCCCCTCCACCCACCTCACCACTTGACTCCACATCATTCACGACCCCCTTTCCCCTCCCCATTCCCCTGGCATCCTCTCCTTTCCCTGCATTCTTTAATGTAAATAATATGTTTTCAACGTTGCATCAATGTGTGTACCAACTACAAAGTGAGTATCAGGCCCTCGAAGACCGTCATCGTCAACTAACTACGAATCACCAACAACTCAAGAGGAGGCTTACAACGATAGAAGATGAAAACGCTGACATCAATCAACATTATACCACACTCGAGCAGGCCCATCAAACCCTCTTGGAGACACCAGAACCATCACAATTGCCAGGCATCAAACAACTCGAAGCTTTACTTGAAGTCTACCAAGTAGATAATCTACGAGTCTGACGTAATTTGACCCTACTCAGAAAACACATGGCTACCGCCCTCGAAGAGAACAAGTGTCTACAAAAGCAAAATGAAGAAAACCTAGAAGCTGCAATGGAAGGCTCCCCACACGAGATCGACCCAGAGCAGTTTAAAGCAATCCCCTCAGATACCATGAAGACAATCCTGGAAAGCTATGCCGATCTATTAGAAGCACATGATGATTTGGAAAAGGAGCGGGATGCACTACGCCGCCAGCTCAGGGAACAGGAGGAACAACCCAAGGTCATAGAGACAACCAGGACTTCAGAGGAGGTAAAGGCATTAACAGAGCAGGTGGTAGAATTGCAGAAGAAGTTAGTGGAATATGAAAGACAACCCTCTCCAGTTATAGACCCAGAGTCAGATGAATTGGTACCCATTGAGGTGGATGAGTTGTATGAGGAACCATATGTTCCTATGCCGATGCCAGGAGGTCAGCAAACCTCGGACGGAATGGACAGCCTGGAAGTCGAAGCACCCGAATGACTTCAGACACTCGAAAAGATGACTAAAACCCATGAAGATCGAGTGGCAATTCAAATCCAATCAATGGCCAAATTAGAAGACACTATCATAAAGTCAGAGTATTTCCACAGTATGTCTCATCACAGATGGATAGGCACCAACGATGATCAGTATGTGCCATATTGTGTACTCTTGGCAGATTATAACACAGAGATTAAACAACCATGTGGCAAGGCTCCAACCTTTGCCACACAATTTGGCCCTGACGATATCCCGGAGAGTGCTAAAAAAGGATCCATTCATCAATCCACCTAGCGGATACGACTTTTAGAAACTTACCCTGAAATGGTTTGTACCTGGAACAACATGCCACTATTTATCAAATACAACCCTTGTTATGTTCCAGTCCTCCGAAGATGCACGTGGCCCGAGTTTACCATTGCTGTAAAGAACGTCAAAGGCTATGCAAAGTGGTTAAATTATGTCTATCTAGCACCTCCACAAGGACCTCCCACAGTTGCTTATATGATTTCTACAATCCGTCACTGGAGCCTTCGACTACGGAACACACTTGATGTGATGGCACAAATGTGCATGAAAATCTTTGAATTAATGCTTATCACATTCAGGACATTCAAGAACATCAAGGACCCCCACTTCTCAGGAGTTGGCTTCATTGCAGGCAACCAAGACCTGGTATATGACATGAGCACTACCCCCTCAATAAAGGTAGTATATGCCTGGCACACAAGAATAAAATACCTCCCAGCATGCTTCAAGCAGACCTTCGAGGAGATGTTCATCACAGGGTTCTAGGAATATCACTCAGAAATATTTGTACCCAAGCCCTCACATCTCCTCCAACTCTTCGCTGTGGAGAGGACCATCCACTCAGATCAATTGCGGGTGCCCCATCCAGATGTCCCAGGTCCAGTGGATTGGGATGCATTGTTAACAGACCTAGCACGGGGGCTATGATTAGAAGAACACCACCTTGCTTCCGATGTGGTTCAATATTACGTCCAATGCACAGCTAGACAAGGGTCTGTCAGAGATGACAGACGCGAGAGAGGGGGGGTGTTGGCAGTAGTCAAGGCACCGAAGGATTCACAAGACAAGGAAGCCAAAGAAGGGAGCCAGAGCGGAGAGAAGGCACAAGCAGACTAAGCAGTCAACAAAGATCTGGCAAGTAGGCCATTCAAATTTTTCCAAAACAACATCTTCATAACAGTGATTCTCATCACTACAAATCATTGTAAATACCATTTCAACTTTTTGTAACTCCATTTTGTGTGAGCCGAGGAGTCCTCGAGCTTGAGGAGTATTAGAAGTAGCATCATACCAATTTTCATAATTTTTAGATTTCGTTTGAGCCTCCCAATAGGCCCTAGAACCTAATTTTTAACTAGGCCGGACACTAGGTCTAGACAGGGCCAAAAGCTAGTCAAAAACTATAAATAGAGCTAGAGAGCTCATTTTTGAGGTTAGCTTGTAATAGAGTTGAACTTGTATGATAATTTTGGAAGTAATCTAAAAGAACTCCATTGATTCTCTCTCTTTGTCTTACATTGTGTGCACGTGTGTGTGTATGCGTGTGCATGTTTGTGTGCTTCTCACTCACGCACTTGTGCCTTCACTTGCTCGAGGTCATCATACCATCTTCACGTCTTCCCGGATTGACATTAAAGGAGGTGCTACTCATCATTGAGCTACATTGTTCCTCGATCACCCTACCCGTCTCTGTATATTTGGCTTCAATCTCCACATAAGATTGCTCGAGGGCAGTAACCTCATGTTGCAATGTAGAATTACGCAACTCCAAAGCATCGACACATGCTTGGAGGTGGGCAGACAGATTACAGAATTCTTGTTGTTCTCTTCCAATAATTGATATTCTTGTTTGAAGCTACGTGGCCACTTCAAACATGGTGTCTAATGCATGATTAAATGAAGTGGATGCAAAGGTAGTGGTGGAAGATGCAAGGGGTCGGGAAATGGGGAAGGGAAAGGTGGATGTTGTGCTTATAGTGGTTGTAAGTGGTGATGTGAGTGAAGTAAAATGTGGTGATGTTGAAACAAAAGAGGTGGTGGGTGGTTCTATGGAGGGTGAAATGTCCATGGGGTCCGACATGATTGTGTGTGAAGTGTGAATAGTGAATACTGGAATGGTGGGTGGTGTGTCTGTGGTGGGCGTGAACATGGGTGAGGTGGGGTGCGAAAGGGGGCTTTTACTGTAATCATCAAGTTGTCGCATCATATTTACAAGGTTTGCCCAAAATTGGGGAAGGGTGGTTTGTATCGGTTCTGACGAGGTTAAGGGGGGCATTGTGGGTTGGGGTTGGGAAAGAGGGCATGTGGTAGTGAGGGGAAATGATGGTGTCGATGTGTGGGTAGAGACAAGTGGATGCCCCATAGCTGGTAGATAAGAAGGGTGACCTATTATGGTTTGATGAATGGCAGGATGACCTATCTGTGGTTCAGAAAATTGACTAGAACTGGTGGAGATAAGGAATGGCAAGGATGTGAAAAGGGTGGCATATGATATAGGTTCACTAAAGGTGACTGTTGGTTGTTCAAGAATGTTGTAGCTCAAGCGTAAGCACCACCTCCTTTACTTGCCAATCCGCGGAGACGTGAGGACCGGTATGAAGACCACGAGCAAGTGAAGGCACAAGTGTGTGAGTGAAAGCACACAAGCAAGCACACACATACACACACACACACGCACACAAGGCAAGATCAAAGCAAGGAACAGTGGAAAGCTTCTATTGCAAAAGAGTTCTCTTACAAAGCTCTATTCTCTAAGAAGCTAACCTCAAAAATGAGCTCTCTAGCTCTTTTTATAGTTTTTGGACTAGTTTTGGCCCTACCCAGACCTAGTGTCCGGCCTAGTTAAAAATTAGGTTCCAGGGCTTATTTGAGGGCTCAAACGAAGTCTAAAAATTATGAAAATTGGTAGGATGATACTTCTAATACTCCTCAAGCTTGAGGACTCCTTGGCTTGAACAAAATGGAGTTACAAAAATAGAAAATGGTATTTACAATGGTTTTTAGTGATGGAAATCACTATTTTTGTAGGGGATTCTTCTAAAAATTTGACATGTACTTCTTGGAGCTCCCTACTTGCTCCTTCTTCTTGTGTGTGTCCACCTTTCTGATGTGCTTCCATGCTTGTGATTGACCTTGAGTTCCAACACTCCCCCCCCCCCTCTCGAGTTTGTCATCCCTGACAGACCCTTGTTGTAGTGGTTGTTCCAAGTAGTGCTTTGAGAGGAAGTGTCCCTTCTGTATGAACAAAAGTCATCTGGCTTCCAGATGTGGCAAGGTTGGTTGTCCAGTTCTTCATCTGTCACAGCAAGCCTTTGCAAGTTGTAGTGCTTTGGTATGTACTTCTTCATTGGATTCCAACATGACTGTGTCGTTGTGAGTCTCCGTTGATGTCCTCTAGATCTTCCAAAGTTGACGTTCATAGTATTCATGCAAAGTACTCATAACCCATAATGGATGATGGGTAAGTGTGTTCGTGCATGGGTTGAGGAAAATACGTGCCTTGTGCATGGCCTTGTAATGTAGCCCTATGCATGCTTACTTGGAAAATGCATCGGAAGAAGTATGGTGCAAAAATTGAGGTCTTGAGCTAAGTGCTCAAGGGTACGCCAACGAAGAGGTTTCCTAATCTATCATGGTTATGGTGTTTCCAGAGTAAGGATACTTACCATGGTGAAGGGTCGATCGATGTTTATCTCTTCATGTTGTGCTCCCGGCATTTGTGATGGACATTGTTGATGAATGTCCGTGTTGAGGATCCACTGATGAAATTCTTTGAGTGCCTCGTCCTGTCTGTTCTCTTCAAAGCAACATTTGCCAAATACTGAGAATTGAATTTCTTTATATTCGTTGACAAATGACATTGGGTAACTACACCAAGCTTGGTTTCACATATTCTCTTTAGCTCACCATAAGCAGGAGTCTTCTCATCCAGTATACATACAAAGGTTTATAGGGTACCAGAACTACCCTTTGCCGATATCTCCCTGGATGCTCTCGTACATGCAGTAGTTAAGCATCTCTCAAGTCGCGAGCCGTCGAGATCTTTCCTCCTACCAAGGTAAGGGGAAACAAAGTTGTGGATGCCATGTTCCTGTCAAGTTCTTTACGTCAACCAGATAAAGCAGCAATAATAGCATCTGCTAACTGAGACACACTTCTATCGAAGCTGATAAATGTCTAGTAATCAATGGTTCCACCTTCAACTAAGCATGACTCATTCATGTTCCATGAGCCAATCCTTGGAACAAGCTCTCTCTCTATCTTTTCTCCTTCTCTCTCTTCTTCTTCTTCTTCTTTTTTTTTTTGCGAAAGAATGTCACAAAACAAGAAGACAAAGGTTAGTATCAATAAAAATATTTGACATATGTCAATGTGCTCTTGTGCCTGGGATTCTCAAGTGTGTCTATGCACGGCCGTGTAATGTGGCCCTATATTAATGCATACTTTGGAAATGCATGACCTGAATGGTGCAAAAGACAAGGTTGTGCAAGGAGCACATGGTTGTCTGTGTACCTGAGTCAAGATGACTCAAGGACTTGTGCCAATGAGACTGTACCTCTATTGCCACACAAGTGCATATAGTGGGAAATCAACACACATTCATATGTCAATCCGATCAAACGACCTATCCAAGTGTATGAAGACATGTGCACACATGATCGAAAATGAAGTGGTTAAGCTATCATGCATGAGAAAAGACTAATCCACCTCTCACACTCACTGAAATGCTGAAAGTATCTGCCGCAATACCTCTTACAATAGTTTTCAGAAAAACAAGGATTTCTTCCAGCTCCGAACTCCAAATATAGGCAATAGGGTACTCGCTTCGAAGCTGTCGACGAGACGCATCTACTGGAAGTGGTTTCACTTGATTCTGATAACTCTGCTTCAAGTTATGGTCAAAATGGTGAATGGCAGGAAGCACCCACACTCACGCCACAACTCCTACTAGTTCGCACACACACTATAGCAGTTCAAAATCAATGGGAAGAGGTAGACAACAGTCCTACACACACATTTCAAGCAATGCACACACATACAAGACCAAGAAGAAGATCAAAATCTGCAAGGAAGAGGCAAATTCGAAAATTCAGGAGTGCTCCTTCTTCACAATGGCAAAAAGTCTCCACAAAGAGTCACAAAGTGACTTATATACATGTGCCCTAAGTTTGGTCCTTTCACACAAGAGACCGGCACTTTATTACTAGAAAAGTGAATTTCCTACTAATTTACAAGGGATATTTTACAACAACTTGGGATTATGCAACTAGAGGACTCCTCTAGTGCATTTACATGGCTTGAGGGAATTCTTGAAGACCTCGAAGAAGAAAAAATATGCCCATTATTTTGAAAATTTTGGGGCTCTACTCTTATGCTCCTTTGCTCTGCAACACCCTCCCCCTCTTTGTCTCTGTCGTCCCTTGACAGGCTTTACTTCTTGTTTGTCTCGATCCGCACCCGCATCCTTTGGTCAGTTCTGCCTGATTCTTGATCTTGCATTACGTTTTAGGGGCGCTCTGATTTGTCCTGGTTTCACTTATCGGACCTTGCTATATTACTCAAAGCCTGTTAATTCGGTTTGCCACGCACACCATCGGTGCACATATGAGGATGTAGCTCATAAGCCTTGATCTGAATCCTCTGTAACTCAAGAGGTTGAAGCACCCTCATATGGAATACTTGTTGGCCCCGGTTCCTCCTCTCGGCTGCGTGCTTTTCCTTGGTGTGTGTGCCCCTGTGAGGCTCTGTGCAGAGATGAGTGATGCGCCCCTGCGGGGCTTCTTGCAGGGACTTGTTCTTGTTATGTTTATTTCTATTGAGCCGGTCTAGACTTTGATTTTCTTCTTCTTTTCTTTTTGCTTGATTGTCCCTCTACACGTCCCTCCTCCTGAACTCTGTCGTCCTTGACAGGCTTTTTGTGGCGACGTGTGTATGTTTGTATGGCGTGTTGCTCTCTGTTATTTAGCAGATTAGCGTGACAAAGCATAAATTCTTTCCATTGTTGTGAGTTTACTCCGTCCTCTGTCGCCTGTCGATGATCTGCAAAGAAACTTGTTTCATAGGCTACCAGTCGCGCATTCAAGTTGGAAGTCATTTTGACAAAAAATTGTGAGTCGATTTCAAAGAAGCCGGTATATGCTTCTTCGAAAGTTTGCATGTATGTCGAAGGCAAAAACATTAAGTGAGAATAATATGCCATGATAGTTAGGTGGCTGGGAATAGTGGATAGATAAAAAATTAAGGCTTCTGAACCTTGCGTAATGCTAATGAAATTCAAAAAAGTGTATTTAGCGTGTTGAAAAACTTTAAGAACGGTGAGTAGCATACTGAAGATTTTATTAGTCATCTTGACCGCTAAGTCGGGAACTGTAGCATATCTGGCAATCCAAAATTCCATAGTTTTGACCATATATTCCGCCGTCGGTAGGTAGTTATGTGGCGGACTAGGTAACAAAGGGTAATTGAGCCACTGATTATTAATACTGCCCTGGCACTGACCTTCCCAAAATTGTGTCCAGGCTCGTCGACGGGGTAGTGGACAGAAGGATGGATTTACTTGAAGCGCATAAGGCGATGCCTCCCACTGTACCCGCAGTGTAGGATTCTTTTCCAAGAGCTTTCTTCTCCATTTAGGATCTGTCTTTTCAAACTCTTCTTGTGTATATTTGAAGGTATCATGCCTGAAGTAGAGGTTGTGATCCGGATCTTTATTTGTTGTAGACTTTATATAATGTCGGGTTTGTTCTTTAAGTAATCCATATGGTACATTAAATGGCTTCAAAATTTGCTCTAATTGCTTATTCTCTGTAGTTTTAGAATCTTCAGAAGCCATCTGCACTCGTAACGAAAAGTGCGTTAGCTTCAAAGGAAAGTGTGTAACTGTTCAATGCATTGTAGTGATTATTGTGCTTTTCACTCCGTTTCCCCATCGTTCAATGAGTGAGATCTCTTACCACCTCTTTTTATAACTTTTCCTTAAAGATGACAATCGTCAGTATAGCCGAAGCATTTATCTATGTACATAGTAAGTCCATTCCTATCAAAGTGAAGCTAAGATCTCATCTCTCTTGGAGAATGTGCACCACTAGTTTTATAATGTACATCATGTGCCGAATGCTTGGCCTCGTATCGTGGCCCTATTATGCATACTTGAGGTGCATCAGAGACTTCATGAGTGCAATGGGAATCTTTGTTTCTTCGATCGTCCACTCCTTGCAGTTGCTTGGGTTTCCAAATCCATTTCGTGACCACTAAGGGAGGTCGTTTTGTTCCTGTGATCCTTCCGGCTTCATGTGTTCTCTTTGCTTTCTCCAGTGTCCGAGTGATATTGCTTTTCCAGTTTCTTGGATAACTCTTATGTGGTTTTGTCATTCGTCTTGTCTGATGTATTGCGTCTCCCTGAGTACTTATAGCCTGTTTAGCTGCTTGTGTGATTTTTTTGGGAATCCATATCTGATGTCGTGATCTTTGAGCTTCAATCAATGGTTTGGGGATCCATATCCGCATTAGTCCTTGCGGTCAGGATTCAGGCGTAGTTGACTTTGTGATCTTTGCTTCCTTCTTAAGATTGAGTGCTGGCTTTGCCTGGCTCTGCATCTGATCCTTGCGTACCCATTGGTATTTGTGTTGTCCTTCATATGAGTGTCTGCTTGTAGTTTTCCAATGTTTCTGCCTTTTGGCTTGTTGAAGAGGTCCATTATAGTTGTTTTTCTTAGTGACTAGCTGTTCCTCAACTGAATGTGGTGAGTGCGACTCTTCTGTGGATCTCGTGTGGGTGGGATGTCCTGTTTCTTCTAGGTTTGTTCCTGAGCGATTAAGACTGGGATCATTCTCCAGTGTCTTTTCCTGGCAGATCTTTGAGCTCTCAATGACATTGGGTGAGAGTAAAGGTTTTTCTCCTAATAAACTGAAAATTTCCTTGTGCCCTATCTTGGCTGAAATGTAGCTTTGAGCTAGATGGATACACACCTCATTCTCTATGATCCAGTCTTGTCCTAGAATTAAGTTTTCTATTAGGTCTTCATCTTTGCATACTAAGACTCTCTGCTTCATGGAGGAATTGCCTAGGTGGAGGGGCACATTTGTTGTTCCAATACATTCTAGGGTTTGACCTCCAATTCCGATCAATCGGGCTTTTGTGGGATTTACATTCAATTGCAAATCTTTCGCGATTCTATCTCGTATGCAGCTAAGTCCTGCTCCTGAGTCTATCAATGCGTCTATCAACTTGTACTCTGTCTTGCCAATCCCTAGGTTTAGGTAAGGTTTCGTCTTGCACACACCTGTTGTATCATGATTATCGACTTGATAATTAGCCAGAGCTTGTTCAAAGAACTTCAGGTTTATGACACTAGGAGGAATCTTTTAAGAGCAAAAGATGCACTTAAAACTGGAGGAATATCACTCGATGGTGGTGTGGTCTGTGCAAAAGGGTGTGAAGATTTTGGGCATTGGTCTTTCTCTTTCCCTTAACTCACTGTTACTATCAGTGTATAGTCTTTCACATACAAATGCTTTCATTTATTTTCCAGTTCGCCAAAAAAGATAACTCTTATATGCAATGATTGCCTATTGAATATGCTACGGAATAGTTTTCCTTTGTGTACTGTGTCTGGTCAAAGTGCATGTTTATGTTCTCTTCTCTCGCATCTGATGAAGAATCATGATACAATAAGAGAAGAAAGAGCTACTGAAGTGAAGCAAATACTTCATCAAAGTTTGAAGGAAGGAAGCAAAGAAGGGGCACGTCAACAAGGGGAAGCAAATACATCATCAAATCAAAGATGAAGCTTCATCAAGAGGAGTAGCTCTATTTTTTGAGGTAAAAGCCATCCTTTTAAACTTCATTGCATCAAGGAGGAGGTTCAAAAGAGTTAGAAGGCACCATGGCTGATCTCAATGCTCAGATTGAGAAGCTTGAAAAAGGAAACTACCAACCATGGCGATTTAGAATAAGCAATTTTTTGATGGGGAAAGGTTTGTGGGGACTTGTGAGTGGTGGAGAGCCAAAACCCTACATAGATGAGGTAAATCCAACCAATGACGAGAGAAGAGTAGTAAGAGAGTGGGATGAAAGGGACAAAAGGGTCATTTTCATTTTATCTCAGCATATTAGCAACTCTATGGTAGGGCATATTCAAGATTTGGATACATCAAAGAAGGTGTGGGAGTGCTTGGAGAGATTGTACTCAACCTCCACAAAAGCTAGAAAAATTCAGCTCAAGAATGAGCTAAATAATCTTAGGAAAAGCCCCTCTCAAGGTGCTAATGATTACATATTAAAGGTTAAAGAGCTTGCAGATGCACTAGCGTCAATCGGTTGTGCCCTAGATGATGACGATCTTGTCGCCCACACCCTAAATGGACTTAGGGATGATGAAAAATGGAGGGCTTTCACAACTTAGTGTATGTAAGGGAATCTCTTCCTGATTTTGATTAACTAATCACTCTCATGGTGACAGAGGAGATGAACCTTGGTGGTCATAATGCCAAGGATAGCCAAGGGCAATTGTTGTATGCAGGTAGAGGAAGAGGAAGCCACAACCGAGGTGCTACAAGAGGAAGAGGAAGATATCAAAGCAACCAAGGAGGTCAAGGACAACAAGAAAATGCAGGTCAAAGAGGTGGAAGAGCCACAAATAGAGGAATAGGTGCAAGATTTGGTGGAAGAGGACAACCCACTTCAAATGGATGCTTTGTATGCGGTAAGCCCGATCATTTTGCAAATGAATGCTATCATAGAGCTCAAAGACAATGGAATCAAAGCAACAACAACAATTATAGAGGGCAAGGTATTTATGCAAACACATCATCCAACCAAGGGAATGAGTATTTACTTGCCATGAGGTATGGTGAAGATACAACTCAAGCTAGTGAAGATGTATGGTATGTAGACAGTGGATGTAGCAATCATATGTCATGTCGAAAGGATTTTTTTAGTAATTTGCAGGTCCCAAAGCATCAAGGGCATGTGGAAACAGGTGATAAATCAAAGCATACCATTCAACATGTGGGAGATATCAGCTTATTAGAGGTATTACATGTCCCTACTATTACCAAAAACTTGATTTCGGTAGGCCAAATGGTAGAAAAAGGCTATCAAGTTAGGTTCAGTGAAAGAGGATGTTTTGTTGAGGATCCAAGGGTAGGTTTCAAGCTCATTGCAAAAGGAAAGAAGCAAGGGAGAATGTTCACAATGGACATAAATCAGCCACACCATTCAATGTATGTCACATATGGAGACAAGAGGATAGCAGATTTGGATCTATGGCATAAACGAATAGGTCACATCAACCTACAAAAGCTGAAGGACATGCAAAGGAGGAGCTTGGTAAGAGGCCTACCAAATTTTACATCTAAAATGTTGCATGAAATTTGTGTAGCTTGCCAACAAGGAAAACAATCAAGGGTGCCCTTCAAGAAGAGTACATATGTAAGTGCAAATGTTTTAGACCTCATTCACACGAATGTTTGGGGCCCAACAAGAGAAGCATCCCTTGCTGGAAATAGGTATTTTGTAACCTTCATTGATGACTTTTCAAGGAAAGTGTGGTTGTATTGCATTAGAAACAAATCAGATGTGTTCCACTACTTCAAGAAATTCAAAGCACAGGTGGAGAAGGAATCTGGAAGTTTATCAAAATTTTGAGATCCGATGGAGGGGGAGAGTACTTATCCCATGAATTTTCTGAATTTTTGCAGGTCAATGGCATTAAAAGACAATTTACATGCAAGTATACCCCTCAACAAAATGGGGTAGCAGAGAGAAAGAACGGACACATAGCAGAGGTAGCAAGGTGTATGCTCAACGAAATGAATATGCCACATTGTTATTGGGGAGAGGCTACATATATAGCCACATACATCATGAATAGATGTCCTACATCAGGTATACATCATCTAACCCCTGAGGAAGCATGGAGTGGAAGAAAACCTTGCATTTCACATCTTAGAATCTTTGGTTGTATATGCTATGTATGTCATGAGGAAGGAGATAAGGAAGAGAGGTCACACACACTCTCACTCTCAAGGAGAAGCACACACACAGATTGAGGCAAGGAAGAAGGATCTTCTTCTTCTTCTTCTATTACATAAAAGGAATGTACAAGAATGACCTAAAAACAAGAATACAACCAGTGCAATATATAAAGACTAGTACATAAGGAAAAATCTAATGTCCGCGAATGAGTGAGCTGGCAAGAAACAAATGTGCCATCACTCTCGGTAGATAAATCTAAAAAAGCTCAATGAAGTATCCCTGACATATACTGACGTGACCACTATACATGTCAGAGAAACGAAAAACTGCTACGTGTCATCCTGGATCATCACATGTTGAGCTTGATATCTCAACACTCCCCCTCAAGCTCAATGCCATATCCTGTAATCCAAACATCTTCCGAAACTTCTTCAACTTCTCAGCTCCAAGTGCTTTGGTGAAAATATCAGCAACCTGCTCATCTGTTCTCACATAAACAAGATCAATATCACCTGCTAAATCCTTCTCTCTGATGAAGTGATAATGTACCTCGATATGCTTTGTTCTAGCATGAAAAACAGGGTTCCGTGCTAACTGTATGCTGCTAAGATTATCACAATAGATAGTGATTGGCTTTTGCACTTCAACACCTAAATCTGCAAGTAACATCTCCAGCCATGATGCCTCACATGCTGCCATTGCAGCACCTCTGTACTCAGCCTCTGTACTCGACAAAGCAACAATGGCTTGTTTCTTAGTGCTCCATGTAATAGCTGCACCTCCAAGTGAGAAAAGAAAGCCACTAGTAGATCTTCTATCTGGAGTACTACTAGCCCAATCTGCATCGGTGTATCCATGAACCTGCAAATCTACACCAACTTCATAAAACAATGCATAATCCAAAGTAGCACTCACATAACGTAGAGTGCACCTCAAAGCATCCAAATGTGGCTTCTTGGGAACCTGCATAAATTGACTTTCAAGTCCAACAGTGTAGCTTAAATCAGGCCTTGTAATTGTAAGATATATAAGACTTCCCACAATTTTCCTGTACATAGTAGCATTTTCCAATGCTTCACCTGATGTAGTATCCAATTTCAAATTCTGATCTAAAGGCATAGAAATTGGCTTACAATCAGCCATACCATACTTTTGCAGCATATTCAAGGCATATTGCCTTTGCGACATCCATATACCTATTTCTGTATGTATAAACTCAATGCCCAAGATAGCGCAGCACACCAAGATCTTTCATGTCAAATTCCTGCATAAGAAGTTTCTTTACCTCTTTGATGCTTTCTTCATTATCACCACCTACAATCAGATCATCAACATAAATAGCCAAAATAGTGATGCCATCATCAGCCTTCCTTGCATATAGTGAATGATCTGCATCACACATAGAAAACCCAATGATGGTTAAGTAATCAGCAATCCTTGCATGCCATGCACGCGGAGCCTGCTTCAGCCCATACAAATCCTTTTGCAACCTGCAAACATATTCTGGATGCTTTGAATCTTCATATCCTTGTGACTGGTCCATATATACTTCTTCCTGTAACTCACCATGTAGGAAAGCATTCTTCACATCCATCTGATGCAAAGTCCATCCTTTTGCAGTAGCTAATGCAATAAGTGTTCTGACAGTAGACATTTTAGCTACAGGGCTAAATGTTTCCTCATAATCAATGCCATATGTCTGTGCATAACCTTTAGCTACCAATCGTGCTTTATACCTGCTTATCCTACCATCAGCATTATGCTTTACCTTGTAAACCCATTTGCAACCTATGGATTTCTTTCCTTGCGGCAATGGAACCAGCTTCCATGTATCATTTCCATAAAGTGCAGCCATCTCCTCATCCATAGCTTTTTCCCAATCTGCATTACCAATTGCATCTTCAAAACAAGAAGGTTCAACATCTTGTATTACCTTTCTCATGTAGGCACAATGGCGAGCCATGTAACTATCATATGTCAATCGTTGCACTGAATTACGCATCCTCCCAGATCTTCTTGGTCCTGGGTCACTTCTTCTTGTATCATCTGCATGTGCCCTTCTTACTCCCGGAGTCTTCACAGAGGGCAATCCAAGTTCTTCATCAAGACTCTTTTCTGAACCGCTTGAATCTCCATCAACGTCCTCAAAACTTGCACCTGTTTTACTACCAGCAGAAAGCTTTTCTTTACCTTTCTTGGATGTATTTGATGAATTTGCTGCACTAAAATTTCCACGCAATCTTCCACTCCATGGATTTGAGTTGGAACTATTGCTTGGTGATGCATCCAGTCCACTCAAAACTTGAGATTCTGCACTAGCTTTTTCAGCATTTTCTTTGTCATTTGGTTCAAGATTCTGTCCTTCTTTGGCATCTGCATAGAAGCTTGACATTTCATCAAATACCACATCTCTGCTCACCTTCACCTATCGTGTGAGTGGGTTATAACATTTGTACCCCTTTTGCTCAAGGGAATATCCAATGAAGACACATTTTTCTGCTTTCGGATCAAGCTTCGTCCTCAACTCATCTGGAACATGTACACATGCAATAGAGCCAAAATCTTTTAGATGTGATAAGTTTGGCTTTTTACCTGTAAACTTCTCTTCAGGTGTAACTTGATGTACAACAGCAGTCGAAGTTCTGTTCATGATGTATACAGCAGTATGCACAGCTTCTGCCCAATAACAATGAGGCATATTCTTCTCAGCCATCAAGACTCTTGCTATTTCTGCAATATGTCTATTTTTGCGTTCAGCAACACCATTCTGTTGTGGTGTGTACCTGCATGAAAACTGATGCTGAATTCCATGATTTTTTAGAAAACTGCTAAACTCATTTGACATGTATTCACCTCCTCCATCAGATCTTAATGTTTGAATGTACTTCCCTGTCTGCTTTTCCACCATAACTTTAAAATTCTGGAAGTGAGTAAACACCTCGCTCTTCTCTTTCATGAAATATACCCATACTTTGCGTGTATGGTCATCAATGAAAGTAACATAAAATTTGCAACCGCCCATAGATGTGGTCTTTGTTGGACCCCAAACATCTGTATGTACTACTTCTAGTACATTCTCACTAACATGATTGTCATGTGGAAATGATGCTCTTGATTGTTTACCAAATTGACATGCTGCACATACCTTTTGCATTTCTGCAACTTTGAAATTTGGTAGTCCATGGACAATCTCCTTTGACTGCATCAGTTTCAGCCTTTGCAAGTTTGCATGTCCAATCCGTTTGTGCCATATCTCTATATCTGCAATAACTCCTGCACCTTTTGCAAACATGGCTGCATTCATTTCAGGAATCTTCACATTTAAGGTGAACATCCTACCCACTTTGTTTCCTTTGGCAACCAATCGTCCATTGTGCTTGTACTCTTCTACATATAATCCATCAGCATTGAACCTGACTTGTAATCCTTGGTCAACCATTTGTCCAACAGAAACCAGATTCTTCGTTATATTTGGAACATGCAGCACATCAGCAAGATGTTTTACCTTTCCATCCTCCATAGACAATGCTATGTTTCCGGTATGCTCAATAGGATGTGATGTGTCATCACCTGTTTCAACATATCCAGGAACTGGCATTTTCTGCCAACTACTAAACCATTCTGCATGACTGGTCATGTGATTTGAAGCACCTGAATCAACATACCAGACATTATCATTCGATTTTGAAACACCAACAGACATCGTATTCATCATGTGATGTTGAACCATAAACAGCTTCTCAGAATCATCTGCACTTATGGATGCATAGTTGTTTTGCTGCCTTCTGTTATTTTGATTCTTTAACCTGCAATCACGTTCAAAGTGTCCAAGTTTACCATAATTCCAACATCCTTTACTATCATTACCTGAATCATTTCTTTGGAAATTTCTGTGACCTCTTTGGCTCCCCCTGCCTCAAAACTGTTCTCTTCCTCCTACATGATTCTGTTGTTGACCTTGGTCTTGGTTAATATTTCCTCTTCCACTTCCAAAACCTCTACCTCTGCCTCTTCCTCTTCCAGAGTAGAATACCTGCTCAGAACTGGGCTTTCCTTGGGAGTTTGAATCCTCACCAAGATTCTTTTCTTCAATGATCAGCATAGAGGCCAAATCAACAAAATTCGGAATATTTTCCCTGGTCTGTATAGAAGTTCTGAACTGCTTATATGCAGCTCCTAAACCACGAAGGCACACTTCCACCTTATCATCATCATCATCTACATTCACGCCAATAGATGCAAGTAACTCACATATGCTTTTGATTTTTAGAGTGTAGTCACTTACCGACATGCTCTTTTTCTCCAATGTATGCAGCTCGTTCTTGAGTTACAATTTCTGTGCCTTTGTATTGGTCTCATACAAAGTGACCAAATTGTTCCAAGCCTCTTTTGGAGTCTTGGCATCCTGTATGTGTCCAATCATGCTATCCTGTATGCTAACAGATAGCCAATACATTACCTTTCGTGCTCCTTGATTCCATTCCTCATATGCTCTTAACTGTTCTGCAGTCCGATTCCTTTCTGGTAATGCGGAGCATTTTCATTCTCTCCTTCGATGTACTTCCAGTAGCCTTTTCCCATCAAGAAATTCGTCATTCTGAATCTCCAAGCATGGAAGTTGTTCTTGTCCAGCTTATCGCTCATAAGTTGACTCATTCCATCTACGTTTGCCATTTCTACAACAATTCACAACACCGCAACACACTACAAGCAGCACTTCTGCTTGAACACTATCGCACTATGACGTGACAGTTTGATCTCAGAAAAACATAGTTTTCGTGTATCAACAGTACATGGAATTGCTTGAAATTCTGAATCTGGAATATATGAGTGTCGCCGAACACAACGCAAGTTACAGTTTCTGAAACTGACCTGGTTTTTCTATGGGCCCCACCTTGCGGGCTCGAAACGGAGGTCGAGATGGTTTCGAAACTTCGATCTGACAAAAACGAGTGACCCTAAAGGGATAACAATGGAAAATATTTTGAGGTCTTCTACCTTCACGACGATTTTCGTAGCAAACGGAGGCCGTTTGTGAAATCACGTTTTCTCCACTCCTTGCCGCGTAGTCTTCACCGTCACCTTCCCCACGAGCTCTCTACAGCCACGCTGGCTCTGATACCATGTCACGAGGAAGGAGATAAGGAAGAGAGCTCACACACACACTCTCACTCTCAAGGAGAAGCACACACACAGATTGAGGCAAGGAAGAAGGATCTTCTTCTTCTTCTTCTATTACATAAAAGGAATGTACAAGAATGACCTAAAAACAAGAATACAACCAGTGCAATATATAAAGACCAGTACATAAGGAAAAGCCTAATGTCCGTGAATGAGTGAGCTGGCAAGAAACAAATGTGCCATCACTCTCGGTAGATAAATCTAATAAAGCTCAATGAAGTATCCCTGACATATACCGACGTGACCACTATACATGTCAAAGAAACGAAAAACTGGTATGTGTCATCCTGGATCATCACATGTTGAGCTTGATATCTCAACAATGTACATGTACCTCAAGAGTTGAGGTCAAAGTTAGATGCCAAATCTGAAAGGTGTATTTTTTTGGGATATTCTATGGAACAAAAGGGGTATAAATGCTATAATCCCATCACCAAGGAGCTGAAGGTAAGTAGGGATGTTGTCTTTGATGAGTTGAAGCCTTGGTATGCATGCATGAGTCCATTGCAGGTTGAAGACATAGGTGAGAGATTTATAGGTGAGAGATTTGAAGAATGATGATAGAGTTCAAGAAAGCATGGATTTAAGTGGTCCAAGCAACTCATGCAACACAAGGACACCCTCACCATGGAGTGGAAGGCTTAGGGAAAGAGAGATCAGCTCTGAAGAAAGCACAGTCAAAGAAAAAGAGAAGATTTCAGTTGAAGAAGGAAGCTATGTGGACGAGAGCATGTTGGAAGATGAAGAGATAGAGGAAATTCAAAGTCCAGGAGTGGCAAAACAAAGAAAGAAGATGGCAACCACACCTAAAGGAAGTGAAAGAAGGTCTTCAAGAGTAAGATATCCAGTACAAAGGTTAACATATGATAATTTCATTGCAAAGCATTATGCATACATGACTGAGGTAATCAAGGACAAAGAACCAACTAGTTATGAAGAAGCTAAGGATTGCAAGGAATGGCAAGAGGCAATGAAGGAAGAGCTCAAAGCACTTGATGAGAACCATACTTGGAGCTTGGTACCAGCTCAAGAAGGCATGAAGGTGATAGGTAATAAGTGGGTTTACAAAATTAAAAGAAATTCAGATGGTTCCATTGCTAGGTACAAAGCAAGGTTGGTGGCGAAAGGCTTCTCCCAAAGCTACGGGATAGATTATGATGAAACTTTCAGCCCCGTAGCCAAGATGCCAACAATTAGGACTTTGATTGCAGTGGCCACATCAAGGAAATGGAGCTTATATCAGTTGGATGTGAAGAATGCCTTCCTCAATGGAGAGCTTGAAGAAGTAGTCTACATGAGCCAACCTCAAGGATTTGCTAGTATGAGGTACCCAAATCATGTTTGCAAGCTAAGGAAAGCATTATATGGACTAAAGCAAGCCCCAAGGGCCTAGAATCAGAGGTTAGTGGATTATTTATCAAGTTGTGGATACAAAGAAAGTGTTGCAGATCCATCACTTTACATGAAGAAGCAAGGAGACAAGACGGTATACATATGCATATATGTGGACGATTTGATCATCATAGGAAGTGATATTGCAGGTATTAAAGATATCAAATCAAAGCTAGGAAAGGAGTTCAAGATATCTGATCTTGGAACACTAAAGTACTTCTTGGGAATAGAGGTAATCTATGCACACAATGGCATCTTCTTGATTCAAAGAAAATACTTGTTGGATGTGCTATATAGGTTTGGTATGAGTAGTTGTAAGCCACTTTCTCAGCCCATGGAGCCCAATACAAAGTTGGTTGCAGGTCAAGGAGAGGCTATACAAGATATTACACTATATAGAAGCATAATTGGTTCATTAATTTATGCTACATTCACTAGACCTCATCTTGCATATGTAGTAGGTGTTCTCTCTCAATTATTGCATGCAGCTACTCATGATCATCTTATGGCGGCAAGAAAGGTGCTTCGTTACATCAAGCACACCATCAACCAAGGTCTATTTTACTCATATGATGCTGATCTAAGTGTCAAAGGATATAGTGATGCTGATTGGGCAAGTATCAAGGATGATCGAAGGAGTACATCGGGTTATGTTTTCATGATAGGTACAAAAGTGATCTCTTGGAGCTCTAAGAAGCAACCCACTGTTGCTCTTTCATCCACAGAGGCTGAGTACAGAGGTTTATCATTGGCTACATGTGAGCTATTATGGCTTAAGAAGCTACTTAAGAACTTGGAAGTAAAAGTGGAGGAGTTTCCTCTTTATGGAGACAACATTTCAAGCATCTATCTAGCTAACAATCCCATGTTTCATGCAAGGAGCAAGCACATAGAGGTTCATTACCACTTCGTTAAAGAAAAGGTGATGGCAAAAGAGCTAGATATAAGGTATGTGAACACTAAATGCAGGTTGCAAACATGATGACAAAGTTTCTTGAAGGTACAAAGCTTGGAGGATTCAAGGAAGCAATCAACATAAGAGACATAGGCTGAAGCAACAAAGGAAAAGACTTGAGCTTGAGGGGGAGTGTTGAAAGTTTTTCAAGCTCAAGAGTGTGGGAACATGCCACAAATTGAACCTTCCACATCATCCACAATCAAAGGAGGCTAATTTCCACGAGTTGGAGGCATCAAATTAGGCCCATAATGGAAAGAAGTTGATTAGAGAAGATTTAGCTCACCTCTTGATGTGATTGGACCTCACTTTTGACATGTATATGCTTTTGATTGGTTACAGAGGTTAGTATGTGGTCTTTAAAACCTCTAATGAGTTGTATTATGACTTAGAATTGTGAAAATACGTGCCCAAGCTGCCCCCTTGCTTAAGCACACCCCCTCCTAGCTGTTCTCTACATATTTTGCAGAAATTTCACTTTTACACACTATCTATCTAGATGTTTTTGGCAGACCCCCCGGTCTTGTAATTGTTGTTTCTCCTTCATCCGGAATCCATTTGCAATGATTTTTGTCTTGTTGGAAAGATTATACGTTCTACTTTGTCTAGTATAAGTCTCGAGTTCAGTGCATGCAGAGAAATATCCAGAATAGTGTCTGTCTAGTTAGCTCATACTTTGTGAAGAGATCAAGTTATCTGTTTTGTTGCAGCTGGTTGAGGCAGCATCCAATGTCCAGTGGAGTGATTTTACTCTCATTTGAAAGATCTTAGAGTCTAGTTTAAGCCTACAAAATTTCATTATTAGTCTCCGCATATACTCAGAGAAACACAGAAAATACAAAGCCTATGTCTGAAAAATTTTAGGATCCTAGGAGGGTTCATTTGCTTTTGTTGTGCACATAGGAGTGTTTATCCTCCAACAAAAATCACATGCTTTTCCCCAGTCATCAGCATCTTTGAATAATTTAGGCCACCATAAACCAGCATCAAGGATCCTCTGACTCATAATATGCCCTGGAAGGTGCCCACCACCTGTTTCTTCATGTGCAGATTGAAGGACTTCCCTCACTTCTTCTTCCTCCAAGCACTTCCTAAACCTGTCATCCCTTCCCTATCTATATAATTTATCTTCAATGAAGGTATAAGGTCTGCTCTTAATTAGAAGTCTCTTCTTTGCACAACACTAGCCTTCTCTGCATACACTCTAGTTTTAATGAAATTCTTGATATCATAATACCAACCTTGAGCTTGTACAATGAACAGATTAGCATCTGGAAAATCATCATTGACTCCATATTGATCCTGGATAGGTGATCTACCATGAAATTTTCTTTACTTGGTCTATGGACCACAGAAAAATCAAACTCCTGGAACAAAAGTAGCCACCTCCATATCCTCCCAGTTGCTTGTGGCTTGTTCAATAAATACCTGAGTGGGTGATGTGATGGAGAGTGTTAATCTCCAAAAGAAAAAGCTACTCTTGAATTTAGAACACCTCTATATCAAGAGTAACTCCAAACCTTCACCAATTTAGAGTATTAATGACCAATTATCAAAATTTTGACCAAACTGTGAAAATGATGACTCTACAGAAAGTCTGCTGCACATAACTCTCTCATTGACTTATCAAATGTGTAAAGTTTTTGACAAAACTTTGCACAAGGTGTCGCCTATAGTTTACGCACCTCCTCGAAGTTAAATCATTCCAAAAGATTCAGTAGATCTTGAGAAATGGACTTAACAAGTCACCTATGTCTAAAACTGTTCTTCTGAGAAGTCGATTTGGACACCTGTAACTTCTAACACTTGGTTTTCTTAATCTAGAACCCGTTTATGAAAATTCTTTTAGCCACAGGTAGCTTAACTTCCAACTTAAAGATTGAGTGCTTGCTTGCTCAAACCTTTACACTATGGAAGGAGAACTGACCAAAACATTAACATCGGATTTTGTGCCTGTTTCAGGAACCAGTGAATACCTCTTCACATATGAATGCTCCTACTCATAATTCTCACAGCCTGTTTACAATTAGACTCTCAAACTTTAACCATAGACTCATTAACTATGGACTTAGAAATCTACAAAAGGATTCTTGAAATGATCAAGCACAGAAGGAGAATACACAAAACGATCGAGTGCAACATTTTTCATTTCTAAGAAATTCTTACATCTAAGTAATGAGAGAGATTCTACTCACTTCTAAAAGTCTAATGACATCTAATTCTCCTCAAATCTTGTTCTCACATAATCTCTCTACTTTTCTGTGACATTTTATTTGTAAAGATTTTCCACGACATTTTCTTTGTATATATAGGCAAATTTTTACAAGCTCATGACCATACAAAAGTATATGATGAACTGACTCTAAAATAATGTACATATGTATACACATCTTTTCTCCTGGATTTGCATTTCCTCCATGCTTCATGACTTGGTCTTTTCTTTAGTCCTTGACTTCAATTCTTCACCCAAAACTTCAATTGTTGATTGCCCTGCACCAACATGATGATCAATGATGATGAAAAACTTCACACCTAGCAAATAATGACGAAATTTTTGTACTGCAAAAACCATTGCTAGAGCTTCCCTTTTTGTTGTGCTATAATTCTTTTTAGCTTTAGTCAAAATTCTACTAGCATACTGAATAGGCCTGTCAAGTTTGAATTCTTCACTATGTTGAGCCCAATACTGCACCCACTGCATATGCAATCGCATCTACATGCACACGAAAAATTTTTGACCAATCTGGGGTGATAAAAATTGGTGCAGCCACCAATTCTGACCTTAATGTCTGATAAGCCTTCTCTTCTTCCTCTTCCCATTGAAAGGGCACTTCTTTACCTGTAATTCTAGCAAGTGGCCTGGCTATCTCAGCATACATTTTTATAAACCTTCAGTGGTATCCAGTATGCCCCAAGAAACTCTGGATCTCTTTAGGAGATTTAGGTTTTGGCAACTTTAATATAGAAATAATTTTATCAAGATCTGGGGCCATACCTTTAGCCGACACCACATGTCCCAAGAGAGTTCCTTCTGTCACAAGGAAATGACATTTGTTTGGGTTGAGCTTTAGCTTAGCCTCCCTGCATCTCTTAAAAACATTTTGCAGCTATCACAAGTAATGGTCCAAGCAATCTAAAGGGGTCTCATTGTGAGAACCTGAAAATGAAGAGAAGTCATCCATGAAAATTCTAAGTGTTTCCAACAATAAGGGACCAAAGATGAGGTTGACAATTCTATTAAAGGTGGTTGGAGCATTTCTGAGTCCAAATGGCATTTTTACATATACATATGTTCCCCAAGGTGTGATAAAAGCAGTCTTTTCACGATCCTCTAGGTGTATTGATATTTGATTATAGCCGCTAAAGCTATCCATAAAGCTATATAATGCATGTCCAACCACTTCTTCAATGACCTGCTTTGCAAATGGCATTGGGAATCCATCTGGAATGGTCACCTTGTTGAGTGCTTTAAAGTCAACACAAATTCTGATTTTATTGGTATTCTTCTTTGGCCTCAACCAGAGGGATTCTATGCTCTCCATAATTGGCAGGCACTCCTTCTAAGTCTTTATAATGCCATGCAAAAACATCTGTATAGTGGGTCAAGAAGGATTTTATCTTTTCAAGGAGCCCTGGGTGGCTCCACAACCAAGTGGCCACCAAAACAAGACGATTATTATCCTGAGTGCCTAATTGAATTTCTTTGACAGGGTTTCTCTCTACCATATTATCTTCGTGCTCATATCCAACCTTGTTTTCTTCCACTACCTTTTCGTGCATTGTTTCATAAGCAGGAGTATTTTGGATCTCAATGCATTCCTCCTTATCCTGCATCCATCCTGCAGGGATTTCTTGAATTGGGAAAGAGCATTCTTCATTAGTATGTTTTACCTTGTCTTTAGCTTTAGTAACTTCCTTCTATATTGTTGTTACATGCTCCTCCATGTTGTATTTGAGGGGTGTCTTCCTGCCCCTTTTGTGGTCTATGATGGGCTCTCCCAATCCATCAACTTGAACTTTCTCCTATTTTTCATCATAACCTTCAGCTGTGCAAGAATTATTAAGAAAAATTCCAAAACAAGAGGAAGAGTTGCCTGCTTGGAGCCAATTTAGAATATCCTCTTCTTCCTCGAAATCTATTTGGGGTTGGACCTCTGTTTCTGGTTCCATGCAAATGCAAACTGTTTGCATCATGCTAGTGTTCCCTTGATTATCTGGACCCTCTTCTAAATGTATCTGTGTCAACTCTTGCCCTTTCTTTTGTACCCACATAGTGTCTTTACCCCAATCATGGATGACACTTGCATGCCTCAGCCATGGTTGTCCAATTAAGAGGGGAAATCCTCCTTCAATCTGGGGTAGTCTTAAAACCAAAAAATCCAGAATGGATAGATTACCTTGTACTTCAAGTGGAACTTTTGGGATCACTCCCAAGGGCCTTACTTTGCTTTGATCTACCAAAGTAACAATGAAATTTACAGGCCTTGAAGGGTGGAGTCCAATCTTTTCCATTGTATGTTCCGGCATCAAGTTAATACCAGAACCCCCATCCACAATAACTCCTTGAAACTCATGACCTTTGATAGATACTGTCAGCTGAGGACTCTGGTAATCTGAAAGGGATGCTTCCCCTACAATTTTACCTTTATGCATAACAACAATCTTTGCCACCAAACTTATAGTGGAAGCCTCATCAATTATCTGCAAGAGTTCTGACCTGAATTTCCCATCCATCTTTATTAAATAAAAAATACTAACCTCCTTTTTTATGGACTTGAGTAGTTTTGAAGCCTCTGATTCCTTAAGAGCATGGGTGCAAATTGACTTATCAAACTCCTCATGAGCCCTGTTGAATGCATGCCCAATGACATCACTAGTACATAAGAGATCTCCTTTTTGCCTTGTATCTACACATGTGGTGGCCTTATCTGCAGATGTCTCTTTGTCTTTGTTCAATCCATTAATTCTTGATTCTTGAATTATATCTACTTGAGCCTTTCCCTTATTTCGTGTTTGCACTGTAAAAGATTCAATTTCTTCTAACTGCACCACCCTAGTAGATGGTCATGGCTCATTGACTTGATCTAACATTTCTTCTTTGTGCACAGAAATCATTTGAATGTGGGGCCCAAATGAAGAGGCTTGATTCTTAGGACAACAATTTGTATAGTGGTCTCTGTCCTCTAGGCAGTTTCTGCAAGGAGGGGCATTTTCTGATAGAGTGCACCTACTTTGATAGTGCCCACATTCTCCACATCTGAAACAAATGATTGGCCTCCTAGGCCCATTTCCAAAGTTACTCCTCTGTCTAGGGTTGTAATTGTTACCTTGATTGGGTGCAGCCACCATTACATTTGCTGGTGGTAGGGATCCTCCTTGTGTCCAATATGTTGTTGCAGACATTCCTCTTGATTGGCATTCCTGGGCCTCATGACCAATTTTCCTGCATAATTCACAAGTCACACTTAACAAAGGACATTCACTTACTATATGTCCTTGCTTGTTGCACATGGTACACCAAAGTCCACTCTTGATGCCACCCCCTTTGAGTTCCTGCAACTTTTGTCACAACTCAGCCAATTCTTCTGCTTGAGCCTCCTCCTCCTTTTGGAGCTTTAATGCCTCAATCTCCCTCCTGAACTGAGTAACAACATTCTCCTCCTCTTTGTGGGGCTTATGCCTTTTTAAGCCCTCTAGCTCCTTCCTTAGCTGGATTACTAAATCCTCCATTTCTGTAGAATATGGTAGTTGAGGAGAAATTGCTCCATATTGTTGCCTCTTCTGCTCTAGTCTTGTAGCTGTGTTGATGAATTCCTCTGTGGAGGCTCTAGGCAACACTAATTCCTTGATTTTACATTGGGTGGTCACTAGAAGTGGCTTAGCTAACCATTTCTTAACAAAAAAATCATGTGGTGGATCTGGTAATTTAGCCATTAGTGCCTTGGCCCTAGTCACAAACTATGGGAACTTTTCACCTAGACCCAATCTCAAATTTTCTAATTCTTCTATGATGATCTCTGCAGTATTTCCATGCTGAAATTGATTTTTGAATGCATCTTTCATCAAGTCCCAAGTTGTAAAATGGTTCTCAGCAAACTGGTTGAACCATTTATTTGCTAATCCTTCATTGAGGAGACTTGGAGTGCACTGGCCAACTATGGAAGCTAATGTCCATAGGATGTGTAAAGAATGCCCAATCTGCTGCACTAAACCACCAGTGGAACATGCCACTCTTTATCGAGTGTCTTTAGTGCCAAATTGGAGTGAAACCTTAGTAGCCTTTTTGAGGACGAGAACCTTTCCCCAAGATATGACATTGGCTAGACAAAGGAGCTTAGAACAAGAAGCTTTAGATTATACTCTCATTGGAGATAATCTATACAGAAGGGGAAAAGATGGGTATCTTAGATTATGTGTCCACGAGAGTGAATATCTCAAGATCTTGGAAACTGCTCACCAAGGTGTAGCAGGAGGACACTTTGGACCAGATAGGGTGATCAAGGCAACACTAGTTGCAAGTCTTTGGTGGCCCACACTTCATATGGATGCACATACTTATGTGAAGAGGTCTGATGTTTGTCAGTGAACTTAGTACCCTACGCATAAAGATGAGATGGCATTGAAACCTATGATAGGTGGACGTGCATTCTCTAAGTGGGGAATAGACTTTGTCGGTCCTACTAATCCCCCAGCTAAGGGTTCCCATGCTGAATACATTATTGTAGCCACTGACTATCTAACCAAATGGGTAGAAGTAAAAGCTACAATGAAGAACGACGCGTAGACCACTGCTAAGTTCTTATTCAAGAATGTGTTCATCATAGGATAGGCTGAGAGCACAAATAAGATTCTATGCAATGTATTGACAAAATTAGTTAACAATAAATGCTCTGATTGACACAAACAACTACACCATGCTGTTTGGGCATACATATTTGCCTATAAAACAATAATCCAAGCCACATCCTTTCAGATGGTGTTCGGCCAAAATGCAGTGTTACCATTGGACTTTTTGATACCTACATTGAAGGTAGCACATAAGCATGACTAGACAGGCCATGAGCTCTCCTCTAGAATAATCGATATTGAACATTTAGGTGAAACAGGATTGAGAGATGCAGCAGGAATTTATGCAGCCAAGAAGAGCCAAAAGCCTATTTTGATGCACATGTGAAGGATAAGGGCTTGAAAGCAGGAGACCTAGTCCTAGTCTACACCTTGAAGCAAGACGCATGGAAATTAGAGAAGAGAGGCTATGGACCAATGATTATCAATAAGATCTCCACAAGTACAGTAGTACAACTAGACACTCTAGAAGGTGACATCCTACCAAGTTACATAAGCGGATGCAGAGCCAAGTTGTATCAAGAACCCCTAACGGAAGAGATGCTAAGTTGACTCAATACTGCAAAGAAACATAAGGAAGAGGAAAAGCGAATTCGAGAAGAAGCACAGGTAGAAGCTCTAGAACGCATTTGACAAATGAAATTGAGAAGACAAGGTAGAGATCAGCCCATGCCTGACAATCATGAAGCTCTAGGTTATCACACGGCCATGTGCGAGGCTTTAGGTGAACGATCCCATAGGATAGTTGATGGACGACCTTTTGTGACCCTAGAAGTAGGACAAGGAGAGAGTGCAAGGACCATGAGAGCTTTAATTGACTCAGGTGTGGCCACTAGTGCAGTTCGACTTTCTTACTACCAAGAATTGCAATTGAAGGTAAATCCTATAGAGGCATATCTGATAGGGTTGGGAGGTGTTGAAACCCCTTGCACGGGAGAGGTGGAACTTCCCCTCTACGTTCAAGAGATCCTAATGGTAGTAAAAGTGCTAGTATGTGAAGACAAGGATCTTACCAAATCTCTTGTCTTGGGGCAAGGCTGGATCTATGATTATGCAGTCAACCTCAACCTAAAAAGTGGACTTCTTCAGGCTTGGGTAGGCCAAAACCACCTCATGATTGAATTAGAAAATCAAGCACTCAAGCCATTAGAAGAGGCACCAAATCCTAGTCCCTCCAGGAACCCACATGAAGATAATGATGCTATTCTTCTCCAAAGCTCTATGGTGCAGAAGATTATCACTCTAGACAAAGGTACATAATTCAATGAGGAGTCCCCTTCTTTTCCAAGGAGGATTCGAGGACAGCAAGCCAGGCAGCACACTACACTGAGAAGGCCAATGATCAAGAAGCGTGAGCACCAACTGGTGCACTATGAAGTATCTCGTGGCATGAAGCAGATCTGGATACGCAAGGGTAGACAACCCACGGCTCTAGAGACAATTCTCAAAGAAGCCAACCAGCCACACCATCAAGGATTACAATGAAGGAGTCCCTTAGCCAATGCTCTAGACATACCATTTCTATTGGGTTCCTAAGTGGTCAATGAAGGCTATCCCCAATGCTCGACAACTATGGGTGCCCAAGACTTGCTTGCAAGCTCAAATAGCTTCACCTCCAGTCACAAGAATGAATCAACACTCATAAGCACTCTTGGAAAACATCTAAGGGCAGACACCTACACCCCACACCATCACACCTTCGGTCAAACCTAGGAATATTGGGAAATGGGTACCCAAAAAGTCCCAAATCCAACACAATCTAGTCCATAAACCTTTACATATCATCACCACTAAAAGCTACGATGCCACAATCAAAGTTTGGAGACTTAAATCTGTCTACTCTGATGTAGGTGCATTTTGAGTACATTGCATATCCAAAGTATGCATCTAGGAGGACACTAACCACTAACCAACATTCACACCCATCACAAACACTTCACCCCTCACCCCTAACCACTTGGAATGTCATGTTAGTATTGTGGAGGGAACACCATTACATCTTGTTTCCTATGCAACACTAATGTGCCTCTCTTCTTCTAGTAGATTAGCATCATCACCTACAAACAGTCCCATGGTAGAAGCAACAGGCACGAGCTCCCAGGTGGGCACTAGTTCTCAAGTCGATTGTGAGACCATGCTCGTGGAGGCCCCACTGAGAGCTAGGCCTGAAGAGTATCTAAATGTGAGACGAATTCCCATCTTGGATCCACCAAGTGGCTTAACAGAAAGAGTAAAAGGACACTCTCATTGGTTCAATAAGATGCTAGGATATTTGGGGGATGCAGACCACATCTGGGAATCTAAGTTGGAATTTGGAGGAGTGTGGTGGACATTTCAGTTCTTCTCAAGAGAGTTTGAATCACTACAAAATGTAGAACCTCTTCAAGATATTTGGCAGAAAGCATGTTTGAAGGACTACTTTAGTGCATCCCTGCCTAAGCCAGATTTCCTCAGATGTTACTATTTGATTGCAACTCTTAAAGCTACAGGAGATCCTGATCAGTGAAGCACATTCCTGGTGTCCTCTCTATCAAACCACGAAGAAATGAAAAAGTTTGAGTTGAACATAACTCTAATTAAGGAGGCCCTCCAAATGTACAACACCCATGTGCCCTCTAATCGAGACCCTTTGATACCAGAGTCTATGAAGAATAGTAAGCTCAAGAAGTTGAAAGATATGTGTGCCCTCACTCCAAACATTGCCATCCCATTGCACATGTGCCTTTAGCACTTTGCATTTCCGGCTCAAGACCGATTCACGTAGCCTCACAAGAAGATTTGGTACGGTCTATACCTAGCAGAGACAGGGATTAAAATGTCAATATGGATTCTTGATCAATTATATGAAGCAGGCAAACGAGGAGTAAGGAAGCCTTCTTTGAATGGTTGATGTGCCATTTTTGGATCGGAAGGTTGGCAAAGTGACCATACGGTCCAAGCACAACTAGAAAGCCATGCCCAAAGTCCAGGCAACATGAGTGGTTCTTAGTAACAACAGCAGCAGCAACAACAGCAACAACAAATTATTCGACCGTGTCCGGTGCTAGCCAGAGTCACGTATACAAAATTTGGAGGTTTTCCGGGAGATGATCCTGATGTGCATGTGTGGACATTTGAAATTAATTATGCAGTTTTGAATTACCCAGCACACCCTGCTTATAAAGCCATCGTGTTCCAGTCAACTTTGGTTAATGAAGCTACTCGCTGGTTAACGGAATATGATTTGAACCATTTCCGACAGTATGATGATGTGAAGGATGCCTTTCTACAACGATTCTGGCTAAAGAAAAACCCAGCCAAAATTTTTGATTACCTGCATAATAACAGGCATAAGCCACACCAAAATGTACAGGGTTATGCCACGCTATTTCGGACTCATTTACGACAGTTACCACCAGTGCATGCCAATTTACCAGACGACGTTATCACTCAGTGGTTTATCAACGGATTAAAGCCCCAATTAAAGCAGATCATGATCATACAGAGTGTGGGTGGAATGACTTTGGATGCCGTAACTACTATGGCATTACAATTAGAAAATAAGGTGGGTGGATTTACTGAAGATCTAGAGTGGTTGAAGGCGTCCAGGCAATCCAATGAGGATCCTCTGAAACAAATTTATTGTACCAAATGCAAAAATCCAGGGCACAGCAGCTGTGCATGCGCTCTAAATCAAATATATTGCGCCATTTGCCATACAGCGGACCACACTATGGAGATTTGTCTGTATAATGCAAAGGTACAAAGCAGAGCCGCTATCAATGCCATCATTCAAGAACAAGGGCAACCGGCCAGTCATTATGTACCACCACAGATGAGGAATACACCGTACCAGGGATACAAGGATTATCGAGGAGGACGGTCAACTAACTTTGGGCAAACTCGGTGGAACGTGGGTACAGCAGGTGAAGGTGCATCTCTTCCACCACCTAAATGTCATTTTTGTAGAGAAATAGAACATAGAGGGCATTACACAACCCACTCCGTCAGCCCCTTTGTTACCCACAGATGCTGAGTTTGCCTCCATGAATGAATTGGGGGAAGATACCTCCTTTGATTTTGAGACGTTTTTGCAAACAACACAACTAACCGATGGTGAGTTCTTTTCAGACACTGAAGGGCCCGGATCATCATCCCATAGAGGACAGCCACATCGCAAAGAACAAAGAGTACATTGGGAGGATGAAGCACAACACACTCAAGTTGAAGACACACATGAACAAGAGGAGGCTCCGGGGCATGAATCAGGAGAGAGCAAAGAGGAAGCCCCCGCATACACTGCTCAAATCAGATGGCTATACAAAACTATCAAACAAGTACAAAAAAGGCATAAGTTGTCAGAAGAGGCAAACAGAGCAATGGAAAATCAGATGCTACAAGCAAAAAATGTGGACCCTCGCTTCATTTAATCTTTGAATCTTTTGGCGAAACATGTGGGATTGTAGAAGCAATGCGAACTATGATATATCGTCCTCCCATTCAATACGACCAATGGAGATTGGACACATGACCGCGAAGGGGTAAGATGATTCATATTGAAGTTTCCTCCTCACTCCCTACCATAGCTCAAGAAGACATTCACATGACCAGTCCCACTGACACTAGTGCCCCCGACAAAAGCACACAAACACTAGCTCCACCATCACCGCCCATCCATCCCACCGCAACCCTCACCACTAACATTCCTGAACAACCAACAGTCACCTTTAGTGAACCTATATCACACACCACCCTTTTCCCATCCTTGCCATTCCCTATCTCCACCAGTTCTAGTCGATTTTTTGAACCACAGATAGGTCATCCTGCCATTCATCAAACCATAATAGGTCACCCTTCTTATCTACCAATTGTGGGGCATCCACTTGTCTCTACCCATACATTTCCCCTCACTACCACATGCCCTCTTTCCCAACCCCAACCCACAATGCCCCCCTTAACCTCCTCAGAACTGATACAAACCACCCTTCCCCAATTTTGGGCAAACCTTGTAAATATGATGCGACAACTAGATGATTATAGTAAAAACCCCCTTTCCCATGCCACCTCACCGATGTTCACACCCACCACATACACACCACCCACTATTCCAATATTCACCATTCACACTTCACACACAATCACGTCCGACCCCATGGACATTTCACCCTCCACAGAACCACCCACCACCTCTTTTGTTTCAACATCACCACATTTTACTTCACTCACATCACCACTTACAACCACTGTAAGCACAACATCCACCTTTCCCTTCCCGATTTCCCGACCCCTTGCATCTTCCACCACTACCTCTGCATCCACTTCATTTAGTCATGCATTAGACACCATGTTTGAAGCGGCCATGCAGCTGACACATGAATATCAATTATTGGAAGAGAACAACAAAGAATTATGTAATCTGTCTGCCCACCTCCAAGCATGTGTCGATGCTTTGGAGTTGCGTAATACTGCATTGCAGCAAGAGGTTACTGCCCTCCAGCAATCTTATGCGGAGATTGAAGCCAAATATACAGAGATGGGTAAGGTGACCTAGAAACAACTCAGAGATCAACTAGCCCACAATGCACAACTGCAGAGAAACATGGCCTTACTTCGATGACACCTAGCAGCTGCCTAAGAAGAGAACAGAAGATTACAACAACAAAATCAAGATAATCTCGAAGCAGCCATCGAAAATACTCCAAGGGCACCCATAGATCTTGCTAGCTTCCAAGCTATCCCCCTCAGAAAATATCTAGCAAATATTGGAAAATTATGCAAACCTCTTAGAAGCACATGACTAGCTTGCCGACCAAGTGAAGGAACTACAGAGACAACCAGTGCCCACACCCCATATGACGGAACCATGAGATGTGGTCAACGTTGCTACTTCACCACAACTAGAATCCTCAACCGATATAGGATACTTGAGCTACGACAACAAGTCACAGAGTTAAAAATGAAATTATTGCAATATGAACGACCACCATCTCCACCCGATCAACCGTCAGAAGAAGAGGCAATTACCATTCCAGTTGAAGAAACATTCAAAGACAATTATGAACCTCAACCTCTTCCAGGAGGCAGAGTCACTGATGAAGGACGAGACACATATGAGGAACCCCCTCCTGTATGGATGAAACAAGTAGAAGAGATGGGCCAAACTCACAAAGAGCAAATCGTCACTCAGAGGTTTGCCATGAAAGCTATTTAGGAGACTGTGCTTCAATCATAATATTTCAAGAAATTGGCTCCTAGACGACTAATAACCAGTTCAGAACTACAATATAAGCCTTATTTTGTACTATTGGTAGATTACAACGCTGAGACTAAACGAGTCACCAATCAATATCCTTCATTTACAACGCAGTTCCAACCCGAGGACATCCCTGAAGAAGCCAGAAAAGGTGCCATATTCCAACCCACCTGGCGTCAAAAGTTACTAGAGACTTATCCAAACATGCTCCAAACATGGGACCATGCCCCCATGCACTTAAAGTATAATCCATGCTTTGGGCCAGTGCAATGAGGACGATCATGGAAAGCCTTTGCCATCAAAATTCAGAACAATGCTAACTACAAAGAATGGCTCAACTACCCATCCATTGCTCCACCGAAAGGCACACCATCTGTTGCCTACATGATGGCTACTATCAGACACTGGATGCCACGACTACAACCCATGCCCAATGCCGCTGCTCAGATGATGCTAAAGATCTTGGACATGATGCAAATAGTACTAAAGACTTTCGGCAATGTATGTAACATCCAGCCTCCAATCCCGGGCTTTATAAATGGTAACTATGATTTACTCTATGATATGAGCACAACCCCTAGTATCTGGGTTGCTTATGCTTGGCATGCGAGGATCAGATATCTTCCTGCTTGCTATCAACAAACATTTGATGATATGTTTACCACTGGGTTTTGGGAATCTCACTCGAAAGTGTTCGCGCCATGACCTACCCATCTTCTACAGCTATTTGCATGCAAACGGACTATGCACTCAGAGCTATATACAATACCACAACCTGACATTCCGAGCGCGGTCAATTGGCATTCTCTTCAAAGAGATCTAGTCAGGGGACTCAGGATCAAAGAATAGGAGTTAGCCACTGAACACTACATTGATCACCCCATGGAGCAAAGGTTTGTGAGAGACGACAAATGCTAGGGGGGAGAGTGTTGGCATCCTCTAGGAAGAAACAAGTACGCGCATACATGCAAATCTAGCACTGAGGCAACCCATCAAAGTTTTTCAATCCTTACATTATTTTAAAAGTGATTCTCATCATTGAAAACCATTGTAAATACCGTTTCACCTTTTTGTAGTTCCATTTTGTGCAAGCTAAGGAGTCCTCAAGCTTGAGGAGCTTTATAAGTAATGGCCTACCAAGTTTCATAATTTTTAGAGCTCATTTGAGCCTCCAAACTAGCTTAGGGACCTAATTTTTAACTAGGCTGGACACTAGGTCTGAACAGGACCAAAGCTAGTCAAAAACTATAAATAGAGCTAGAGAGTTCATTTTTGAAGCTAGCTTGTTGTAGAATTGAACTTGTATGAGAACTCTTTTGCAATAGAAGTGATTCCATTGTCTCTCTCTCTCTCTCTTTGTTCTTGTCGTGTGTGCTCGTGTGTGTGTATGTGTGTGCATGTTTGTGTGCTTCTCACTCACACACTTGTGCCATCACTTGTTCGAGGTCTTCATACCATCCTCATATCTTACTGGATTGACATTAAAGGAGGTGCTACTCATCATTGAGCTATGAAGGTCCATGAGTGAGAAGAGAAAACCAAAGAGGTATGGGTATGATACTTCTCTAGTTACTAAGCATTCAATCTATCTAGCACAGGACATAAATCAAGAGGAACCCTCAACATTTGAGGAATCAAAGAAGAAATCAGAATGGAGGCATGCAATGGAAGAGGGAATTGAAGCTCTTGAGGAATTAGTTTCCAAGTCTTCATCAATGAAACTGATAGGCTCAAGATGGATCTACAAATTGAAGAAGAAGTTAAATGGCTCCATTAAGAGGTACAAGGCAAGGCTTGTGGGAAAAGGCTTCGCACAAACTCAGGGAATTCATTATGAGGAGACATTCTCTCTTGTGGCAAAGATGCCTACAATTAGAGTCCTACTTAGTCTTGCTTCTTCCAAGAATCGGAAGATTCTTCAATTGGATGTAAAAAATGCATTTCTTAATGGATGGAGAAGAGAAGAGGTGTATATGGCACAACCACTTGGTTTTGAGAATCAAGTACATCTTTATTATGTGTGTAAGCATAATAAAGCTCTATATGGACTCAAACAAGCCCCAAGGGCTTGGAATCATAGGCTTGTTTCATTCTTGCAGGATAAAGGATTTCAACCTAGCAAGGCTGATCCATCACTCTTCATCAAAAAGAGTAATTCTAAAGTCATCTATTTGTGTGTGTACGTGGATGATATTATTCTTACATGGAATGATGCAGATGGGATAAAGAAGATCAAGGAGCAGATGCAAGAAGAGTTCAAGATAAGTGACTTGGTTTCACTTACATACTTCCTAGGATTAGAAGTAATATACAAAGATCATGGTCTATTTCTTACTCAAAGGAAATACATTAAAGACTTGTTGACAAAGTTCAAGATGCAAGATTGCAGGATTGCAGGTACTCCAATGGATATTAATCACAAATTGAGCTCACATTGTTAGTCGGCCGCCGGATTGGAAGTTGTAAAACTGAATCTTTTGTTCGCACGCGCGAAAAGTTGTTACACTGACAGTTGTAATCTTTTATATAAAGCAATGAAAAGAGATGCTCAGTGACGATTCGTGGAATCACCAGACTGTCCGTCTGGGTGATTGTTTGAGCATTGATGTAGCATTGTTTAGCTATTTTTTGAGTACTCTGAGTATACTGTGCATATCCATGTTTGTTGTCTATCAATCTCTGTTGCGATTGTGAGTTTCATTTACATACGGTAGATCATTGTACTGTTGTCTGAGTAAGTCGTTTGCGAGTCTCTATTGGGATTGTTGTGTTAGTTCGCGTATCATGTTGGTATTCTTTCTTGAAATGGTCTGCCAGTGTTTGGTGGAGTCTATGTAGCTATGGTAGCTTTTCTGGTATTCGGGTTTGTATTGTGTTGTCTTCAATATTGAGGTCTATGTTCGTACGGCAAAGATTAAGCTACAGTAAGAGCCATCCTAAGTTGCGTACTGAATCTTCAAGCACTGTGTGTCTGTAACTGTTGAGTCCTTCTGTGTCTTCGATTGAATTTGACTATGAGCACTGTTCGGTGAAGGTTGAACTAATGCTATTGTTCCTAATGTTACTACAATGTGTATTCGGAAAAGGGTCCGAGCTAACTCGGTATCATGATACTAATCGTCTGGTACAGTGTGTTCGGCGAACCTTGGAAGAATTAGAATAACGAACCGTAAAGATTGAGAAGGGTATACCAATTCATGATAGAAGTCTTGAATATTAGTATATTGTGGTGTGAAGTCATTTTGGGAAACAAGCATAAGGCCTCTGTTTTTTACAGACCCCTTCCAGTCCCAAGAAACCAACAACGTTTAAACGCACTTCTGACAGTTAGAACACAGCGTTTAACACTGGCACGCAGGGTGGGATGGTGGCAACAGATCAGATTATTGCAAATCAGTTATGGAAACATGACTATAAATTGTAAATCGACAATAATAGTACGCGATTAGTACCAAAAGATGATACATGCCTATTACTCGATCTGGTGAAACGTATCCAAAGAACCGCCAGCCTAGGGTACCTAAGGACGCCTCCAGGAGGTAAAAGCGCAGATAGGTCTAACCTAGTTGTCAAGAAAGTAAAGAACGTTAGTAAGGATTCTGGTCATATTCCGGTGGAACGAACTAAATCTCTGGCAGATTCCGGTGCGATTTCGTCACAATCTGTCGAAGATATAATAACTCCAGAATCTAACAGGAAGCAGTATGAAGTTAATTTAACATCATTGAGTATAGATTCGATTAGGATCAACACTAGAGTATCCACCTATAAAAAGAGGCAGCAAAGTTTCATACATGTCTTTGGATTTAAGAGATGTCTCCTTCATACATGCAAGTAAAGTTTGAATAACATCTTCCACAAAAACAACATCAAGACCAACCAAAATGAGTTTAGTCTGTGGCTGATACAAACGATAGCCTTTGCATTCAGAATTGTACCCAACAAAAATGCATTTTACTACTTTATCATCCAATTTCCTGCGATGTTGTTCAGGCACTAATGCATATGCCAGACAACCAAAAACATGTAGATGAGCAACTGATGGCTTGCAACCATGCTAAGCCTCATATGGAGTGATAAATTGTAGTGTTTTAGTGGGACACCTATTAAGTACATATGCTGCACACATAGCAGCCTCAAGCTAGAAACTATGTGGTAAAGCCTGACTCTTGACCATACACCTCACCATCTCCATGGGTGACCTATTCTTCCATTCAACAAATCCATTCTATTGAGGTGTATACAACAGTATACAGTGATGTTTTATCCCACATTCAGCCAGAAATGCATTAAAGTCAAAAAACATATATTCCCCCCCTCGATCAGAATGGAGGTTGCCCATTTTACATGCTAACAGATTTTCAACCAAAACCAAAATTTATTTGAAGCACATAAACACTTCGGACTTTGCCTTCAATGGATATACCCATGCATGCCTGGAAAAATCATCGATGAAAGTCACGAAGTAAAGATAGTTCCCAAAAGAAGGTGTCTGCATAGGACCACAGACATCACTATGAACAAGCTGCAATTTTTGAGTAGCCCGAACTGAACCATCTTTTGGGAAGGAGGAATGTTGCATTTTGCCAAAAATACAGCCTTCACATACATGTTTATCTGGTGCCTCAAGTTTGGGCAAAGAGGATACCATTTCAGATTCCTATGGGCGTAGCAAACTAGAAAATTTCAAATGACCAAAGAGTGCATGCCAAAGCTTTGCATCGGACATAGCTTGAGAATCATGTACTGCACATGCTAAATCATTCACAAATCTTTCATGGTCTATGAGCTTATACAGCCCATGACATAAAATGCCAGAAGCAATAATCACTTAGCCATTTGATAGATCATGAACTATACACCTGTCATCAAAAAATTTCACAACCAAGCCAATCTTGGCTAAAGCCAAAACTAATAACAGATTCTTCTTGATCCCTAGCACAAATAGAGCATCTAAAAAAGTGAAAGAACTACAATCAACAATAGTCAGAATAATCTTATCAACTCCCATGATAGGATAAGAGGAGTCGTTTGTGCATGTGATAGTATTCCTTGTAGGAGGAAGCTCGAGTGAAGTGAAGAAACTATGCTGTGAGGTAATATGTTTGGTTGCCCCACTATCAAAATACCAAACATATAAGTCTATTACAGACATACACTGCTCATGAGAAGATGGGTCAAAACTACAAACAGTAGTAAATGCCCATTCTTCATTCTGCACAAGATTAACAGACTCTGCTTTTAGTGTAGAGGCCTCTGCAATAACCATTCCAGCCTCCTTTTTCTTTGCCTCTTTAGCAACCACTTTTGGAAATCTCTTAATGAAATGATCATTTGCTTTACAATATTTGCAAAACAATTTCTTCTTTTCTGATTTCTTCTCATCATTTTCTTCCTTCTTTGAATGTGCAACATTTGCAAATTTTTGCTTACTAGTAGATGAGCTCCATTTACCTTTGCCCTTCTGACTAGCCAGGAAATCTTGAGGTGCAACATGCATAATAGATCTATTCTACCTAGACTGATATTCATGGAACACAATAGAACCTAACTCCTCAAATGACAAGTGTTGAGAGCAGTATGGGCACCCAAGGACCGACTAGACAAGGAAGCCAGCGGAGAGAGTCAGAACAAGGTGAAGGAGTAAGTAGACAAAGCAGTCGACGCAAATCTGGCAGATAGGCCCTTCAATTTTTCCCAAATCTACATCTTTTAACAGTGATTCTTATCACTAACAATCATTGTAAATACCATTTCATATTTTTGTAGCTCCATTTTGTGCAAGCCAAGGAGTCCTTGAGCTTGAGGAGCCTTAGAAGTACCTACATATCAATTTTCGTATTTTTTAGACTCCGTTTAAGCCCTCAAATTGGCCCTGGAACCTAATTTTTAACTAGGCCGGACACTAGGTCTGGACAGGGCCAAAACCTAGTCAAAAACTATAAAAAGAGCTAGAGAGCTCATTTTTGAGGTTAGATTGTAATTGAAACAAACTTGTAAGAGCATTTTGAAAGTAATCTAAAAGCTCCATTGATTCTCACTCTTTGTCTTGCCTTGTGTGCGCGTGTGTGTATGTGTGTGCATGCTAGTGTGCTTCTCACTCACGCACTTGTGCAGCCACTTGCTCGAGGTCTTCATACCATCCTCACGTCTTCCCGGATTGACATTAAAGGAGGTGCTACTCATCATTGAGCTACACCAAATTTTGGCGCCGTTGCCGGGGATCGAGCTTTGAGGACGAGCGTGTGATGGTAAGACGTAGAGTTGACGCGTTGGAGTTGTAGGTAATTTCTTTATTTTTCCTATTTTTCTCTTTCTTACCTCACCACCATCATCATCATCATCATCCTCACCATCTTCAACCTCCATCTCCATCATCGCGAAAATTTCAGTTTTTTGACTATATCCCCATCTCCACCTCATTTCCCTCATTTCACTTGTGAGAGAGAGCGAGAGAGCAAAATTGCGTGTGCTGTTTTTGCATGTTTCTTGAGCTATCTTGCAGGTACAGGTCACATCACCATCCCCAGCTTCCTGCGCAGGTACGAAACTCGACGAAACTGTCTCGCAGTCGCCGACTTCTGTCGATCGCGATTGACAGAAATTCTCACCTTTTGGTAAATCTGAGTGCACCACAGTGGACTAGAGACCCTGCACACCACCTTTCCACCAAAATTTTTGAAAATCTTGCAAAATTTCAGTCCATCGCGATTGACAGCCCTGTCCATCGCGATTGACAGCTCTGTCCATCGCGATTGACTGCCAGTCCATCGCGACCGACTGCCTGTCCATCGCGATTGACTGAAAACCCTGTCCATCGCGACCGACTGCCTGTCCATCGCGATTGACTGAAAACCCTGTCCATCGTGACCGACTGCCTGTCCATCGTGATTGACTGAAACCCCTGTCCATCGCGACCGACTGCCTGTCCATCGCGATTGACTGAACTCTCTGTCCATCGCGATTGATTGGATGTCCATCGCGATTGACTGAACTCTCTGTCCATCGCGATTGATTGGGTGTCCATCGCGATTGACTGAACTCTCTGTCCATCGCGATTGATTGGGTGTCCATCGCGATTGACTGAACTCTCTGTCCATCGCGATTGACAGCCCTGTCCATCGTGATTGACAGCCCTGTCCATCGCGATTGACAGCCAATTTTAGCCAAATTTTTTAGGGATTTTTAATTGAAGAGTTGGGCTAATTTTGGGCACAAATATTGTACTCTTGAGCACATGAGGAAGCCATAGGAAAGCAACTTGGGGAAAACCTGTTGCACAGTGATCCTGTTTGAACCCTGTCGTAACCCTAGAACCCTGAACGGTTACAACTTTTTCATACGAAATCCATTTTTTGAGCTCTAGGGCTTGTTGGAAAGCTCGTGGCATGTACTACACGCCCTCAACTGTTTTTTATAAAGATAATGCATTGATCTTCAGATAGGGTATTTTGAAGTTGACCATACCCAGGGGGATCAAAGTCAGGGGTCTTTAGAATTGTTCTCTTAAAAATCACTATGCAAGCTAGTGTGTGTGCTACAGGAATGAAAATCATTGGTTCTGTCTTTGGAATTTAAATCTTTAAGCTAACTTTGGAACTTTTACAGATCTTTTGAGAGCATCCAAAGGCGTTCTAAGCAAGAGTAAGTGCAGACTTGGGAACACACTTCTTGGGCAGTCAAGGCAACCAAAAAGGAAACAAAAGGTTGGAAATTCTCAACTCCCTTTATCAATTCCTAGCTTAGGCTAAGAACGACGAGAGGTAGGAGTAAGTCAGAGCGACGATAGGCAGGCATCAAGTTGAAGACTACCTAAAAACTCAAGTTCAAGCTAAAAACCTAATCTCGATACTGTCGATAACATAAAGGCAAAGAACCTAACGTGGAACGATCAACCTGAAAGTACGAAAAACACTCAAGTATTCCGACGACGTAATATCAGACAAGACCTTACACACGATAAATAACTAGAAAGAATCAAGTGACTGATACCAATTGATCGGCAACGAAGTTGTACTCTGGGCAAAGAATTGGGCTACTTAGTTAGGCATATGAACCTTAGATCAGGACGACATCTAGTAAGGGAGAGACAGAGCCTTAGATCTTCAGAGGCTAGTGTTAACCACACTGCTAGGTCCTGGGCCCAGCAGTTGAGCCACCACTCGTACTACCCTAGCTCTGAGACCAGTGAGTCAGAGATGTCTCAAGGCATGGACAGACCTACGGGAAGTTCAGGAGTGCCTTACTTGTACAGGGTGGAAGGCCCTTACAAAACACAGTTGGAGTACCTTAGGACCAACCGATTAGGTGCCAGCATCTATGAGGACGGCTTAGGAAGATCTGTGATACAGATTAAGAATCCTGATCAATCCATTGGACTAGAACACCCAGCTGTCAAGTTTGAAAATGGTGCATACCTGGACAAAGAAGGAACTATATATGTAGTCACTAGTCACCCGGATAGGACAGATGAATTTGGGAATGTAATCTCAGAAGCGGACTTAGGTGACTTGGAACAAGGGAACATGGGTGCGGAACCTAGAACCCCTCGAGGTAAATCAGTTCTCACTAGGATTATCACACCTGAGTGGGTACCCCAAGACAACAAGAGCATAGAGTTGCTCCTCAATCGAGAAACCGACGAAGCCTTCTGGAGGTATAAATCTAATCAGCCAACTGATATAGGAAACATCATGATCTATGAGTTTAAGGATCCGGATAGCCCAGGTAGAGTGACCTACTTAGATCACACTTCAGAACGGATCTTTGCGGTTACAGAAAATGATAGGCATGCTTACACTTGGAAGGGTGAATTCATTTTCCCCCAACCAAGATCAAATGTATCCTATGGTCACCCTGGGGCTGGAACTTCCCAAGCTCATGGTATGCAAAGAGACAGAAGTAGAGATAGACCAGAAGTAAGTTTTGCCAACCCAGTGGGCAGAGAAAGAACGAGAACGGAGACGAATAGGGTAGAACCTGAGATGCTTAGAGCTCACAGGAATCAAAGAAATGTGGATGGATTCCCGCTGCCGAGGCCTAGAGAGCACACAAGAACTTTGAGACCTACCCAGCTAGTTAAGTCCATGAAGAATTACTTTGATGGCACAGGAGATCCCTATGATCATGTGGCGGAATTCAAGCAAGTCTTGAGAGCTGAACAAGTGGAGGATTTATTCACACAGTACAATGCCTTCGGTCTAACCCTTAGGAACACAGCACTTACATGGTTTCAGCCATTGGATGAGCGACAATTCAGGTGTATAGACCAACTCCTAGAAGCCTTCATTGTAGAGTTCTCTAAGAGTGGCATAAGACACAATACCTCCTCACTGATTCACAGCTTCAAGCAAACCCCTCAAGAGACCGTGAGACTTGCAGGAAGAAGATTTAGGCAATACCTTGAAAGATGTCCCGTTTCGGAGCTACCCACATCTGCTAAACAAGTAGCCTTATTCCTTGATGGATTGCTGAGTACGAAATTGCGATCCTATGTGTATCTGAAGGACCCTAGGACTATAGAAGAGTGTGTACGCATGTGCATTGACATCGAAGATAACCTAGGGGAAGAACTAGAGCTTTCCAAAATCTACAAAGATTCAGATAGTGCTTCTAGTCACTCTTCCACGCAATCCACATCAATTGAGGAACTCGCAGAGAAAGTAGCTCAGAAATTAGGGGTAACTAGTAAACAAATCCCAAGGTTTGCCCCTGTGAAAAGGTGCTACACTTGTGGTGGTGACCACATGGCGAATGTCTGCCCCATTATGGCTCAGCCCCAAGTAAATCCTAGTAGCCAGTACTGCACCATAGAACGGAGATACACCAATCACACCGCACAAGATTGCCCATACAACAAGCAGGCAGTTAGGCAACCCTACCCTCAGCCATACCCGCAGCAAGGAAGATACCAGAACCCGTACCCTCCACAACCATATGGCAGGCCACAGCAACCTTATCAGCAACCCTATCAAAACCAGCAAAGGCCTCAGCCAGTGCTAGCTCAACAACCACCTGCTCCAGCTAATGTGATTCCGGTAAAGTATGCTGTTGCAGAAGAAAACCTGAATAGAGCGATAGTCCCAGTGACACCCTTGATCTCTGAAAATGACCTCAGTGACCATAGCTTTGATTCTACACATGTCGATAGTCCCCAGGCGTACTACATGCAGTCTCCAGAACATGGTGAGTCCTATTACAGCGAAGAACCGAGTGAACCTAGTTGGGAGTCTGATTACACAAACGTCATGTATACAAACCCCAACCCTAGACCTCAACCTAGGCAAGTAAGACCTCCATTCCCAAGAGGACCGTGCTACAGGTGCAAAGGAGATCACCTCATTCGTGATTGTCCCTTACCTCCACCTACACAACCCCAGTCAGTGGCAATCCAAGGCTTTTGCCAAGATTGTGGAAAAGAGCATCTCTTACGAGATTGCCCAAAGAACCCCAATAATATGCCAAAAATCACGCCTATCAACGTTATTGGGTTATTAGTAGATTCCACAGGAAGTGTCACTTCCACTGCTCCCGTACAGGTAGTCACTAGAGCTCAAGCATTGCAGCAAAACCAAGGGGTAGACCAGGAAAAGAGCCCAACAGCTAGTGAAACTGAGAGCATAACCAAGAAAAGGACTAGAGCTTGGAGAGATAGCCGTGAACGTATGAAAAGGCAATGGGCAAAGAAGATGAGTGAACTTGAGGAAAGTTTACGCGAAACCAAGGCTAAAATCATAGAGATCACATCCCAACCGCACTCTCACACAATCCCACCGCTACCATCCCCATCACCCTCTATCCCTCCACCCTCTAATACACCCCACGTAACCCACCCACCACCCCAAGCAGGATCAGTATTAGCTGATCCCACTCCCGAGGACCTAAACATGATGCTTAAAGCATATCAGGCCAGAATCCAAGAAGGGCCAACCATAACCGATCATGAAAAATGCAACCCAGGGCCGAGCTAGAGCTTGAACGAACTAAGATTTGTGCCAAAATGGTGGAATTGGCTCAGACCATGTTTGAGGCCAGCCGCCTATTTAACATTTCTAGTTCAGCTAAGACGCAGTTACACTTTGATGGACTGCTGGAAAGAATAGAGAGGCTAATTGCACAATCAGAAAAGGAACCTACCCCTCAAAGAAAGGACAGGGCAAGAGAACGGATAAGCCAGCCTCTTCAGGAAGCCCATGTGCCTCCTCAAGAAGCTTATCTTCCCCCCCAAAAGGCAGATGAACCCCCCTCGAAAGCTTACGTACCTCCACAGGTTGCCTACATTCCTTCTCAGGGAGCGTATGAGCCTGATCGGAAGAGTAATAGAATAAGTAATCCTCCCCAGGAAGCTTGTGCTCCAACCATCTATGAGAACAAGGAGAGAGTCAACGATAGAATAAGCCCTCCTTCCCAGGTTGCTTATGTGCCTAATTCTACGGAGCCAGACACTTCTTCTTCTATGAATCGGTTTGCACCAGACTTCCTACGAGAGATTCAAGAAGACAAATGGGATAACGAAAGTGAAGTCGCCCCTCCCTTTGAACTTGTGGATGATGCACACGACCAATTCCCACAAGACATCCCATCTATTTACGGGGAACATGAGAGTACTCAGTCTCATGAGAGATTGGACTTTGAGTCTAATTCCATACAGGAGCTACCCCACTTCACAGGCCCATGGGAAGCAAAGTCCACATGTATGAGAGCACCCACAGTCATGGTAAGGAACGACGACTCAGTCATATCAAGGAGCACGGAGGTAGTAAAGAACACCAAGGCGCAGCGCGATCTCACTTTGGAAGAACTGCCTAAGAATAGACCAAAAGCGCGGAAAGGTGTAGCCAGTCAAGTGACTGAAGTTGCAGAACCACGTTCCCGAATAGGATCCCATAGGACAGTGCCAGAAATTCCCTTGGACAAGATAGGAGATATGTGTGAAGGTGAAGAAGGGAACACCTATCTTCCCATCACCTACCAGGAGTACACCACCAAGGCAATTTTGGACTCAGGTGCAGGAGTTGCAATTGCCACCACTTCCCTATGGAAGCGTTGGGGCAAGCCAGCACTCAGGCCAACGAGAATGAAATTGCAGATGGCCGATGGTCATATAGAGAGGCCCTTGGGATTGCTAGAAGGCATAATTCTCACCACTTGTGGTGTTGAGTTTGAGCATAGCTTTGCTATATGTGACTTTAGCAAAAATCATGCCTATGAGATGATTTTGGGAAGACCATTTATGCGACAGTTGCAAGTGGTACAGGATTGGGGGACCAATTCCTTGTACCTGCAACACTTAGGTGTTACGACCAAAGTCAATCTCAAAGATTACTCTCATAGGGATGTACCTCCTATCCAGTGGAATCCCATCCATAGAGCCAAAGATGATACAGAATCGGTGCATTCCATAGGGTCTGGATCCTCATGGATGCATGAAGACACTCACTTATGGATGTGCAAAGTAGCAGTGGAGGAAGAGAAGAGAGAAAAGGCCAGAGAAATAGGTGCAAAAGAAACACATAGAGCAATTCAAGACCCAGCCTATGCACCTGTAGTTTTTCCTGATGAGGAATTCGAACCCCATGGCTGGGCAAAAATTTTAGCAACAATGGATGTAGCCATCAATGAAGAACAATGGACACCTCACTGTGATGAGGATGGCTATGACATTTCAGTCTTCTCCATAGAGCCAATCATGGGAGAGGCAGTTCTAGAAGAATGCGAACCTAGCCCTGATGCATATGAGGATGCAAGTGACTCCGATCTCGAGTCTATCATTATGGACCCACCATTTGCATCAGATGAAGAATACTTCCATGAAGTAGAATTTCAACCCCAAAGGCATGGAGAGCTTACAAACGATGTAAGATTAGCAACACATGTGAGCTCAAAGGAAGAAGGAAAGAAACGAAAAAAGAGAAAAGTCTCACCAGAAGAGGAAGAATCTTTGTTTGAGGTCCCAGAAAATTTTAAGAAGTATGAGATAGATGACAGGAGAGTCATGATTAGAATGCCTAAACGAGAGGCACAATCAGGAGAGGCCTATGATAACAAAGAAACCACCAAGAAAATAGTAGTGGCCATAGAAGAAGGAGAGGAGAGATGCACGTATATAGGCCATGACCTGACAGAAGAAGAAGAGCACGAATTGATTGCCTTGCTAAGAGAATACAGAGATGTATTCGCTTGGAGTTACAAGGACTTGAAAGGTGTTGACCCTGACATATGCTCACACACTATTCCCATGACCTCAGATGCCAAACCCTCTAAGCAAAAGCCTTATACATATAACGATAATTATGCTGCTAAGATCAAAGAAGAGATAGATAGACTGGTTGAAGCTGGATTTATCTACGAAATTGAGCACACTGAATGGGTATCCCCCATCGTAGTGGTGCCCAAGAAGAATGGCAAGCTGCGTGTGTGCATTAACTTGAAGAAGGTTAATGCAGCCACTATTCGAGATAACTATCCGCTTCCCATCACAGAACATCTCTTAGAAAGAGTGGCAGGCAAGGAAGTGTACAGCTTCCTTGATGGATTTTCAGGTTACAATCAAGTAGCCATAGCTCCAGAGGATCAGCATAAGACAGCCTTTGCCACAGAATGGGGCATTTTTGCTTTTAGAGTAATGCCATTTGGGCTTACCAATGCACCAGCTACCTTCCAAAGGCTGATGTGCCATGTGTTTAAGGAGTTCCTGAGGAAGAGTTTAGAAGTCTACGTTGATGATCTTTGTGCTCATTCCAATATTAGACAAACCCATATTCCTGAACTCAGACAAATCTTTGACAAATGTAGAGAATATCAAGTCTGCCTGAACCCAGAAAAGTGCGTTTTTATGGTCAGGCAAGGCAAGATTCTAGGACATATAGTGTCAAAGAATGGCATATCTACCGACGAAGAAAAAGTGAGAGCCATAGCAGAGCTACCTAGGCCAAAGAATGTCAAGGAAGTACAAGCTTTCATGGGGCATTGTGGTTATTACCGACGATTTATACACATGTATGTTGTCATTGCAAAGCCCATGTACGGACTCCTGACTAACTTTGAGTGGACGGATGAATGTGAGAATTCCTTCCAGGAGCTTAAACGAAGATTATGTTCAGCACCAATCTTGACCACACCAGATTGGAATAAGCCATTCCATGTTCATGTTGATGCATCCAATTATGCTATTGGATGTGTGCTTGCACAACCTACTGGTGAAGGTAATATGGATCTTCCAATTGCCTATGCCAGTAGACAATTGAATGCGGCTGAACGGAATTACACCACTACGGAGAGAGAAGGCTTAGGCATGGTATATGCAGTTAAGAAATTTAGACACTATTTGCTTGCAAATAAGTTTAAATTTTTTACGGATCATCAAGCATTGCTATACCTCGTAAACAAGCCTTGCAATACAGGAAGATTAGTGAGATGGTTTCTCTTGCTAATGGAATATGACTTTGAAGTTGTGGTAAGGAAAGGTAGGACTCATTTGAGAGCTGATCATCTCTCTAGGCTCACATCGGGAGAAGCCCCACAAGGAGTGTCAGATGATCTTCCTGATGCTTACTTGTTTAATTTGGAAGTTGTACCACAGTGGGCCAAGCCATTGGTACCAGTATTGACATACGGGCCTAATCATCCAGTGGTAAACACACGGAATAGAGAGGTTGTAAAAGCCCAAAAGTACCACATCATGGCAGGAAGCATGTACAAGCACACAGATCAAGGGATCTTGGCTTGTTGCGTAGAAGAGGAAGAGTACGCTAAATGGTTGCAATTAGCACATGTAGGTGCGTTAGAGCAACACCATTCAAAGCAACGAACTTTACAGACTCTAAAGAGATTCGGAGTGCATTGGCCAACTATGGAAGCGGATGTCCAAAAGTTGTGCAAGGAATGCCCAAGCTGTTGCACCAAACCACCAGTGGAACACGCCACTCTGTATCAAGTATCCATTGTGCCAGATTGGAGTGAACCACTAGTATCCTTCCTGAGGACAAACACATTCCCCCCAGACATGACGCTGGCTAGGAAAAGGAGTTTAGAACAAGAAGCCCAGGATTACTCACTCATAGGTGATAATCTATATAAGCGCGGTAAAGATGGTTACCTGAGGTTATGTGTCCATGAAAGTGAATATCTGAAGATCTTAGAAACCGCTCACCAAGGCGTAGCAGGAGGACATTTTGGACCAGATCGGGTGATCAAGGCAATACTATTTGCGGGCTTCTGGTGGCCGACCCTTCACATGGATGCACATACCTATGTGAAACGGTGTGATGTCTGTCAGAGAACTCAGTATCCTATACACAAAGATGAGATGCCACTGAAACCTATGATGGGTGGACGTGCATTTTCTAAGTGGGGAATAGACTTCGTAGGTCCTTTTAATCCCCCAGCTAAGGGTTCTCATGCGGAATACATCATTGTTGCAACAGATTATCTCACCAAGTGGGTAGAGGTAAAGGCTACGACAAAGAACGATGCTCAGACAACTGCTAAATTCTTGTTTGAGAATGTGTTCACAAGATATGGGCTACCTATAGAACTAGTAAGTGATAGAGGCACTCACTTCCTGAACGAAGTGATTGAAAATCTACTCCAAGAATTCCTGGTAATACACAAGAAGTCTGCCCCCTATCACCCTCAAGCTAATGGACAAGCTGAGAGCACTAATAAGATTTTATGCAATGTACTGACGAAATTAGTGAACACTAAACGCTCTGATTGGGACAAACAGCTACATCATGCTGTTTGGGCATACCGAGTTGCCTACAAAACGGTACTCCAAGCCACCCCCTTTCAGATGGTATTCGGCCAAAACGCTGTGTTACCCTTGGACTTCTTGATCCCTACATTGAGAGTAGCACAAGAGCACGAATGGACAGGTCATGAGCTCTCCTCTAGGATCCTTGACCTTGAACGATTAGGGGAAACAAGGCTGAGAGCCGCTGCAGGAATATATGCAGCCAAGAAGAGACAGAAGGCATACTTTGATGCCCATGTGAAGGATAAGGGTTTGAAAGCAGGAGATCTAGTTTTAGTCTATACACTGAAACAACACGCAAGGAAGCTAGAAAAGAGAGGCTACGGACCAATGATCATCAATAGGATCTCCACGAGCGGAGCAGTACAACTAGCCACGTTAGAAGGTGATATTCTCCCAAACTATATTAGCGGTTGCAGAGTCAAGTTGTATCAGGAACCCCTCACGGAGGAAATGCTCAGCCGACTCAACACTGCTAAGAAACGCAAAGAGGAAGAAAAGCGAGTTCGAGAAGAAGCTCAAGCAGAAGCTTTAGAACGCATCAGAAGGATGAAGTTACGAAGGCAAGGCCGAGATCAGACTAGAACAGATGACAATGCAAATCAAGGATATCCTATGGCCATGTGTGAAGTAGCAGGAACAAGCTCGCATAGGATAATTGATCGACGTCCTTTCATAACCCTAGATATAGGACAAGGAAAGAGTGCAAGGACCGTAAGAGCCTTGATTGACTCAGGTGCAGCCACTAGTGCTGTTAAATTGTCTTACTGTCAAGAGTTGCAGTTAACTGTCAATCCTATGGAAGCGTATCTCATAGGATTGGGAGGCGTGGAAACCCCTTGCATGGGCGAGGTGGAACTTCCCCTCTACATTCATGATGAGGCAACGACAGTTAAAGTACTAGTGTGTCAAGATGAGGATCTCACTGAACCTCTTGTTTTGGGTCAAGACTGGATCTATGACCAAGCCGTTAACTTAAACCTAAGAAGTGGACTTCTTCAGGTATGGGTCAATCATAGTCGAATTACAGTAGAGTTGGATAATGGAGCACTCAAGGAACTAGAAAAGGCACAGACTCCTGGTCCCTCCAGGGGTGCACATGAAGTTGACCATGCTGTTCTTGTCCAAAACTATGTGTTGCAGAGGAATGATATTCGCAAAAAAGGAGTCAGGGATGCAAAGGAACTCCCTTCTTTTCCAAAGGCCAGAAGGAGGCAACAACCAAAGGTGGATCAAAGGCAGAAGAAGCAGGGTACTACCTATGTCGGGGATCCAAAGTACCTGCGCAGCAAAATGTCCCAGCAAGTGAAACAAGTGTGGGTGCGGAAAGGCGAATACCCGGTTGCACTCAAGCCAACCACACGGGCAAAGCCTCTTATTAGTAACCAACAACACGACACTAATAAGAAGTCTTTCGGAAATTCTTCTGCTAACGTGAAATCTATTTGGCTGCCCAAAAAGTCGATGAAGGCTAGCCCACAATCAAGACAAATTTGGGTGCCTAAGGCTTGTTTGCGGGCTCAAATAGCTACACCAAGAACACACCCTACACAGCATGATCCATTCACTCGCACAGCCTACATCCACTCATTTTCAACACCAAGGCACATGAGCACGAACAGAATCAGTTGTAAATGGGTACCTAAAAGGCCTCATGTTCAAACTGACACACCTATAAAGCCCTCGAGAATCTCTACGGAACCACGCGCAAAACCCATCCACTGCATTTGGCAGCCCAAGACTTGTAACAAACCCCCGGACCCCGATTGTAAATCCACGACCACCTACTAACCGCTCCACTCTCACATCACATCATTTCGCTTAGCTCTTAGATCTACCTAACTCCTAACTACACACACCAGCACCGAGCACTTATTAACCCCTAACCACTCCCAAACTTTAAGTTAATGTTGTAACCAGGGACACCATGTCATTTTTGTGTCCATTGCAATGTTAACGTTTGTTGGGGGATTCTTTGAGAAGAAGGAGTTTGAGGGTTTGTAGGAGAAAATGAAAAGACCAAAAGAGAAAATACACCTTGGAAGTTTCTGCCGTTTGATTACAGTAAGAAAAGTACAATGTTTGAAATACAAGATACACCAATACCTCTGTGCACAATCCCACAGAGTGCCCAATTACAAAATATCCAATATCCCAATGTCCTCTTGCTGCCGACCTCCTCTGCAACAAACCTCCACCTGCTTCAAGCTTCTCCTTGTGCACACCTTGCACCAAGCTTCCACAAAGGGGGAGGAGTGAATACCTGCTGTCGGCAAGCGTACACTGCCAAAGGACCTTGAGATACTTGGGGGAACTATAGCTTAGCACTTCTCTGCACCAAAATCCTTGGTCACTCTCTATGCACCTTGCACTTCCACTTCTGTGCGACGTATTCTGGTGACTCCTGCACTTCTCTCTCTTGCTCCCCTTTAGCCTATGCTCTCTTGCTTACTCTAGGATTGGTCCAAGAATGGTTCTTCCTTGATTTGAGTGTCGATCACGTACGCTCCTAACTGCAAGTGAATCTTGGTGCTCACTTTGATGTCCCAAGATTGCTCTCACAAGTGGCAGCCAACTACTCACTGTTTTGTCCTGTAGTGACTTTAGTCTAAAACCAAAAATTTTAATGGGGGCCATACTTTCACCTGTGCGTACACTTTGCCGCTTCACATGCCTTCACATTTCCTTTTAATTCTTCACTTTTGCACATAAGGGGGGGTTCACCTGAACCTTCCAAAACACTTTAAAACACGCTTTGAACCTTAGGGAAATTAGAGAAAGTACCTCTGCAACCTGCAACCTATTTTCTCCAATTTACCCTTTGTGGACAATTACTTATGCACCACCTGTGCACTTTGACACCTGCACTTTGACTTTGCACCTATTGACTTTGACCTTTGACCTTGTAGACTTTGACCAGTTGACTTTGACCGTTTGACTTTGACTGCAGTTGACTTGACCAACATGACTGTTATGGGCTCAACAGTTGCCCACCACCTAATGTGGATGCACTTTGACTTTGCACCTATTGACTTTGACCTTTGACCTTGTAGACTTTGACCGTTTGACTTTGACTACAGTTGACTTGACCAACATGACTGTTATGGGCTCAACAGTTGCCCACCACCTAATGTGCTCTCATCCCGGAGAGCTATAGCTAAAACTTTGAAGAGCCGCAAAACTTGAATAGGACATCTGAGCAGCAACCAATTCCACCAAAAGCAGGAGAGACAAGCACCAGAGAAGAACCAAAATTGGGATTTTGGAATGGAAAAGCAAAAAAGGGGGGGCAATGGGAGGGTAGAAAGGAAGGGGAAGGGAGGGCTGAGGGTGCGAAGATGGATGGGGTAGGGAGGGGAAAGGATGTGGCTGGGCATATTGGTAAAGGGAGGGATTGGGAGTAGGAATCAGGGGTCGGGAGGAGGCTAAAATGATCAACCCGGAGGGCTACAGAGGGTACATATGGGAGATTATTAAACATAAGGTAAGACAAGGTGAGAATAGACCATTTGGACAATGTTGTGAAATAAAAACATGTGAGAAAGGTGGTCAAAACATGTGGTTTCAGACCAAAAGTCATACAAAAAGTGGGAATTTGTAAAAAGAAAGTCAAAAACTGAGTTTATAGGTGCCAAAAAACATGAAAATGACTCCATTTTTGTAAAAAACGGCCAACCGAGGCACAATCCAGAGCCAAAAGCTTTGAGCCATGAAAATAAAAAAAATAAAAAAAAATAAAATTTAAAAAAAAAAAAAATAATAAAGTAAACTAAAATAATAAAAAAATTGATCGCTTTTTTTTTTTTTTTTTTTCTCAACGCTCAGACAGAATTAATAAAAAAAGAAAATAAAATAAATAAGAAAATAAAATAAAATAACTAAAAAATAAAAAATAAAAAAAGAAAAAATAATCGAAATAAAAAAAGAATAAAAGAAGAATAAAATAAAATAAAAAATAAAATAAAATAAAATAAAAAAGGGGGGGGGGGCGGGCGGGCGGGCGGGGGGGCGGGCGGGGGGGGGGGGGGGGAGGGGGGGGGGGGGGAGGGGGGGGGGAGGGGGGGGATGGGGGGGGGGGGGGGGGGGGAGGGGGGGGGGGAGGGGGGTGGGGAGGGGGGGGGGGGGGGAGGGGGGGGGGAGGGGGAGGGGGGGGGGGAGGGGGGGGGGGGGGGGGAGGGAGGGGGGGGGGGGGGGAGGGGGGGGGGGGGGGGGAGGGGGGGGGGAGGGGGGGGGGAGGGGGAGGGGGGGGGGAGGGGGGGGGGGGGAGGGAGGGGGGGGGGGGGGGGGGGAGGGGGGGGGGGGGGGGGAAGGGGGGGGGGGGAGGGGGGGGGAGGGGGGGGGAAAGGGGGGGGGGGGAGGGGGGCGGGGGGGGGGGGAGGGGGGGGGCGCTGGGGGGATTTTTTTTTTTTTTTTTTTTTAAATAGCCCAATTTAGAGAAAAATCAAGGAAAAATCTGAAAAAAATGCCAAAAATTGGCCAAAAAATTCTAAAAAAATTCTGAAAAAATTCTGATGAAATTTTCTACATGTTGAGCCTAAAATCCTTCATCAAACCACAGAGACCCTCCATTTATTCCTCAAATTGGGCAATAAAAAGTCACATGAAAAAGGCGACAATACTAGAAAAAGTCCAAAAAAAATGCCTGAAAAAATCTGAAAAAATTTCTAAAAAATTCCAAAATTTGTGCCTTTGCAAAGTGGATGAAATGACTGCTAAATTTGCTAAAACCTCAAGAAACAAGCATGAAATGGATAAGAAAACTACTAAAACTTAAGTAAAAATGACGAGAAAAGACTATGTACAACCTGGACAATTTTTGCAGGTTCCAGGTGATCCATAAAACTTCAGTTGGCTTGATAATAGGCCTTGAGCCTTGTATTGTTGACTGAGAGAGATTCCTCCATAATCTGCATTTGTACTGCACTTCATTGCTTCCGTCTTCTCCTGGGGCATTTTGGCCATCTGAGAGGGGTACCCTAAATCCTTCATTAGAATGTTATCTCCTCCAGCAACTTTATGATATGATTTGCAAAATTTTAATTTTACTATTCCGGCTTCTTCATCCAGTGGAACCCTATGTTCCCAAATACTGGCAGTAGCAACTTCCACATTCTTGTAAAGCCCTGCACTTGCTACCATAAGAATTGAAATAACAGATGATAGCCATACCAGAATCCATAAAAAAGTGGCCATTGATATATGAATTTGAGTAGCTTTATCACTGCTGCATGTAAGGACTTTGCTTTTCTTCTCTTTGCTATGGCCTTTGACTGCTACTGTTTCAACCTGAGTGATTTCCTCTTTTTCTTCATATGCTTCTTCTATACTTGAGTTTGGAAAAATTCCATAGCAGGAGGATGGGTCTTCTGCATGGAGCCAAGCCAACATGTTTTCATCTTCATATAAATCTGCTCTTTCAAATAGGTCTGCTTCTGGGTTGTCCACCACTTCTTCTTCCATACAAATACCGATTGTCTGCATCATGCTAGTATTTTTCTGATTATCTGGGCCTTCTTCTAAAATTATCTGCTGCAACTCTTTTCCCTCTTGCTTTACCCACATTGTGTCCTTGCCCCAATCATGCAGCACATTGGCATGCCTTAACCAAGGTCTCCCAATTAACAGGGGGAAACTTCCTTCTACCTGTGGCAGCCTTAAAACAACAAAGTCCAGGTTAAAGATGGTACCTTGTATTTTGACTGGAACTCCAGGGACCACACCAATAGGCCTTACTATGCTTTGGTCTGCCATTGTTACAGTGAAGTTGGCAGGTTGTGAAGGGTATAATCCAATCTTTTTCATGGTATATTCAGGCATCAAGTTAATGCCAGAACCACCATCCACAATAACTCCTTGAAACTCATGACCTTTAATAGAAATGGTTAGCCGAGGGCTCTTGTAATCTGTGAGGGGTGCTTCCCCTACATATTTATCTTTATGCATAACAGCAGCTTTTGCCACTAAGCTTGTTGTGGACATTTCATCAATTATCTGCAAGAGTTCTGACCTGAACTTCCCATCCATCCTTATTAAATCAAAAATACTAACCTCCTTTTTCATGGACTTGAGCAGTCTGGAGGCTTCTGATTCCTTAAGAGCTTGGGCTCCATTTGACTTATCCAACTCCTCATGAGCCCTGCTGAATGCATGTCCAATGGCATCACTGGTACCTGTGCAATTTTCCTTTTGCCTTGTGTCTGCACTTGTGGTGGCTTGGTCTTCAGACACACCTTTGTCTCTGTTTAATCCATTAATCAATGATTCTTGACCCATGTCCACTGGAGCCTTCCCCTTGCTTCTTGTCTGCACAGTAAAAGAGTCAATTTCCTCTAACTGCACCACCCTGGTAGATGGTGATGGCACCTTAACTTGATTTGCCATTTCTTCTTCCTGCACGGAAATCATTTGAATGTGGGGCCCAGATGAAGAGGCTTGATTCTTAGGACAACAAATTGTGTAGTGGTCTCTGGCCTCTGGGCAGTTTCTGCAAGGGGGGGCATTTTCTGGTAGGGTGCACCTACTTTGATAGTGCCCACATTCCCCACATCTGAAACAAATAATTGGCCTTCTAGGCCCATTTCCAAAATTATCCCTCTGTCTAAGGTTATAAGTGTTACCTTGATTGGGTGCAGCTGCCATCACATTTGCTGGTGGCAGGGGTCCTCCTTGTGTCCAGTATGTCGTTGCAGGCATTCCCCTTGATTGGCATTCATGGGCCTCATGACCAACTTTTCTGCATAATTGGCAAGTTACACTTAACAGAGGACACTCACTTACTATATGCCCTTGTTTGCTGCACATGGAACACCAAAGTCCACTCTTGATGCCACCTCCTTTGAGCTCCTGCAACTCCTGTCGCAACTGAGCCAATTCCTCTGCCTGGGCCTCCTCCTCCTTTTGGAGCCTTAGTGCTTCAATCTCTCTTCTCAACTGAGCAACAACATTCTCTTCCTCTTTGTAGGGCTTATTTCTCTTCAAGCCCTCCAATTCCCTTCTTAACTGGCTCACTGGGTCCTCCAGTTCTGTACCATATGATGGTTGGGAAGAAGTTGCACCATACTGGTGCCTTATCTGTTTCAAGCGTGTGGCCGTATTGATGAACTCCTCAACAGAGGCAGTAGGTAGCACTAACTCTTTTATTTTGCATTGGGTGACCACAGGTAGAGGTTTGGCTAACCATTTCTTGACAAAGAAGTCGTGTGGTGGATCCGGTAATTTAGCCATTAGTGCTTTGGCCCTGGTCACGAACTCTGGGAACTTTTCTCCTGGACCCAATTTCAAGTTTTCCAATTCTTCTATAATGATCTCAGCCGTGTTGCCATGCTGAAATTGATTTTTAAAAGCCTCTTTCATCAAATCCCAAGAGGTAAAGTGATTTTCAGCAAACTGGCTAAACCACTTGTCCGCCAGACCTTCCAATGTGGCGGGGAAGAGTATCAAGAAAGCATCTTCCCTACCCATTAGCCCTCTGGTCTTACATAATGCAAGAAATCTTCGAATGTGCTCATCTGGGTCCTCATGGGCTAAACCTCTGAAGGAGGGAAATTTTATGTTTAATCTGGAGAGCAAGATTTCTAGGTCCACTTGTCCTGCCATGCTTCCTACCGATGAAGTCGATGAAAGTGGACTCGATGATCTTCTGTTCGTCTTTCTTCTTGTCTGCTTGCACTTGATCCTCAAGGTTTGTGACCGGGTCGCGGTCATGAGCTATTCATAGTCCACTTAAAATGAGACACTTGATAAAAATATGTACCTTTTGGCCCACTGGAGTAGTGTTGTCGTCGCTGGAATATTGCTCTCCAATGGCAATATATAGTCTCCTATGCTCAAATCTCCTTGGAAGTCCCACCAGGCGTGCCAAATTTGTTGGGGGATTCTTTGACAAGAAGGAGTTTGAGGGTTTGTAGGAGAAAATGAAAAGACCAAAAGAGAAAATACACCTTGGAAGTTTCTGCCGTTTGATTACAGTAAGAAAAGTACAATGTTTGAAATACAAGATACACCAATACCTCTGTGCACAATCCCACAGAGTGCCCAATTACAAAATATCCAATATCCCAATGTCCTCTTGCTGCCGACCTCCTCTGCAACAAACCTCCACCTGCTTCAAGCTTCTCCTTGTGCACACCTTGCACCAAGCTTCCACAAAGGGGGAGGAGTGAATACCTGCTGTCGGCAAGCGTACACTGCCAAAGGACCTTGAGATACTTGGGGGAACTATAGCTTAGCACTTCTCTGCACCAAAATCCTTGGTCACTCTCTATGCACCTTGCACTTCCACTTCTGTGCGACGTATTCTGGTGACTCCTGCACTTCTCTCTCTTGCTCCCCTTTAGCCTATGCTCTCTTGCTTACTCTAGGATTGGTCCAAGAATGGTTCTTCCTTGATTTGAGTGTCGATCACGTACGCTCCTAACTGCAAGTGAATCTTGGTGCTCACTTTGATGTCCCAAGATTGCTCTCACAAGTGGCAGCCAACTACTCACTATTTTGTCCTGTAGTGACTTTAGTTTAAAACCAAAAATTTTAATGGGGGCCATACTTTCACCTGTGCGTACACTTTGCCGCTTCACATGCCTTCACATTTCCTTTTAATTCTTCACTTTTGCACATAAGGGGGGGTTCACCTGAACCTTCCAAAACACTTTAAAACACGCTTTGAACCTTAGGGAAATTAGAGAAAGTACCTCTGCAACCTGCAACCTATTTTCTCCAATTTACCCTTTGTGGACAATTACTTATGCACCACCTGTGCACTTTGACACCTGCACTTTGACTTTGCACCTATTGACTTTGACCTTTGACCTTGTAGACTTTGACCAGTTGACTTTGACCGTTTGACTTTGACTGCAGTTGACTTGACCAACATGACTGTTATGGGCTCAACAGTTGCCCACCACCTAATGTGGATGCACTTTGACTTTGCACCTATTGACTTTGACCTTTGACCTTGTAGACTTTGACCAGTTGACTTTGACCATTTGACTTTGATTGTAGTTGACTTGACCAACATGACTGTTATGGGCTCAACAACGTTTATTCATATATTCTCACAGAATCAGCCGCGACATTTTCAACATGGCGGAGGCAGCAGGAACTAGCTCTCACACAGAAACAAGCCCGCAAGTGGTGGACTTGGACAGTTTACCCGTTTTGCCTGAGACAATTGAAAGACCAGAAGAATTGCAGGCGGTCAAAATCATACCTATTGCGGACCCTCCGCGAGGCCACACCATGCCCGTGGGAAAGACTTCCCATTGGTTTACCGAGGTGGCAGGACCCTTGGGTGAAGGAACGTACCTATGGGAATCAGAGTTGGACTTCAATGGAAAGCAAGGCAGATACCATTTCTTTACAAGAGAATTTGAGAAATTACAAAATGCGGAAGGTCTACGTCCGATATGGGAAAAAGCAGGATTGAGTGCCTATTTCAGTGCCCGACTCCCAAAACCTGACTTCATGCGATGCTACTATCTCATCAACACCTTGACTCCAAATCAGAACCCAAAAGGTGCAAGCTCATTTGTGATTCCATCTCTGACAAAGGGGAACGAGCTCAAGAGGTTCAGGCTATCAAACAATTTGGTGAGAGAGGCTCTAGATATGCGCAGAATGCATATTCCTACAGAAAAGGAAACCCTAGTACCGGATTACATGAAGAATCGAAGTCTCACCAAACTCAAGGACATGGTATCCATGACGCCTAATATTGCAATACACCTTCGCATGTGCATGCAACACTTTGCTTTCCCGGCACAAGATCGATTCACCATGCCGCCCAAAAAGATTTGGTTTAGCTTGTATCTGGCAGAGACACAGAGCCTCACCATCAACCTACCCCACTGGATAATTGATCAGATACACCTAGCTCACAAACGCTGGCCGCGGAAACAGGTTTTATATGGTTGCTGTGCTCTGACAAGAATCATTTATAGGTGTTTGGCTTATGACATTCCGATCCAACGGGCCCTAATGTGGAATCGGGTTGAGCACCCCGAAGAGTCCGACCATTTACACTCCGACTTCCAAGACGCAGCACCGACGGTTCCACCTTGATATTCCCTCCCATCCCAACCGATCTTGAATTTCCTAGTGGTGCACCTTTGGAGGAACTCACTAATGAAGATTTCGAACAACTATTACAAGATGTAGAGTTGGAGGCAGAAGAGGCACAACAAGCTGAAAACGTGCAAACGCAGGCCACAACCTCCCAAGCACCTGTCACACCTGTTGAAGTGGATGCAGAGGATGACGGAGATGAAGAACAGGAGGATGATGAGGAGGATTATGATCAAGAACACCAAGAGGAACAACAAGAAGTGCCAGAACTTGTAGGTGCACCAGCATATACAGCTCAACTACGAAGGTTATATGACACAATCAAAGCAGTACAGGAAAGGCATCAGCTCTCTCTGGTATCAGGTCAAGCCTTGATGCAAGAAATGCTATCAGATGAAGGGGTGGACCAACACTTCATTGACACCCTCAAATTAGTGTCAGACTCTTTAGGAGTTCCGGAGGCTGTCCACACCGCAGTCCGCCAGTCCGTCAGGTACGACAAACGCAGAGTGGACACGTTACCACGCGCAGGTAAGACTATTAGGATACCCGTCACAGAACCAGAAGTACCCATTGAGACCACAGCCACCCCCACAACCACCACTGACCTCTCCGCCGAAACCTTCGTTCAGACATCACCCATCTCACCCCAGCATCCTCCATCACCACCTTCTCCACCCCCACCACCACCTCCCACCTTGGAAGAAACGACAGTCATCACCTCTACCTTCACTTATAACCCATCCTCATTCAAATCATTCTCATTTCGAGAACCCACCTCACAAGACACTCTCTTCTCCTTCGTTACCAATCCCTTGTACACTTCGTCTCGTCTATCCTCTGAACCCATGACCGGCCATCCCATAATTCCAAGTGTAGTTGGAAACCCCGCACCCACAGAAGGCACCCTCTGTTTCCCGACCTATCCCCCAATACGGGTACCTCCATTCCATGACCCTCACTTCCCATCTGGCCCCTACACCTCTTTCAACCTGACCGCGCCACCCCAATACCCGTCCGTTGTGGAGCAGTTCACCCGCTCTCCAATGTTTCCGAGGCACATTTCTCCGATGTTCGCAACGACATCAATTTACACGAACACCACACTCACTTCACCTACCATACCCACCTACATGGTAGCCCCTGCACACACCACCTTGTCTGACCCAATGGACATTTCACCAACCACAGCACCTCTCCCCACGATTCCACCATCTTCCCCTCCCTTGCCCCCCACCTCACCACTCACATCATTGGCACACACAGCATTCACTACCCCCCTACCCAATCCCACCTCCCCTGCATTTCAAACTTTTCCCCTTGCATCTCATAATGTAAATAGCACGTTCAACACATTACTTCAGTGTGCACATCAGCTACAACAAGACTACCATCAATTGGAAGAACGCACTGCTGCCCTCCAGGCAGAATCTCAACGTCTGCAAGCTAGAGTCACCACTCTTGAAGCTGACTACCAGACGCTCCTAACCGAGCATACCACACTACAGCAGGCTCACTCCGAATTGGAATCAAAGACATCAACTGTAGATGACCAAGCAGTCAAGGAATTAGAAACAGTGCTTCAAGCGCAAATGATCTCTAACGCTACACTCAGACGCAACATTGGGCTATTAAGGAAGCATATGGCCGCAGCACTAGAAGAGAACAAACGACTTCAACAACAAAACCAAGACAACTTTGAAGCGGCTATGGAAGGAACCGTAGGAGCAACCATTAGCCCTACCAGATATAGAGCAGTTCCATCAGAAGACATTCGCATCTTACTTGAGGAGCATGCAAATTTCTTGGAGTCATATGAAAAACTAGAGACTGAATGTGCAGATCTAAAGAAACAGATAGCCAGTGTACCCACTGCTCAACAGGAGCCAGTAATCTTGCAACACTCTACAGAAGAAATGGAAACCCTCCGGAAACAGGTGGCAGAACTCCAAGCACGCCTCCTCCCATACGAGCGACCACCCTCGCCCATTGAAGAACCAGAACCTGAAACAGTAGTGGAAATCCCCGTCGATGACAGCTATGAAGAGCCATACGAGCCTATGCCGACGCCTGGTGGTCGAACTACGGAAGAAGGACAAGACACGTTAGAAATTCAAGTTCCAGATTGGGTCAAAAGGGTCGAGAAAGTGGGTAAGACACATGATGATCGTGTGGCCGTGCAAATGCAATCTCTCACAAATCTGGAAGAAACTGTCCTTCGGTCTTCCTACTTTCAAAATTTATCCCATCAACGGTTAATCACAACTTCAGAATCGCAATACATGCCTTATTTTGTCTTACTACATGATTATAATGCAGAAGTCAAAAGACATACAGGGAAGGAGCCCACATTCGCCACCCAATTTGAGATAGGGGATTTACCGACAGATGCACGTGCTCGCTCGATCTTCCAACCTAATTGGCGTGCACGTTTACTCACCGATTACCCAGAGATGATGAGTACCTGGGCAACCATGCCACTATATATCAAGTATAATCCATGCTATTGTCCAGTGGTACGTCGCAGATCCTGGCAAGCATTTGCAATCAAGGTACGCAACAATAAAGAGTGCTCGGCTTGGGTTAACTACCCATATTTTGCTCCACCTCGAGGGACCCCAACCGTAGCCTACATGATATCAACAATTCGGCACTGGTCTACACGTCTAAATAATGTACCCGACATAGCAGCGAAAATGTGTATGAAGATATTCGAGCTCATGACCATTGTCTTCAAAACCTTTCGGAATGTCCAAGCTCCACACATCTCTGCCCCTGGATTCTCTCAAGGCAACAAGGATTTAGTCTACGACATGAGCCAAACCCCCTCGGTCGCTATCATCTTTGCTTGGCATGCACGAATAAAGTACTTGCCCGCATGCTTCAAGCAGACATTTGAGGAAATGTTCTCTACGGGATTCTGGGAATACAACTCCGAAATTTTCAGTCCTAGACCCACACACTTGCTACATCTATTCGCAGTAGAACAAGCGATCCATGCAGATCAGTTACGTCTGCCACATCCAGACATTCCAGGACCAATCGATTGGGATCGTATGATGACAGATTTGGCCAGAGGACTACGCATACAAGAACATCAGCTTGCCACTCAGGTTGTGGAATATTACATCCAACACTCCCAGCAACAAGGGTCTGTCAGGGACGACAGACGCGAGAGAGGGGGGGGTGTTGAGAGCAGTATGGGCACCCAAGGACCGACTAGACAAGGAAGCCAGTGGAGAGAGTCAGAACAAGGTGAAGGAGTAAGTAGACAAAGCAGTCGACGCAAATCTGGCAGATAGGCCCTTCAATTTTTCCCAAATCTACATCTTTTAACAGTGATTCTTATCACTAACAATCATTGTAAATACCATTTCATATTTTTGTAGCTCCATTTTGTGCAAGCCAAGGAGTCCTTGAGCTTGAGGAGCCTTAGAAGTACCTACATATCAATTTTCGTATTTTTTAGACTCTGTTTAAGCCCTCAAATTGGCCCTGGAACCTAATTTTTAACTAGGCCGGACACTAGGTCTGGACAGGGCCAAAACCTAGTCAAAAACTATAAAAAGAGCTAGAGAGCTCATTTTTGAGGTTAGATTGTAATTGAAACAAACTTGTAAGAGCATTTTGAAAGTAATCTAAAAGCTCCATTGATTCTCACTCTTTGTCTTGCCTTGTGTGCGCGTGTGTGTGTATGTGTGTGCATGCTAGTGTGCTTGTCACTCACGCACTTGTGCAGCCACTTGCTCGAGGTCTTCATACCATCCTCACGTCTTCCCGGATTGACATTAAAGGAGGTGCTACTCATCATTGAGCTACAACAAGGCATTTGGATTGCCTTTCATCATCAAAGGAAGAGTTGATGCAAAACTTTGATATGAATCAAGAAGACCATTCAGAACAGTCTGCACAAGTGAGCTATCTGGTATAACTTCATCAGTAGAAATCAACTATTCCTTCAAGTCTTTGATCTTTGTAGAAAACTATCCATCGAATCATCTTCATTCATATGCTCACTCTCCAACTGTTTTTAGAGGTAAGCAACATGAGCCTCATTCCTAGCTTGGTACAATGTGGTAAGTGTATCTCAAGCATCCTTAGCTGTTCTACAAGAGCGAATGTGAGGAATAATGGCACATTTGATAGAGATGGCTATTAATGCATGTGCCTGAGCATCTTTGCCATCCCAACAAATTTGCGCTACAGTAGGTGCAACAGAAACCACAGCACAAACAAGAATCTGAAGAATATCAACATCTTCAACACCATCTGCATCAGCTTCAATACATGTATTTGCACATGTAATAGGATATTTTTTGACACCCTACACAATGTTCCACACTCGTTTTGCAACCAATACATGTCGCATCATATAGTTGGTACCATCTAACTTATCCTCAATAGCAAACATACAGAATACATCACTGCTTATAGCCATGGCCACTGACTAAAATACCCTGATGCAGAAAAATGGGTGTATCTGAAAAAGTTGAACAAAAGTACCCTGACAAGTTCTGATAAATTGTAGCAGACTTTGAGATGCTTATATTGGCGAACCGAAATTGGTATATATCTTTGGCACAAAAAGATGAAATAGCCTACATAAGCATTGCGATAGTGCGTTTGGAGGTCAAAACGAGCTCAGATGGCAATTTCGGCATGACAACGTGAAGCTATTTTGATCTCCTAATCACGTTGAGTATGCGTACCAAATTTCATGTGATTCTGAGATTGTGATTGCAGGGGTGTGACGATGCCCTAGATGAAGCGATGACCTGCTTTGATACCAATTATTGGAGTTAGACGTCCATGCGAAGCACGCGAATAGCACAATAAAGAAAAATCTTGGAGCACAATACAAAATACTGAATGTATTACCACTAGAATGTACAAAGACAAGTAGCCCATTAGGGCAATAGCTGTATATATAAGCCAAGGGAAAAAAACCTCCTAAAGAGGGAAAAAAGTGCCCCAGTGGTCCTAGAGTGTTCACACACATCACTACCTAAATATATCAACTGGTAGTTCATCATAGATTTAAAGCACTTAGATATCGAGAGCATTATATGTGTTTGTTGATTAATGGTATAGATCAAAAGAAGACATGCTTGCCTTATTTCTGCACCTTCCTAAGGATATTGGGAATGACGCCCTTGTGAAAATGCATTTGATAGGTGCATTGGTGTACAATGGAAATGTAAGGTCTAAGGTTTTCTTCACCTACCCTAACATGCATAATGATCCAAATCTCACTATGTCTGTGATTCATAGAGTTTTGTGATAATGGGAGCATCATCTACCACCAATTCTCTATTTGCAACTTGACATAGAGTTTTGTGATAATGGGAGCATCATCTACCACCAATTCTCTATTTGCAACTTGACAACATTGCGAGAGAGAATAAGAATTCTATATTCTTTGGATATTTATCCATCTTTTTTGATAAACAAGTGTTTCAAAAACATAAGGTCAATTTTCTTTTGGTTGGGCATACTCATGACCACATTAATCAAATGTTCAATACATTTTCTAAGAGATTGGGATGTCATAATGCTTTTACTCTTCCATCATTGATCGTTTTAATTTTAGAAGCTTATACTCCAAAGTCTGAAGTTCAAAATCTTACAGAGATTTATGACTTCAAGGAGATTTTCTCAATAGTTGATAATAATAGTGGTAAAGTTTTGGCCGATTGCACAATATTATTTTCAACCATGTATTTTTTATGAGGAGGATTGATGACACAACTCTTTTATTTGCAAATCAATGTCCATCTTTTGATGCATGGGAGCGTAAGGATGGATGCATATTTTATTTTATGTCCCTAATTTGATAGTTCATGGTGTAAAACAATCTCCATATGAAGATAAAAATCATTATGGTAGAATCTAGAAACATGCTTGAGCAAAGCAAAAGGTGGATGCATACACTTATGGAAAAGAAGAGACAGATTGATCATATAAAAAAAATATGCAGGCAATGAAGATGTTTCTTGTTGGGATTATTTTTTTATGCATCAAGAACAGATAATAAGAATAACATTGCAGGATATTGGCCAATTGACATTCCATTCACATGGTGATGCAGAGGAAAGAAGCACAAAAGAGGAGCCCCAAAAATTTTCAAATTATGAGCACAATTTTTCTTCTTCAAATGCTTATGGAAACCCCATAAATCCATGTAAATGCACTAGAGGAGTCCTCTAGATGCATAAATCCCAAGCAATGTATCATAATCCTTGTAAAATATTAGAAAATTAGAGTTAGCCAATAAAGTGCCGATCTCTTGTGTGAAAGGACCATTTTTAGGGCACATGTATATAAGCCACTTTGTGACACTTATAAAGAACTTTTTGCCACTGTGAAGAATTGAAGAAGAATTTCAAATTTGCTTCTTTCCTACTGATTTCCTCCTTCTCCATGATCTTTTGTGTGTGTGTAATGCTTGAAATGTGTGTGTAGGATTGTTATCTACCCCTTCCCATCGCTTTTGAACTATTGTAGTGTGTGTGTGAGAGCCATTACGAGTTGAGGAGTGAGTATTGGTGTTTCCTACCATTAACTATTTTGCTCATAACTTGAAGTGTGTTTGTCCGATTCGAGTGAAAATATCTTCAATAGATGCATCTCGTTGAGAGCTTCAAAAGCATATTTGAATCTCGGAGCTGAGAGAAATGTTAGAATTTGTGCTTACTGTTGTAAACGGTATTGCAACATGCATTTTCAGAGGATTAGTGAGTTGGAGAGGTAGTTGAGCCTAATCACATGCACTTTAGCTTAATCACTTCACTTACCATCACGTGCGCATACGTTTTCATACACTTGGTTCTTGTGGTTCATCGGATTGATAATTAAATGTATTAATCCACCACTATATGCACTTGTGGGGGGATTGAGGTCTATTCTCATTGACACAAGTCCCTAAGGGTTCACGACTTAGGTACACACATATTTGGCACCGTTGCCAAGGACAAAACCTAACCAAGGTGCCTTTGTGATGGTTAGAGATCTAGAGTGAAGGAATCGTACTGGTAGAGGTGGATTCGTTCAGTGGAAAATAATCAAGTAGTTCAGGACTTGTTACTTCACACTCTTGGGCTGTGTGTAATGAGATTTTAGGTTTAGGGTTAGGAGTGAGGAAGTAAGGGAGGAGTTAGGGTTAGGCAACAGAGAGGAGTGGAGTAGGGAGAAGTAGAATACATCAAGAAAAATCCCAAAAAAGTGTTAAAATTAGTTCAGTGTAGGTATTAGGTAACCCAAGACTATAAAAACCAAAAAAATCTATTTAGTTGGTCATTTGTGAGATCCAGTATCGTGAGGAGAGCAACGAATGGTATTGCAACGGTGGTATCATGCCTAGCAAGCAAGAAAGATCTAGTGCACCCAAAGCTTAGGCAAGGCATCCTTGAGGGTGAGTTATACAAATGTTTTATCTCAAAAAACGTCACCCGAACACACACACATGTGATTGAAGTCTTATTCAATATTGCAAGTTAGGTCAGAGAGTTTTTTGGAAGTTTTTGAGTGATACAGGGGGTCAACAGTGAAGAGGTGAGAGAAATAAACAAGTTTCCCACAACAAAATTAAGCTTTGGTTAAATTTGGCTATAGTATCATGATTGGTTGAGTTTTGGTATCAGGATACCGAAATTCCCTAGTATTGCGATACTCGTCTAGTATCCTATAGTGCATGCCCACTTGAGGTATCAGGATACCATCACGGTATTGTATCCTCAAGTGTTGGTATCGCGATTGCAGTCACCCAGTGGTATCATATCGTGGTCCACCTGGTATCGTATCATGTGGGTCACGATATCTTATCATTGACGGAGCCGTATTGTATTGCATGCAAAGTTGGTATCGTATGGCCAACTCAATATCGTATATCTTTTGATTTGGTATTGTATCATGTATAAGGTGGTATCATATCACCAAGGACTTTGGTATCGTATCATCCCTTAGTTTGATATCGTATTGTGAGTTACTTCAGTATCGTACCGTGTCATTTTTGGTATCGTGTTGTGTATTGGACAAGTACCATATCGTCGACCACTTTAGTATTATATCGTGGGATTGCATTAGTATCGTATCATCTTCCAGTCCAGCATTGTATCATGCCACTCAGGGGTATCCTATCGCCAAAGATTTCTGGTATCGTATCGTGCAAAGTCTGGTATCGTATCGCCTATGTGGTATCGTCCAGAACTTCTCAAGCTATTTGTGAGCAAAATTTCAAGTAATTGAGAAGAGAATTAAGGGGAAGTAGAGAACAGATAGAGACCCAAAAGGGTGAATTAACTTAAGATCAAGACGGGTGCTATGTAACCAGAGAAGTGTCATTTCGTAAATAGGAAGTGCAACCCAAGCAAGCCATCACTCGATCTATGTTGACACCTCTAGTGACTCAAAGGAGGAACTACCCATGGCCTTAGAGGACATGCATTGTTATGTTCCTAGAGAGAACTTTATGTCAACCGTGGAGGGTGAATACCGCACCTCCCTACAGTATGTGTCAACAAATCTGCAACGAATCCCTATTTACCTTGATGGTTTAAATAGGTCTATTGCAAGGATGGTAAACTCTAGCGAGTCAGCAATAGTGCTGAGACCTACAATTAAGTAGGAAGGAGTGTACATGGACAAGTTAGGTCAATTCTACGTAGCTACGAAAAACCCAGATCAGATCAATGAGAGAGGAGAACTAGAAGGACAAGGAAGCTTAGGGAGATCTAACTCGGAGGAACTTGTGTGGACCCCAAGGGGTAAGTCTGTGGTAACGCAAGCTTTGAGAGGGGATTTGATACCTCAAGATGATTACGTGTTGGACGTATATTTGATTCAAGGGTGTTAAACGCGGTACTAACCGTCAGAGACGCGTTTAAACAATTAGTGGGTTCTTGGGAGTGGAAGGGGTCTGTTAGCCAGAGGCACTGTTCTTGATTTTCCCAAATTTCCCACTTCAAACAGCAATGTACTAACGCTCAAGAACTCTATCAAGAATCTATTTACGCTTCGCAATCTTACTATCTATGATTGGACACTTCCTAAAGTCTACCGAACACATTCAAATTAAGGTACTCTCAATATATAGCACCAGACTACCCCAAAATCATAATACAGACTGAGTTTGATTGCTCAAGAACTGCTCCGAACACAAGACATTGTAACAACAGAGATAATACAGTGACTCAACCTTTACCGAGTAATTACAGACAATCAACCAGGACCGAAGACACAGAAAGACTTAAAATTCTCAAACACACAGTACTGAACGTAGATTTCTACACCGGGTAAGACTTACTCAGTGATCAGCGTACCATATAAGAACTACTGTAACACAACTCACAGTCATAACCTTTACGGGACAAAGATTTTGTACTTAGCTTAAGACGAGCCTTACTGTAACTTGATCTTTACCGTACAATAGCGGATCTTCAACACAGACGGCAACCACAATACGACTCAGAGTTCCTAAACACACTACAGTTACTACACAGACTTCACCAACTAGATAGAGATTCACCAACCAAACAGGTACTGATAACCACAAGGTAGAGATGAGAACAAGGTACTCGAAATGATGCAAAACACACCACAGTAACGCGCATATCAATCACCCAGACAGACAGTCTGGTGATCCAACCCATCGTCACTGAGCGCCTCTTTTTCATTCATTTATATAAGGATTACAAATATCTTGGTAACAACCTTTCGTACGTGCGGAAACTGAAAGGATCTTGTCTTTACAACTTCCAATCCGGCGGCCGACTAACACTGGCATGCACGATGGACTCGAACCCGCAGTTATATCAAAAGTAAGAACTCATGGTTCATCGACTATACCTTCTAAGTACATGGATCTTGCTAATCTAAAAGTTCGGGCTATTTTCTTCTTTAAAGCTTCTAACATCTGTTTTAAAGTATCTGGTTCCACTAATTGGGCATCTGTTCGTATAGAACTTAATGAAATGACTTCGGTCAACAAAACTTCTGCCTGGGTCTGCAGAAAAGCTTCTTGTAGATAAAAATTGTTTGCTAATGCCGCATCCCTGGACACTTTCATTTCTGCAACTTGCTTTTCCATTCTGGCTATTCTATCTTTCTGAGCATCAAGCTGGTTCTCCCTTCTTTCTATCTCCTGGTTTTGAAACTGGATTGTCCTTGAGTAGGCATCCCTTTCTCTTCGAAGATCTGTTATTACCTTTTGTCGTTGAGCTTCCTCGGTCAATATTCGTTTGAGAATACTGTTTACTTCAAATAAATTTGTCTTGCATCTCTGGAGTTCGTTAGCAGTTTTCATAGCTAGATCATGCTGCTCTTGGCCTCGTTATACCACTTCATCTAGTGTCTGTCTTGTTTCTTCTAACAGATTCCCTAAAGCTACTCGTGCATCTTCTTTGTCTTGGACTATCTGCTTCAAGTTGACTAACTCTGCATCTGCAAAACTTAGTAATTCATTCTTTTCTTAGACTACTTCCAGGGCCGCATCTCTTTGATTGATAATTATTTCCTGTTCTACCAGTCTGGCCTGCAACTCCTGAATTTGTCCGTTTAACGCGTGATTTTCTGCCTTGACTACCTGTAATTCTTCCTGGAGAGGAGTGATGTCTGCCTCTAGCATATCCACTTTGTGTTGAAAGTAATTCCGGATAGTATCTGTCACTTGTTTCATTTGTGCAGGTAGTTGTTGTGATAAGTGGATCAGCATTTGACCCATGGATGCTAACTCAGAAAGTAATGGGATTGAAGGAATCGGAGCTTGAGAACGGGGCTGAGATGAAGAAGCGATGAGTAGTTGTTGGGAGTTCGGTGGAGAGTAATTTGGTGAAGAGGACGAGGAAGCAGTGGGTTCAATGGGTGGGCTAGGAACAATGGGTTCCGCTGGAGGTTCGGGTGGATGAACAGGAAGACTAGTAGTTTCATTGATTACCTTTTCGGTGGGTTGTGTAGTGTCATCAGGACCGGCAGCTGTCGACTCGACTGCTTTAAGCAATTCTTCAAAAACTTCCTTAATGATAGTTTGCTTCTCTGCTGATTTGTCTTGTTTGTCTTGTTGTTGAGATTCATTGGAGGTTGTGGTATCGTGAAAGGTTTCTTCTTCGTTCACTTCTTCTTCTTTGTCGTCTGCCTTATCATTTGCGGCTGACCCCTGTACTTCACTATTGGATGAACTTATCCTAATTCTTTTCCGACGAAGGAGATGGAAAATCTCTTCGTCCTCCTCTTCATCGTCCTCTAATATTTGTGCAGATTCCTCATGGCGCAGAATGGGTCCTCGGGGTGCTGGTTGCGCTTCTTGGATGGCCAGAAATAAGAAACTGAGAATGTGTGGTAGCCTCGATCTTGGCATATCTCCCTTATTGACCTGCTTGATGATTGAAACGCATTCTTTGTGAATGGGACGGAAGAAATACGAAGCAAAGTTGACAGGTTCTTCAGTAGCTAGGTCGATCGCGGAGTAAAATGGTCTAGATATTCCATATGTGCGCTTTTGGAGATTCAAAATGGCAACTAAGAATTGGAGTGCCGATCTCTCAGGTTCGGGGCGACAAAGGATTGCATATTCATTTCGAGGAGTATCTAGGGAATCGCTGGATCATGGTAGCTATTGGTAAATTTGGGCCATTCTCTCGTCCTTGTCGAGGGAGTCGAAATGCATCAGCAAAGGCCTAGAAAGTGATTACGGTATGGGGTGGTAGGCCAGTGATAGGCCAACTCTACCCGGTGGCAGGTGTGGCAGCGATGGCGGCGATTATTTGGGCATAGAACGGGTGGCAATCCACTAAATGCCAAGGCAGTTCAGCGAAATTGACCAACCCAGGGGTGCGCAGGAAGTCTCCTACATCGGCAGGGAGTCCATCATGGAAAGCAGCGAAGTTTGCCAAAGCTTCCATGGCGCACAGACGATAGCAAGCACGGTAACTCAAGCGCAGGGTAGACAGAGAGCACAAACACACAAATCACACAAACACAATAGTGTTTAACAGCGAAACGAAAAAGGTTAAGTAGATACTTGATACCGAGAAGCAATTAAATTCGTGAATCATCGCGCGATATTGAGCTGATAACCTCATAACTTTGGTGGGCATGCAGGAGCGGAATCGATAAGGCAGGGCGGCTGTTAGTCATAATTATATATCAAAACACGGATATTTACAGACTTATTTTATTAAGTACGAAAAAAACAAAAAAAAAAGCAAATAAATAAAATGAAAAAATGTTGAACACGTCAGCGAGAGCCAGATTCTTGATGATACGGCCGCAGCTTTGAACCATTTATCACCTTCGAAAGAGGACTTTCGGTCAAAGTAGTTAACCGAAATGTAGCTGGGCCTATTTGTTCAGTAATCCAATAGGGACCAAACCATCGTAACTTGAATTTTCCAACAGAGTGATTCGATTTTGCATTATAAAAGAGTACAAGTTGTCCCACCATAAAAACTAGAGTTTTCAGATATCGGTCATGTGTTCGAGCTTGTCTTAACTGCATTTCCTGCATAGTCAGAAAACTTTGCCATCGATGCTCATCTAGTTCTCTGAGTGTATCCAACCGAAATGATAGAGATTCTTCAGGTAGTAGTTTCTGAGTGATGGCTACACGTAAACTTGGCACAACAATCTCCATTGGTGCTATGGCTTCTAGTCCATAAGCCAATTTGAAAGGTGTTAGTCCTATTGCTACCTTGTAGGTAGTCCGGTACGCCCATAATACTGCAGGTAACGGTTGATCCCACCTTTCCGGTGATTCTAGAATCAATTTTCGAAGCATATTCAACAAGGTTTTGTTTGTACTCTCAGCCAAACCATTGGCACGAGGATAATAAGGAGAACTGAACTTATGCATTATCTGAAAAGAATGGGTGAGTACTTTCATTAAGTTGTTAGCAAAATGCGTGCCTTGATCTGTAACAAGCTCCAGAGGTAAGCCAAAACATGGGAAAACATCTTTCATGAGACACTTTGCCACCAAAACAGCTGTGGCGGACCTTAAAGCCCATGCTTCTGCCCATCTGGTAGCATAATCTGTACATGTTAGAATATAACCATTATTACTGAGTATGACTGGAGGTGTAATAGGTCCAATAAAATCTAGGCCCCACTTCTGAAAAGGCTCCAATGGCAAGATAGGTTGTAAAGGAAAAAAATGGCGTTGTAGAGGTTGTCCGGACCTTTGACAAGTATCACATTGTTTGACAAACTGAGATACATCCCTGTACATAGTAGGCCACCAAAGTCCACTTTGCTGAATTTTCGGGTGCGTTAAATCTGCTGCAAAGTGTCCACCGGAAGGAATTGAGTGAGCCAGAATAATGACTGAGTTAACTTCATGCGGAGGAATACAACGAAGTAAAATTCTAGTGTGGTCCATATAGTATAATTCTCTAGCAATTAATCGGAATCTGCGACTGTACACTGCAATCTTCCTACGCATTGCAGGAGAGGTCTGAGCAAGAATACATCCATCAGTAAGAAAAGTTAATATATGATCATAATATGTAGATGGCATCGGAAGTTCTGCAAATTCATCATTAGTTGGTTCAGTAACATAAATCGCTGGTGTGGTGTCATCTACACCGACCGGAGCTTCGGCGGAGTCTAAGCGAGAAAGGAAATCTGCTAAGGCATGTGAGCTGCCGGGCCGATGGATTACTTCAAAATCAAATTCTTGTAAAAGTAGAACCCAACGTGTTAATTGACCACCTAAATGTTGTTGTCGTACCAGATAGACAAGTGCAGCATGATCTACATGAAAAGTAAATCTGCGGCCAAGTAAATAGTGTCTGAATTTCTTTACAGAATATACTAAACCCAGACATTCTCTTTCAGTTATAGAGTAATTCTTTTCTATAGGAGCAAGTCTTCTACTCGCATAGAAAACAGGCCGGAACCACTTATCAGTTTGTTGCATTAACACACTACCGATGGCGATATCTGATGCGTCTACAAAAACATGAAATGGGCGTTCCCAATCAGGTGGTTGTAAAATTGGGACCTGCATTAATAAACACTTTAGACGATCAAATGTTGTTTGACATTCTTGAGTCCAATCAAACTGTTTAGGAGTACTCCTGATTAAACGATTGAGTGGAATGGCTAAATGAGCAAGCCACCGTAAATGACGACCATGCCATCTCACTTGACCCATGAAACGCATTACTTCCTTTGGTGTAGTAGGTACAGGTGCTTCTAACACAGCTGCTACCTTATCTGGGTCGACTTGTATGCCCTATGCAGATACAAGATGGCCAAGTAACTTACCACATGAAACCGCAAACACAGATTTGTTTGGGTTCAGACAGAGTCTGTATTCTCTGCATTTCTCAAAGCAGCACCGTAAATGGAACAAGTGTGCTACCATCCTCCCGAACACAGAGAAATCATCAAGATATACTTGCATGAAAGAGGTAAGATAGGGGGAGAATATTTCCTGCATACACCTTTGGAAAGTACTGGGGGCATTTCTTAATCCAAACCACATAACAGTACAAGCAAAAACACCCCAATTGGTAATGAATGCTGTTTTTGGTATATCTTCCTCAGCCATTCTGACTTGATTATACCCAGTGTATCCATCTAAGAATGAGTACATTTCATGTCCTGCTACTCTGTCAAGCATGGGTCAAGAAATGGAAGGCGAAACGGATCTGGCATCGTAGCTGCATTCAGTTTCTGGTAATCCACACATATGCAGAGCTGCTTATTCTTTTTAGGGACGATAACAATGGGTGATATCCACTCAGCATGCTCTACTGGTACAATAAATCCAACCTTTAATAACCTATCTAGCTCTGCCTTTATCTGTGCTGCATAATTCGGATTCATCCGGTAGCTGGGTTGTTTGATTGGTTTTGCTTCCGACTTCAGCATGACCCTATGTTGATACATGCGGGGGTCCAAACCCTTCATATCCTTGTAATCCCATGCAAAAACATCAGCGAACTCACGAAGTAACTGGATCAGATCTGCTTGAAATACTTCAGGTAAGCTTTCCTTTATCTTGACAGGACGCGGATTTTCTTCATCTCCTAAATTATAGGTGATCAATTGATCTTCTGGAACATAGAATTGTCGGGACTTCTCTGTAACATCAGCTGATTTTAACAGTTGTTGTAGATCAGCGTCATCTATAGCAGCAGTATCTTCTTTCTTATCTTCTTCAGTCACAGGCATCACCGTACAAACTGTCGGATTCCAATTATCTACAACAGATTGTAGATCAACAGTTCCTAGGGAGATCAAATCAATATTATTCTTCAAAAACTCTTCTTCTTCATCTTCTGACAAACCATCTAACATATGAACTGGTTTTGCAAAATAAGGTCTAGCATGTAATTCACAAGGCTGTATAGCATCTAATTTTACAACATATTTATGATTATTGTCCTTGAAAGTGAGTTCCTATGCAGACCAATCTTGCATCACCTTGGCTTGTTTCAACCAAGGACGGCCGAAAAGCAGATTATAATCCAAGCTAGACTCTAGTAGCTCTAAGACGACAAAAGTCATCTTAAATGTTGTACCTTGTAGAGTTATGGGAACATCTCGTACTAGTCCCACTGGGTGGACTCTGGACAAATCAGCCATCCTTACAAAAAACTGGACAGGCTCAATTTTCGTCCATCCTAACTTTTTACACAGTGCGGTAGTAGCAATGTTTACACCAGACCCTCCATCAATTAGTACTTGATTAATTTTATGATTTTTGTACCATACCGTAATCAATGGGACCGAATGATCCACCGTAGCGTCAGTTTCTGGTTGTACTATTGTCGTTGCTGGAATGCAGGCAGATTTAGTACTAAACTGTTGCTAGAATTGTTGACGGACTCCTGGTACTAGTGCAAGTAACTGTCTAAGAGGAAGAGTAATGGACGCTTTAGATAAGATTTCCCATGCTTGATTTACTTGACTTGTACCTTTCACTGATTCTGAAGACGATGCATCGGTTACTAGAATCGATTCTTGCTCCTGTGCAGTTTCCTTTGGTAGTGGAACTTGTGTCACCGGAATAGGATCTGGGAACACTGGAGGTTCTGTGGTGGTCCAGTGACTACATATGTTCTTTGCTGTTCTAGGATGCCTGGTTCAAATATTTCAGCTGCTGGTTGTAACGGCCTACCGGATCTGGTCTGAACTACTGCAGCTTGTGTTTCTATTGGTGTGATATGAACCATATTAGTCATTGGATTATGCCGTTCTTTCTTTCTCTGATCATATTCCGCTGCATCTTTACAAAATCTTCTAATGTGGCCAAATTCACCGCAAAAATGGCAGCGAGGTGGTGGCAAATTAGTATTTTCCTGTGCTGGTCCTGCCTGCCAACGGTTTGCATTGTAGTTATTATTTCTATGTCCTCTGTAATTTCGATATCCCTGCTGCTAGTTGTTTCTCAATTGCGGGGGTACATAGTGATTGGCAGGCTGCCCTAGTTCTTGTATAATTTCATTCACTGTTGTTATTCCCTGTACTTTGGTGTTGTATGCAGAGTTTTCGATGGAATGTCCTGTCGTATTACAGATAGCACAAAACAACTGGTTGAGGGCACAAGTGGCACTGGTATTCCCTGAATTCTTGCACGTGGTGCAGTACATCTGTCTGGTCGGATCTTCTCCAACATTTTTACTTGCTTTTAACCATTCCAGGTCTTCTGTAAATCCTCCAACCTTGTTTTCCAGCTATAAAGCCATCACAATCACCGCATCTAGCCTCATAGCTCCCACACAGCGTATGATCATAATTTGTTTAAGTTGCGGAGTTAAACCATTGATAAACCATTGAGTGATGACGTCATCCGATAGGTTGGCATGTGCTGGTGGTAATTGCCTCAAATGAGTTCTGAATAGGATGGCATATTCTTTCACTGTTTGATTCATCTTCTGTCTATTGTTTTGCAGGTAATAAAAAATTTCGGCTGGATTCTTCTTTAGCCTGAATCTCTGCAAAAATGCATCCCTTACTGCTTCATAGGTGCCAAAATGGTTAATATCATATTCTGTAAGCCACCTGGCTGCTTCATTAACCATTGTCGACTGGAATACAGTAGCTTTATACGCGGGATCAAGTGGATGATTGAGCACTGCATAACTTATCTCAAATGTGCATACATGAGCGTCTGGGTCATCACCTGGGAATCCACCGAATTTAGTGTACGTTACTCCTGTTGGAGTCGGCCGGGGTGGAAATAGATGTTGCTGTTGCTGCTGCTGTTGTTGTTGTTGTTGTTGCCCACTCATCGTGCTGGCGGTGGTATTGTGACTATCTTCTCTATCCCGAGGCTGAATATCTGAACCGTCTGAATCTGTGTCTTCAGTCTGTACACTTTCCGGCTTGCCAATATCGTTCAGTATGTTTCTGATTTCAGTTTCGAACAAGCTACCTTTCTCCTTGGTATCAGATGTAGGAGTACTTACTCCAAATAGCGGTGACTGGACTAAAGATCCACCAAGAAATGGTAAACCGTCACCGGAAGATTGTGAACTCTCGGCAACTGGTACCAAAATAACACCGGAAGGTGTCGAATTTTCACCAAAACAAGGTGCTTTTCCTCTTTCACTGATTTCTTTGGCCAAGACGTTTCTATCCGCAGCCAAATTCGAATCTTGACCCAATGGTGTTAAATTAACTTCAGGCTTTGTCCTGGTAGACTCTGGAGTTACTATTTCTTCGACACAAGATGTCGAAATCACACCGGAATCTGCTAGAAATGTAGTATGTTCTACCGGAATACTGGCGTTCTTCAATTCCTTGACAGCTGGGTTAGACTTATCTGCGCTACTACTTCCTGGAGGCATCCTTAGCAAATTAGGTATCGCCCAAGACTGTTGGTTTCTTCTATGCTTCGGGTATGATTCACCGGATCGAGTAACCGGCATATAATACGTTTGCAATACTTTGCGTACCTTCTTTACGGTCGATTCACAGTTTGTGACCACTTTCACAATCAATCAACGAGCACTCTTGATGTCACATTCGCACAAACAAATGACAATAATCTGGTGCCACTTTCCATAGTTAGTTGACAATACTCTTGATGCCACTTTCCCACAGTTAGCTGGCAACACTCTTGATGCCACCTTCCCACAGACGGCGCCAGTGTTAAACGCGGTACTAACCGTTAGAGACGCGTTTAAACAATTAGTGGGTTCTTGGGAGTGGAAGGGGTCTGTTAGCCAGAGGCACTGTTCTTGATTTTCCCAAATTTCCCACTTCACACAACAATGTACTAATGCTCAAGAACTCTATCAAGAATCTATTTACGCTTCGCAATCTTACTATCTATGATTGGACACTTCCTAAAGTCTACCAAACACATTCAAATTAAGGTACTCTCAATATATAGCACCAGAGTACCCCAAAATCATAATACAGACTGAGTTTGATTGCTCAAGAACTGCTCCGAACACAAGACACTGTAACAACAGAGATAATACAGTGACTCAACTTTTACCAAGTAATTACAGACAATCAACCAGAACCGAAGACACAGAAAGACTTAAAATTCTCAAACACACAGTATTGAATGTAGATTTCTACACCGGGTAAGACTTACTCAGTGATCAGCGTACCATATAAGAACTACCGTAACACAACTCACAGTCAGAACCTTTACGGGACAAAGATTTCGTACTTATCTTAAGACGAGCCTTACTGTAACTTGATCTTTACCGTACAATAGCGGATCTTCAACACAGACGGCAACCACAATACGACTCAGAGTTCCTAAACACACTACAGTTACTACACAGACTTCATCGACTAGACAGAGATTCACCAACCGAACAGGTACTGATAACCACAAGGTAGAGATGAGAACAAGGTACTCAAAATGACGCAAAACACACCATACTAACGTGCAGATCAATCACCCAGATAGACAGTCTGGTGATCCAACCCATCATCATTGAGCGCCTCTTTTTCATTCATTTATATAAAGATTACAAATATCTTGGTAACAACCTTTCGTACGTGCAAAAACTGAAAGGATCTTGTCTTTACAACTTCCAATCCGGCGGCCGACTAACAGGGGTCATAGCTACTGTTACAAGCAGATTCTCCCATCTGAGAACAAGGAGTAAGCCTAGTAACCATTTATGAGTTAAAGGATCCAGAAGATGAGTCTAGAGTGTTGGAGGTAGACGTCTGCGATGATGGAGAGTATTAATCTCCAAAAGAACAACCTACTCTTCAAATTAGAGCACCTCTATATCAAGAGTAAGTCAAGATCTTCACCAATTTGGAGAATCAACATTCAATTATAAGGATTTTGGAAAATCTGTGAAAAGGATGATTCTACAGAAAGTTTGCTACACATATCTTTCTCATTAACTTATCAAATATGTAAAGTTTTTTATAAAACTTTGCACAAGGTGTCACCTAAAGATTGCGCACCTTTTCCAAGTCGAATCACTTTAAAAGATTTAGTAGATTTTGAGAAATCAGCTTGACAAGTCATCTATGTCTAAAACTGTACTTCTGAGAAGTCGATTTAGACACCTATAACTTCTAAGACATGGTTCTCCAAGAATAGAACCCGTTTAAGCAAATGCTTTTAGTCACAAGTAGCTTACCTTCCAACTTAAAGATTAAGTGCTTACTTGCTCAAAAATTTAAATTGTAGAAGGAGAACTGATCAAAACATTGACTTCAAATTTTGCGCCTGTTTCAGGAACCAGTGAACACTTCTTCACATATGAATGTTCCTACACTTAATTCTCATAGCCTGATCACAATTAGGCTCTCAAACTTTAACCATAGACTCATTAACTCTAGACTTAGAAGTCTACAAAAGGATTCTTGAAATGATCAAGCACAGATGGAGAATGCAGAGAAATATCGGGCGCAACTTCTCTTTATTTCTGACAAAAATTACATCTCGATGAGAGAGCAATTCTAATCTCTTCAAAAAGTGTCTAATAACTTCTAATTCTCCTCAATTCTCATGCTCTACAATCTCTCATCTCGTGTCCCGACATTTTCCAAGTATATATATAGACAAAAGATTTACAAGCTTATGACTAATCAAAGACATAAGTGAGCTGGCTCTAAATTAATGTACATTTGTGTACAATTCTTTATCTTCTGAATATGAACTTCTTCCATGCTTCATAAGTTGGTCTTTTCTTCAATCCTTGACTTCCAAATCTTCAATTGTTGATTTCCCTGCACCAACAGCTCCCCCTCAATCATCAATTGAGGTTTTCTCTATCTTCTTTATGCCTGCCATGTCTTTGAACTTCTGTAGCTTTGGTCCATCCAAGCTTTTGGTAAGCATATCAGCTATCTGATCTTTTGTTGAAGTATGTATGACTTCAATCTCTTTATCCATCACCTTCTCCCTCAGAAAGTGATACTGAATCTCAATGTGTTTAGTCCTGGCATGAAACACAGGGTTAGCAGCTAAATATAATGAACTCATGTTATCTCCATATATGATAGGTGTACTCTGTATAGTGTCAAAATTCTTCATCAGGGTCTTAAGCCATATCACTTCCTTTGCAGCTTCAACCATGCCTTTGTACTCAGCTTCTGTAGATGATAAAGCAACTGTGTGTTGCTTCTTTGAAGACCAAGATATTAATTTATCTCCCACATAACACAAGTATCCATAGGTTGACCGTCTATCATCAGGATTACCTGCCCAATCTGCATCACTATATATTTTGATATTTGTATATGATGTAAAACCATAATACAAACCCTCTTTGAGTGTACCCTTAATGTACCTCAACACTCTTTGTCCTGCAATCCAATGTTCTTTCCTAGGACAATGCATGAATTGGGACAAAACCCCAACTGCATATGATAAATCAGGCCTAGTTTATGTAGCATAGATAAGACTACCAACCAAACTCTGATATAGCTTCATATCCTTAAATTCTTCTCCACCATATCTGCTCAATTTGTGATTCACCTCCATTGGAGTAGGTGCTACCCTACAATCATTCATCTTAAACTTGATTAACAAGTTCTTCAAATACCTTTCTTGAGTCACATACACTCCATGTTGAGTATATGAAATCTCCATGCCCAAGAAGTATGACAAGTCTCCCAAATCACTGATTTTGAACTCTTTCTCCATTTGCTTCTTTAGGCTTTGAATGCCTTTCTCATCTGTACATGTAAGAATTATATCATCAACATATATGCACATGTAAATGAACCCATCATCACTTGCTTTCACAAGAAAGCTACTATCTGCTTTAGATACTTGAAATCCAAGTTCTTTCAAGAACTTTACAAGTCTATAGTTCCATGCCCTTGGGGCCTGCTTCAAGCCATATAAAGCTCTCTTGAGCTTAGACACATGATCTGGATACCTTTCATCTCTAAATCCTTGTGGTTGCTCCATGAAAACATCATGTGAAATGTAACCATTTAAAAAAGCATTCTTCACATCTAATTGACATAATTTCCAACCTTTACATGCAGCAATAGCTATAAGTGTCCTGATGGTTGTCATCTTTGCCACAGGACTATAGGTCTCATCATAATCAATACCATATGTCTGAGCAAACCCTTTGACAACAAGTCTAGCTTTGTACCTAGACACATTTCCATCTGCAAATCTCTTAGTCTTGTAGACCCATTTGCATCCAATGATCTTCTGACTATTTGGTTTAGGAACCAAATCCCATGTTTGATTCTCCATTAATGCATCATATTCTTCCTGCATAGCTTTCTCCCAATTTTCTTTACCTTTTGCCTCTTCATATGTAGAAGAGTCTTCATCTGCTTTAATCATATAAGCATAATCTTTGGTAGCCAGAAAAGAAGTGTCATAGCTATACCTTGTAGGTTGCCACTTATGTCTTGATGACCTTCTGAGTTCTCCACTTCTTGAGGTTTCTGGTTCTTCACACTCAGGATCAAATCTTGGCATTTCTTCAACTTCAACTCGCACTTCATTATTCTCTTGTTCATCAAATATCTGAACCTTTGATTTACCTTTCTTTTGACTCACAAATTCTTCATCATCTGTATTAATATTGATAGTACCTGCATACCAAGTACCTTGCTCATCAAATGTAACATCCTTAGACACAATGAATTGCTTTGTGGATGGACTCCACAATCTATAACCCATCTGCTTGTCATCATAACCAATAAATACATACTTTTCAGCTTTAGGTTCTAATTTGTGTCTTAGTTGTGATGGCACAAATGCATATGCCAAACATCCAAATACTTTGCAATGGCCTAATGTAGGTCTCTTACCCCACCAAGCCTCATATGGTGTCATACCCTGCAAAGCTTTACATGGTAGCCTATTGACCAAATAAGTAGCTATATTTACAGCCTCAGCCCACAAATAATTTGGACAATTTTTCTCCTTCATCATGGATCTTGCAAACTCAACAAGAGTTCTATTCCTCCTTTCTGCTACACCATTTTGTTGAGGAGAGTACCTGCAAGTGATTTCCCTTTTTATACCTGCATTCCACAAGTAATCACTGAACTCATTAGAGAAATACTCTCCCCCTCCATCTGACCTTAGTCTCTTCAACTTATGTCCTGTAATTCTCTCTACATACACATGATAATGTTTGAATGTACTAAATACTTCTGACTTATCTTTGATCACATAGATAGTGATCCATCTGGTAGCATCATCAACATAAATCACAAAGTACCTTGAACCATTGATATTGAAATCCTTTGATGGTCCCCACACATCTGTGTGTACCAACTCAAGCTTCTCTGAATACATAAAACCATGCTTGGAATAAGATTGCTTATGAGCCTTACCTAATTGACATGCCTCACATCTGTATGTCATATGTTGGCCTGTAACATTAGGCAATCCAAGCACTGAACCATTGTTAATCATATCTTTGATACCTCTTTCATTAAAATGTCCAAGCCTCTTGTTCCAAAGATCTAACTCAGAGATCTTATGTCCTCCATATGTGAACAAGGCATGACCAACATTACCTTGAATCTTCAATGTGAAAAATCTTCCTTCTTTCTTCCTTGAAACAATCTGCTTATACCCATTGCTAGGGTCTTCCACAAACACTCCTTCATTAGTGAATCTCACTTCATAACCTTTTTCAACAATTTGTCCTACACTTATCAGATTCTTAGGAATTGTAGGAACATACAAGACCTTACTCAATAAGGTGCTACCATCCTTGGCCTTCACTGATCCAATTGACTTCACATTGTGCTTTGTATTGTCACCTGTTTGAACAACATGATTAGATACCTTATTTTCTAAATCAGTCATCAATGCTATGTTACCACTCAGGTGATTGCTACACCCTGAGTCAATGTAGAAGACTCTTTGGTCTTCACTTTGCCTTTCAAAAGTTGCATTCATTATCAATGTTGAATCCTCCTTCTGATCTGAAGCATAATTGTAGTAGGTATTGTTGTATTGTTGACTTTGGAATCCTCTTCCTGCATTTCTTCCAAAATAACCCCTACTACCTCTACCTCTGAAATTACCTCTTTGGTTTCTATCACCTCTTCCTCTTGAATTAAAATTCTGATTATATCCACCATTATTCTGATTATTATGCCAACAATCATTAGCTAAATGATTTGTCTTACCACAAATCCAGCAAGCTTTGACTCCATCTTTGTTATTCCTACCTCTTCTTCTACCTTTGCCACTTCCTCTTCCTCTTAGGAAGTTAGCTTGACTAGTTGTGCCTTCATCTTCATTTGCTTGTTGCTTTCCTTTACTATTTTTCTTCTTGTCCTGTGAGTACATTGCATGACCTGTACTCTTGTCACTTTCACCTTTGACATCCTGCTCAAAGGTTAACATATGTCCTAGCAACTGATTTAAGTCAGGGGTAAAATGATCAAGTGATAATTCAGTAGACAAAATGAATGGCTTCCATTTGTCATCACCTCTCAAACCTGTGAGTATTTGCCTTACCAATTTATCCTCCTCAATGTCTTCATCAACTGCTCCTAATGCATCTGCAATGTCTTTCATCCTTGTTACATAATCTGAGATAGATTGAGAGGCCTTCTTCTTGAAAGTGGTAAATTCTGCCCACAAAGATGCCTTCCTTGACTTTGTTGTATTTTGGAAATGCTCCTCCAAAGCATTCCATATATCACTTGCACTTTCAAGACCTCTAATGTGAGGTAGCAAGTAGTCATTGACTGCCATATAGATAATGCTCCTAGCTTGAGCATCTCTCTTCATCCAATTCTTCAAATCTGACAATTCCTCCCTAGTTGGAACACTAGGATCTCTGAATTGAGGCTTTTCTTCTTCACCTGTAATGTAAGCTATCAAGTCTTTGCTCATAAGATGAGCTTCCATCCTCATTGACCATGCAGGATAGTTCTCTCTATCCAATTTCTCTATCTGAAGAGAATCTCCCATCCTTTCTTTACCTGTGTATTGAATTCTTCAAATTTTATGAATAACAGATGTAGCTTTACTTCGAATGACACTCCTTTTGACTTCCTTGATGTCGTATGATCTCCTTCTCAAGCTTTATCCTCAAGCTTTCACCTTCTGAACCTTTAAATGTTGAATTCTTTGCACCTACAGCAGTCGGGATCCTCTTTCCTTCAATTCTGATGCTTCCTTCTCTGATACCACTGATGGAGAGTGTTAATCTCCAAAAGAACAACCTACTCTTGAAATTATAGCACCTCTATATCAAGAGTAAGTCAAGATATTCACCAATTTGGAGAATCAACATTCAATTATAAGGATTTTGGAAAATCTGTGAAAAGGATGATTCTACAGAAAGTCTGCTGCACATATCTTTCTCATTGACTTATCAAATATGTAAAGTTTTTTATAAAACTTTGCACAAGGTGTCAAATAAAGATTGCGCACGTTTCCAAGTCGAATCACTTTAAAAGATTCAGTAGATTTTGTGAAATCAACTTGACAAGTCATCTATGTCTAAAACTTTACTTCTGAGAAGTCGATTTAGACACCTATAACTTCTAAGACATTGTTCTCCAAGAATAGAACCTGTTTAAGCAAATGCTTTTAGTCACAAGTAGCTTACCTTCCAACTTAAAGATTAAGTGCTTACTTGCTCAAAACTCTAAACTGTAGAAGGAGAACTGATCAAAACATTGACTTCAAATTTTGCGCCTGTTTCAAGAACCAGTGAACACTTCTTCACATATGAATGTTCCTACACTTAATTCTCACAGCCTGATCACAATTAGGCTCTCAAACTTTAACCATAGACTCATTAACTCTAGACTTAGAAGTCTACAAAAGGATTCTTGAAATGCTCAAGCACAAATGGAGAATGCACAGAAATATCGGGCGCAACTTCTCTTTATTTCTGACAAAAATTACATCTGGATGAGAGAGCAATTCTAATCTCTTCAAAAAGTGTCTAATAACTTCTAATTCTCCTCAATTCTCATGCTCTACAATCTCTCATCTCGTGTCCCGACATTTTCCAAGTATATATATAGACAAAAGATTTACAAGCTTATGACTAATCAAAGACATAAGTGAGTTGGCTCTAAATTAATCTACATATGTGTACAATTCTTTATCTTCTGAATATGAACTTCTTTCATGCTTCATAAGTTGGTCTTTTCTTTAGTCCTTGACTTCCAAATCTTCAATTGTCGATTGCCCTGCACCAACATGCGGAAGCACGCGAACAACACAAGGAAGAAGAAGAAGCTTGGAGCACAACACACAATACTGAATGTATTACTAGAGAATGTACAAAGATAAGTAGCCCATTAGGGCAATAGGCATATATACAAGCTAGGGGAAAAAAACCTCCTAAAGAGGGAAAAAAGTGCCCCGATGGTCCTAGAGTGTTGACACACATCACTACCTAAATATATCAACAAATCCACCCTGGGAGTGATGTGGTGAACAAGTAGCTGGCACTCATGTATAAGGAAGTGCCAAGCTATGTGGAAATCACTCCACAAAAGGAGGTAAGCCCAAAGCTTTGCGAAAAGCTTCAAACTTCTCCCTAGGCAGAGCCTCCGTGAAAAGGTCTGCAATGTTCTCCTGCATGGGCACATATGCCAAGCTAATCTCCCCGCAATAAAAAGCACCAAGACTTCTTCGTGTATGGCTTCCAAAATCGCTAGTAGGAGCCTAGAAAACACAATAGTATATATGGATTCTGAAGAAGATAGGACAAGCAAAAACTCAAGAGATAAGGAAGCTTAGTGAGATATCATATCTACAACATGCAACAAAGAAGTCTACAAAGAACCACCAAGGGTATCAAAGGAACACAACAACTACAACTCGGATCACAAGTAGAAAAGAAGCAAGCACCAGAGAACGAGCAACTCAACAGAAACAAATGCCTCAAGCACCAACTACAAAATGGATATGGAGACCCAAGAAGTAGCAAGAAAAGGAACAATAAACAAAGCACGATTCTACTTGCACTCATGAAGAATCCATTGCACATAGAGTATGCATGATAGGGCCACATTACAAGGACATGCATTCGGCACATTATCTTTTCAACAAAACTAGTAGTGCACATTTCCATCATTGGAATAGGTCCTAGTTTCTACTGCCATAGGAATGACCTTACATTGTAAATAAATAAATGCTTTGGCTAGAACTAACTTTTGTTTTCTTTTAGGATAAAAAATCAAAAGAAGTGTGGTAAGAGACCTTACTTACTTGAGCAAGGGGGAATGGAGTGACACAAAGAAATGACATATCACTAAACCACACGTAACACATGAATTGGTTTCCACTAGAAGCGGATTCTTTCTTTATTACAAGTGCAGATGGCTTTTGAGGATTCTGAGGCAATTGTTCAAGAATAGGTGATGGACTTTCCTTTACAAAGTGTGACCAAATCCAAAGGTCATTGGTTTCGAGAGGACCAATCTATTGGAGAGTATCTTTTTTTTGGTAACAATAAAGATCATGGACATCGATCATCAGTTCTCGGTCATGTCCCAAGATTTCAAAGTCATACATGAACTCCCAACAACTGTGGATATAGTGACAAAGACAGGTATTCAAAAATACTTCGAGCTACCCATTTACAAACCGAACTTCCAATGATGCACTCAGGTGATGAATACTCTCCAACCAGCCTTACATAATCCCGTAGTGCTAGACAGAAGAGTCCTAGATGTCAAAGGAGAATGGGTGATTATCCAATTCACTCATGAATTGATTAAAGAAGCTTTTGGATGGAAAAGGATGGAAATACGGACCTAAAGAATGAAAGCCGAGGGACCAAGACACGAACATTCACGAACATCAATTGTATAGATATAGAAGAAGAAGTCTGTCTGATTCACCAACACTTTTGCTTTCCAAACATGCATCGCTACACAACACTGCAAAAAATCATAGTGCAGCTCTTATCTCATGCTATCAAACAGATTGGTAATGAGGTGAACATGACGCCATACATCCGAGAGTGTTTTTTTGAGGCTAAGAAGCAGTGGAACCACAAAAAGGTCTTGAATGGAAGTATAGCATTGACCATACTCATCTACCATGCATTAGGTATTCAGGATCATCTGAAGGAGATGCCTTCATCTTCAGAGATGTTCAAGTATGCTACATTAGCCACTATACCAAGGAAAAAGCAGGGAGTAAAAGTGGTGGAAGAGGCCAAAACCAGCTCTCAACCTCGAATGAGAGGAACCAAGAGATTAAGAGAAATGATGAAGGCAGAAGAAGCACTTCCTACTTCAAAAAGAGTACACGTACTTCCAAGGAAAAATATTGAAGACTCTAAACCCATTATGGAAGAGGAGTTAAAAGAAGCAATGGAAGCTACTCACTAATACATGGAAGGTCAAGTAAACGTGCCAGTACAAGGGCACCAGTATCAATAGTCTCATGAAGAAATTGTGCAAAGGAAGAGGCTAAAAAAAAGTCCATAGATATAGAGAACTTGGATTAATGAACTCTAGTTCATCCTGAGATACCCAGGAAGATCATGAAGCATCTCTGATGAATGTGGACATTAAAAGTGATTCAAAGGATGATGGCAATTGGGGTGAATTGAATCAAGTCATGGATTCCTTTGGGGTGGGAGGTACAAAACTAGATGAAATGCCAGATAACACAGCCACAAAGCTAATAAGGACAGGATCCTCTCAAGGAGAAATTCATGTATATGAATGAAGAGATGAAGATTCAAATCACAGAGACTCACTTAGATGGAGAAGCCCCAGTAAAGAGGCCAAACGAAGAGAAAGAACAGGAAGAAGTGGAGGAGCCAGAGCCATTCACTCCAATCTGGATGGTAGTAAAGCCTTCTCCCTTAGATGTTACATTTCAGGGGAGTGCTACAAAGTCCACCACAAATGAAGAAGAGGAAAAAGAGAGTCAAGTACATCTTCAAATAAGAAAACTGCATAATGCAACTATACATGTGGATAAGAAAGGATGTACTAATGGGGGAAGAATGGAGTATCCCTAAAACATGGCTAAATGTGGATGTGGCTCAACTCAAGCCCGTAGTGAAGCAGATGATACAAACATCCATGGATAATCAACAACAGATGCTCGACGCAAATGTAGATTATGACAAGGCTATAAGGAAATAGAAGCTAACGAAGCCATGGAAAAGTGCACTATGTTAACGGCTGATAACCAAAAACTGCAAGATCAACTCAAAGAACTCCAAAGCAAGTATGAAGCAGGTGAAGCTTTGAAAGCATAGATGAATGCTAGAAGTAAACTGCTCAAATTTCAAATAAAGGTATATATGGAGGAAGCGGATAACTTGAAAAATGGGAATAAAGGGCTTATGATTGCCCTGCTATGCAACCAACCCATAGAAGCACAAGAAGTGACAACAATCGATACCAAAGAATAAGAAGCTCAAATTGAGAAGTATGAAGATCAGCTGAAACAAGAGAAAGTTTTAAGAGACAAATGGGAGAAGAAATACATGCATGACAATAATGAACTTAGAAAAAGATGGAAGGTGGCAGAGAACAAACTCATTGAACAATGTAATGAGGATGCTAATCAAATGGCTGCCATAGGAGAAGAACGCCTAAAGAACAAAGAAGGAATCACACAAGAGGCCAAGGAAATCCATGAAAAAGATGAACTCATTGCAAATTTAAAGGCTCAAATAGTAGAGCAGGTAACAAAGGGGACACCAGTAGTTCGAAGATCCAAAGCAGTTACTGAGGAGACTGAGGTATATCCTCTTTCTCCCCCCATGTATCATTCACCTATAAGGGAGGAAGCAGAGCCGAGCACTGAAAGACAAGATTGAGCTATTGTAGAACTAAGCCGACATGAGAGGGCACTATTGGTGTCTCAACTTGCTGAGCAGTTTGAAGATCAAGGGGTAAAATTCATGAAAGAAGCAAAGATCTAAAGTAAGAGCTTGGAGAAAATTCTAAAGCTGTTTAATATACCTTACAAATTACTCAAAGAAGAGATGCGACAGTATATCAAGAAAACTACCAATAAAGAACCTGATCACAGTGTCTAATTCAACCTATAGACATTCACATACACACAAGAAGAGTTTGACAAAGCAGATCATGTGTGGAGGTGCAAATCTTTGGAGAAGAATCCAACACTAAGGGTACACTAGGAGTCAGCACTATACATGCTCCAAGTCAATCCATCTTTTTTCCAGTCCCTGGAAGACGCTCCTAGATACAATTTTGGGAAGCACAGTGCCATGGTAGCTTGAATAACCAATGGCTAAACTATCTACTACTACCTAGTCCGCCATGCAACTACTTACCAATAGAAGAATACATGGTGCAAATGATAGAATTTTGGTTATCCAAATATGCGTTTGTGCCAGATTTAGCCATCAAAATGACCAATAAAATATTGAGTATGATACTTATAATTCTAAAGGTCTTTCAACACGTGTAGTACACATTTTTACATTTTATCGGCATTAATCAGGGTGCAGATGCCTTAATTTTTTATTTATCTACTAGTCAAAGTTGCCTAATGATCATGGCAATCTACTCGCGGCTTATGTTTTTGCCAAGTCCCTACATGCAAAAGTTTGAAGAGGCTTTCTTCACAGGGTTTTTTGAGATGGACTTAGAAATATTTGTCAAAATATCTTCTAACTTAAATGCGAGATTGGTGGCCTACGAACTAAGCTTTTTTGCAAATCATAGACAGGCACCAGATGATGGAGTAAAATCAACCCAATGGAAAGATTTGATGATGACGTTTAGAGGGAGAGTCAAGCAAGAAGAGAAGAAGAAGATCAAAGAACAAAATACATAAATAAGAAAGAACTACCCTCTGCCCAAATCCCTGTAGGGGCATGCATCAGGTTGCAAACACAAAAGGACCAAGTCCCAAAGAGTGGAAACAAAGAAATATAACAACCATGACTTTTCATGGGAGGTTGCACACATCTTCCTCATCCATGAGGTGCGTGCAATGGAATGAAATCAATAGGTTAAAGAAAAGCACCAAGTCCCGAGTAATGGAGGTCCCTTAAAAGAAATAAGACATTGCACTTGAACCTTTGAGGCCTCCATAGATGCGTGCAATGAAAAGGAGTAAATAGGTTGGAGAAATACAACAAGGCCAGATGTGTGAGAACAAAGACATATCCAAAGACCAAAAGTTAGAAAGGGGAGAGGCTGAAAAGTTGAAGCAGGTGACTAACAATATCACATTCTTAGCCACTGGATGTGTGCGTGGCAGCTCAAATTAACACAACAAACTCAGATATGAAGCAAATCCTATCAAGGGATGACAAAGACAAAGAGGGAGAGAGTGTTGCAGAGGAAAGAAACAAAAAGAGGAGCCCCAAAAAATTGCAAATTATGAGCACAATTTTTCTTCTTCAAGTGCTTATGGAAACCCCATAATTCCATGTAAATGCACTACAGGCATCCTCTAGATGCATAAATTGCAAGCAATGTATCATAATCCTTGTAAATTATTAGGAAATTAGAGTTAGTCAATAAATTGCCGGTCTCTTGTGTCAAAGGACGAATTTCCCTTGCCATTGCTCGGTGCTCAGAAATTTGAATTTCCCGCCAAAAAACACGATTCCGACTGAAAAATCACGATTTCCATAAAATTCAAAATTTTTCAAATAAATACGATTTTCTATTTCCTACCTAAATGCTTTTTGAAAAGAACACGATTCTAGGGTCATTCTTAGAATTGCGATTCTCTAGTTGTGCTCAAAATCGCGATTCTCTAAATTTCTCAAAAACACGATTCGGAGAAGACACGATTTTCAGTGGGCTCAAAATCGCGATTTTCACAAATCACAATTTTCAGTCAAAAACACAATTTTTTGAAAACATGCTTCTCTGTGGCTCCAAAATCGCGATTTTCAAAAACACAATTTTCATCCAAAATCGCGATTTTCACGATTTTCAGAAAACACGATTTTCACTAAGGTACAAAATCGTGATTTTCATAACACGATTTCCAATCAAAATCACGATTTTCATGTCAAAAACACGATTTTGAGAAAACACGATTTTCATTCAAAATCATGATTTTCATGTCAAAAACATGATTTTGAGAAAACACGATTTTCATTCAAAATCCTGATTTTCATGTCAAAAACACGATTTTCAGAAAACATGATTTTCATTCTCAAATCACGATTTTCATGTCAAAAACACGATTTTGAGAAACATGATTTTCATTCTCAAAATTGCGATTTTGTGATCATTCTCAAAATTGCAGTTTTCACGATTCTCACTCAAAATCGCGTTTTTCACGATTTTCAACCAAAATCACATTTTTTGGGGATTGCTCAAAATAGCGATTTTCATAAGTGCTCGGCATCGCGATTCTCATTATTTCACCAAAATCGTGATTTTCACGGTTGCTCAGCATCACGATTTTCATGATCCTTCAAAATCGTGATTTTCACACAAAATCGTGATTTTTCCATAAGTGCCTGTTTCTCTGTTTTGACCCATAGGAGCCTGATTTGACATAACTTTTTCATCAAAAGTCCATTTTTTGAGCTCTATAACTCGTTGGAAAGCTTGTTTTGAATCCCTCAAGTGGGACCAAGAACCCAAGGGGACTCCAAAGGATTTTGAACCATAGCAAGGGGAAATTTTGGACTCTTAACCAAATCTTATGAACATGAGATCTAGTAGATAGCTAGGCAAGGATAAACAAAGCATTAGATCTTCTGAGGATAGTGTCAACCATACATCTAAGTCTTGGGCACAACAACTAAGTGGTTATCCTTACGTACTAAGCTCTAACACAAGTGACTCAAAAATGTCTTTTAGCATGGGGAAACCTGAAGGTGGCTCAGGAACTGCCTATCTACAAACACCCAAAGGTCCATATAAGACACAATTGGAATATATTCGGACCAACCAATCAGGTGCTCGCATCTATGAGGATGGCCTAAGGCGATGAGTGGTCCAACTCAAAAATCCAGATCAACCCTGTGGACTTGAACACCCAGTAGTCAAGCTTATGAGTTTGGAAACGTCATCCCTGAGAGTGAGATAGGAGTCCTATAGCAAGGAGATGTAGGACAAGAACCCAAGACTCCTAGAGGCAAGTCAGTTTTGACCAGAGTGATCACTCCAGATTGGATCCCTCAAGTCAACAAAAGCATAAAACTATTCTTGAATAGAGAAACAGAGGAAGCCTTTTGGAGATTCAAGCCAGATCAACCTAGCCAATTGGGCATAGTCCTCATCTATGAGTTCAAGGATCTAGAGACACCAAGCAAAGTTGTCTACCTAGATAACACATCAGAGAGAATGTTCTTGGTAACAGAACATGATAGACATGCATATACTTGGAAGACTGAATTGATTTTCCCTCCACCAAGATCCAACGTTTCCCATGGCCTCCAAGGAGTAGGATCATCCCACGATCATGAAGCCCTGAGAGAAAGAACTAGAGAGATACCTGAGGTAAGTTTTGCACACATTGTGGGTAGAAATAGATCAAGATCTGAAAATGAAAGACCTGAAAGAGAGAGACATCAAGCACATAGGCAACAAAGAGATGAAAATGATTTTCCATTGCCTAGACCCTGAGAGTACGCAAGAACCCTAAGACCCACTCAAGTGATCAAGGCAATGAAGAATTATTTTGACGGGACAGGAGATCCTTATGATCATGTGGCCGAGTTCAAACAAGTGTTAAGAGTTGAATAGTTTGAGGATTTGTTCACCCAGTACGAGGCATTTGGTTTGACTCTTAAGAGCACTGCCTTAGCTTGGTTTCAACCACTGAGTAGTCACAACTATCGCGATATAGGTCAACTACTAGACGAATTTATTGTAGAATTTTCCAAGAGTGGTATCAGGCATAACACATCATCTTTGATCCACAACTTCAAGCAGACACCTCAAGAAATAGTGAGACTAGCAGGTAGAAGGTTCAGATAGTACCTAAAAAGATGCCCTGCTCTAGAGTTACCCACACCAGCCAAACAAGTGGGTTTGTTTTTAGATGGCTTACTAAGCACCAAGTTAAGATCATGTGTACTTGAAAGAGACTACAAGGATAGAAGAGTGTGTGCAGACCTGCATTGACATAGAAGACAACTTGGGTGAGGAGTTAGGACTATCCAAACTCTATAAAGACTCTGACACTTGTACTAGTCATACCTCTAGGGCCTCCACTAAGCTAGATGAGATAGCATATCAAGTTGCCAAGAAGCTAGGAGTTCAAAATAGACAAATACCAAGAGTCACCTCATTGAATCGGTGTTATACTTGCGGAGACGACCACATGGCTAATGTATGCCCATTGCACAACCAAAACATGAGAGAAAGGAATGCTCCATATTGCACTATTGAGAGAAAATACACGAACCACATGGCTCAAGATTATCCATACAATAGACAGGTAGTTAGACAGAATTATCAGCAACCTTACCAACAAGGTAGGTATCAGAACCAATACCAACAGCCATATTATAGACCACAACAACAATATCAGGCACCATATAGGCCACAACCAGTCCTAGGAAACCAACCACCAACGCCTGCCAATGTAATTCTAGTTAAGTATGCAGTGGCACAAGAGAACCTTAATAGAGCATTGGTGCCAGTGACCCCAGTGATCTCAAAGAATGACTCTCATGCTCATAGTTCAGACTACTCCCATGAAGGTAGTCCACATGCTTATTACACAGAGTCACCTGAGCATAGTGAGACTTATCCATATCAATATGAGGCACCACCTATGGAACAAAATTGGGAGCCAGAATATTCCAATGTCATGTACACAAATCGTAACCCTAGGCCCCAATTGAGACAAATGAGACCACAAGCCCCTAGAGGATCATGTTTTAGGTGTCAGGGCGACCATTTCATTCGTGAATGTCCCCACTCACCAACTCTGGGACAAGGATAGAACATCACAATACAAGCCTTTTGTCTTGAGTGTGGTAAAGACCATCTCCCCAGAGATTGTCCAAGAAACCCCTCTAGTGCACCCAATGTCACACCCATAAATGTGGTAGGCTTAGTGGCAGATTCAAGTGCAAGTAGCAGTAAGGTGGCTCCTGTACAAGCAGTTACAGGGCACAAGCATTAAAACAAGATAAACTGGTAGAGCAATTGGAGTCAAGTGAATCAAGAGAGCCTAGTAAGAGGAAAACAAGAACATGAAAGGACACTAGAGAGAAGGCCAATAACAAGTGGAATAAAAAGTTATCGGAACTCGAAGAAAGTGTGAAAGATGCAAAAAGCAAAATAGAAGACATTGCCTCTCAAAATCCCTCGCATGTTGAAACTCCATCCACTCCACCTCATCCCACTCTGCCTCCCATTTTCCATAGACCACAACTAGGGTCTGTTCTCGCAGATCCAACCCGAGAAGGCTTGGACATGATGTTCAAGGCCTACCAAGCTCGACTCCAAGAAGGGCCTACAGCTGCAAATCTAGACAAGAGTTACCCTAGAGCCGACTTAGAGATTGAACGGACAAAAATGTGCATGAAAATGGTGGAGCTAGCTCAGGCTATGCTCGAGACCAGTCAATCATTCAACCAGACAAACATTGTCAAACCGAATTTGCATTTTCAAGGCTTACTAGAAAGATTAGAGCTGTTGGTAACAAGCCACAGGTTTCTTTACCTCCACAGGCTCAACCAGTTGTTGAAAGAGCAAGCTCACCACCAAGAAAAGCTTATGTCCCTGATTCCGTGGATGAGGGAGCACCTCTTTCAATTCAACGGTACTCTCAGAAGTTCTTGTGTGAAATACAATAAGAGAAATGGGCCAAGGAGAAGGGTAATCCTCCTCCTATTCCTAAAATTGATGATCTGCATTATCAATTTCCCCAAGACATTCCATCTATTTACGGAGATCAAGTAGAGCAACAAGAAGATGAAAGGTTAGATTTTTAATATAATACCTTAGAAGAACTACCTCAAATTCCAGGCCCATGGGAATCTGAATCTCTTCATATAAGAGCTCCCACAATATTGGTAAGACATGAAGATTGAGTGGTTCCAAGAAACATTGATGTTATGAAGAACACTAAGGTTCAATGTCATCTCACTATAGAAGAGTTGCTTAAAGCAAAACCTGAACTATGGAATCATGTGAAGGATTAGGTTCCAGAACTTGATTCTAATGTGCCAAAAGCAATCTCTAAGCAAAAAGTTCCAGAGATACCTCTCGATAAAATAGGAGACATGAGTGAAGGTGAAGAAGGTAATACATATCTTCCCATCACCTACCAAGGGTACACAACCAAAGCAATTGTAGATTCAGGTGCTGGTGTTGCTATTGCGACCACCTCCTTGTAAAAGCGATGGGGCAAACCCACATTAAGACCAACCAGAATGAAGCTTCAAATGGCAATTGGTCATTTTGAAAGACCTCTAGGATTGCTCAAAGGGATAACTCTAACCACTTGTCGTGTAGAGTTTGAACACACATTTGCTATATGTGACTTTGAGAAAAATAATGTCTATGAGATGATCCTAGGAAGACCTTTCCTACGACAACTGCAAATAGTACAGGATTGGGGAACCAACTCCTTGTACTTACAGCACTTAGGGGATACAACCAAGGTCAACTTGAAGGATTACACCTTCACAGATGTACCACCCCTACAATGGAATCCTATCCACAAAGCAAAAGAAGATTCTATAATTGTGCATTCTTGAATCTCACCTGATCCATCTTGGTTGCATGAAGATACTCATTTGTGGATGTGCAAGGTCACGGAGGAAGAGGAAAAACGCTTAAAGGTGAGAGAAGAAGGAACTTCGCGAGGAGATAGACCAGTTAGAGACCCAGCCTACACACCGATGATCTTTCCAAATGAGGAATCAAAAGGCCCCAAATCCAACACAATCCAGTCCACAAACCTTTACATGTCATCACCACTAAAAGCTATGATTCCACAATCAAAGTTTGGAGACTTAAACTCCATATCAAACCCCCTGACCCAATTTTGTAAATCACTCCACTCTTATGTAGCTGCATTTTGAATACATTGCACATCCAAAAGCATGCATCTAGGATGAAAACTAACCTACTAACCAACACTCACACACATCACAAGCACTTCACCCACTAACCCCTAACCACTGAGAATGTCATGTTAGTATTGTGGAGGGAACACCATAACATCTTGTTTCCTATGCAATGCTAATGTGCCTCTCTTCTTCTAGCAGATAAGCATCAACAGCTACAAGCAGTCTCATGGTAGAAGCAGCAGGTCCGAGCTCACTTGCAGGAGTAAGTACTGCAGGGATTAATGTGGATAGTCTACCTATTGATGTGCCACCAACTGAAAGACCTGTAGAGCTGCAACACCTCCAGCAAATACCTATACCGGATCCTCCCATAGGAATCATAGAGAGAGTCCATGCAAATTCTCATTGGTTCAATGGCATGCCAGGGCTCTTAGGAGAGGCCAAGTATATCTGAGAGTCGAAGTTGTTAAAGTGGCATGTACGTGTTGACATTTTATAGTTTAATTAAGGATTAATTGAAGGGTTGACTAAGGGGTGCAAGGAAAAGTTACAAGTCCCATACGAATGGGCATGAAAGTATGTATAAATATATTAGTTTGCTTAATGAAATGGGGATGTGCATTCTGGAATGGTTGTGTCATGGATTCATGTCGGTACTTCTTCTCTTTCTACCTCATATCTTTTGTTAATTTTGTACATTGTCTGATTGTAAGTATTAATCTCTGTCTTCCCTCTTGTTACATGGTGCCGTCTAGACGTACCTACCCTTGGCTCTACCGGCTGGAGCATATATGCCTCTCTTCTTGCTGTCTCCATTATCATTTGGTGTAGTGCGAAATTCATCCCTCCTCGTCGTGGTACTACCATGCGTCCATTGTGTCCTATTAAAGTCCATTATCCATTTGGCGATTCACGTTCCATGGCACATCTCCATGTCTCGTTGGTTCTAATGATTTTTCTATCGACTGTTGTTTTTCGGGGTGCATTCTTACTGATTGCACACCCACATGCATGATTCACGCATTATTGTTCATTGCATCCGGCATTTTCAGATGTTTTTATAGGCCATTCAATCGTACGCCCTAGCCTCGGATGTCTCGGCCTTGCTCTGTTCTGCCTGTTAACTCTCATATCCCATCGATGATGCTTAGTGCACCTGTGTGTATGATCATGGTTAGAACCCACAGAGGTCTATGATGCTAATCATCCTCTTCATGGCGCCGCTCTCTACATTTGTGCAATGTTTGTTCACATGCATCATGACACTAGCGTTCATCAAGTGTCACCATGCTTAGCATCCAATCCATGATGAGTGTGGTGCAGTGTAGTTTCTGCGATTATTATTGCTATCCATTCCGGTGCAATTCTGGTCATCGACAGTCATTCCAGTGGTCTGGTAATCTACACTTCCTAATAGCATACATCTATTGCTTCGGCTCCCCACTCAGGTGATGGCCTACTTGTTTCCTGTTCCTTCTGGTGATGCGCTTGCTTTGCTGTATATTGAGTTTGGTGATTTTTGAACTTCTGGTGTCTCCGGCATGCTCATCACATGTCATCTGGTGTACGATTGCGCATTGTTGATTGGTGTCCTCAATCGATAACCATCTTGCGGACATACCTCTTGGCACACAATCATATGAGAAAGAGGTCTTTTTAACTCAGCAAAGAATTGCATTGAAGAGAAGGCCCAACAGATTTTCCATGAATGTGAGGTCCTGTCGAGGTATCGAGCAAGCCCAATCCTACTAAATTTGTAGACGAGAGGAAGGAAGAATACAACAGGGCAAGGGCAAGAATTTTTAGTAATGTTGAAGTGGGAGGAAAGCAAGTAATTGAATCTCCAGCCATCGGAAGCATACCTGAAATTCTCAGTGTTTCTGTCATCGCATGAAATTCTAAACAGGAGCGAGAGAGAGACTTAATTGCAGTTCAGAGAGGAAATGGAAGGGTAGTTATTTTTTGGGATCGAAAGAAGGATCAAAAGGATTTAGACTATGATAGAAATTATGATAGATACATGCAGTGTTTTGATCCTAGGTTTGGAGTTGTAAGTCAAGCATCTCCATATGGTATTCAGGCAATGTATAGTCCTATAGTCAATTATAAGACAAAATTTCCTCAGCTAGTTGGTCCTGCTGTCCAAGGACAGGTTTGTGTGGAGGCTTCTATGCCTCGAGTAGTAGCAACCCCTATTCGAGGCCCGTGGGCAGGTATCCTCTTCGCTATGCTCATCGGCCACCAATTACTCTATGTTGTCTTGTGGTCATCGAGGACCCCCGCACAGTGAGCCATCGTACACGCCGTTCTGGTGCTTCCATTCCCGTGCTACTCCAGTGATAATTCTGGTGTGCTCACATATGAAGAAGCTTGCACACAAAAAGAATGGAAGCAAGCCATGAAAGAGGAGATCAAAGCTCTAAAAGATAATCACAAATGGGAGCTAGTGCCAAAGAAAGAAGGTATGAAGGATTTAAACAAACACAAGGCATAGATTATGATGAAGTTTTTAGCCCTGTTGCAAAGATGCAAACAAACCAAACATTAATAGCAATTGGTGCTTCAAGGAGATGGCCATTATATCAACTTGACATCAAAAATGCTTTTCTCAATGGAGAACTACAAGAAGAGGTATACATACGTGAACCGGTTGGATTTGAAGATGAAAACCATCTACTTGATGCAAAGCAAGTACTTGTTGGATGTTCTTTTCAAATTTGGAATGAGTGAATGCAAACCACTCACTCAACCCATGGACACAAATACAAAGATTTGCTCAAATGATGGAGAACTATTGGAAGATGTAACGACATATAGAAGCATTGTAGGATCATTAATCTATGCAAACATTACAAGTCAAAGTTTCAGCATACCTATGTAGATAGGTAGTCTATTTTGGTCGGTTATGTTTCCCAACCAAAACATATCCAAATTGCTGGATTTTTGGCTTATTGCAAGTCTCTTTGCATGCACTTTCTTTATCTCAAATATCTCATTCAAAGGACTTATATTCTATGAGATATCTGTTAGAGAGTGAAGTCTAGTTTTTTAGTATACTTGTGTGCTTAGGTGGTCTATTTTCGTAAGTTGAGATTCTTGAACAAACCTCATCCAAATTACTCGATTTTTAGCTTGTTGGAAAGGTATTTGTGTTTTCTCTCTCTGTCCCAAATACCTTCCTCAAAGGATATATGTTCATGGAGTTATCAGTCGGAGAGTGAAGTTTGGTTCTTCAACACACTTGTGTGGATAGGTAGTTGATATTTGTTAGTTGCATTCCCTAGTCAAAGCTTTCCAAATTAAGTTATTTGTAGCTTATTAGAAATCTCTCTTTGTCTACTATGACCGACTAAAGGCACAAGTCCATTTGAGTTTTGTATTAAGAGCAGCAAGCTATCTAAGGTGTAGCTATTTGTCCAAGTGCTAGACATACACTACACATTTTTGTTGCGCATAGGAGAACTCATTCTCAACAGAAATCATACCCAAAATTGTAATTATAGAAGCCCTTGGAAAAGAACTAGCCACCATGCAATGTAAAGTAGATTTAGGGCACTTATCTCCATCATTTGCTTTCTCAATTGTTGGACCCTCCTCAATTATGTTTATCGCCTTTGATTGTGTAGGCTGAAAGATTGCCTTGTTTGGGCATTCATGTCTCCGATGCTCTTGCTCCCTGTAGTAGAAAAACAAACTGAGTCTTTTTTCCCACTCATTAAAACAAGGGTCTTGTTACGAATGGATAGGTTGATGCCTCCTTTGATTTTCCACCTAAATAGGATTCTTATCTCCTTTGAATTTTTCATGTTTTTTTGTAGTAAGTCTTTGTGGCCTATGTCCCATCGCAATGAGTCTAGTTCTATTAGCCTTCTACAAATTGAACTTCTACATCTTCTTGAAATTCTTGGCCATCACAAAAGCATCCAAAAAATCAACACATCTAGATCCTTTCACTTGATAGTGAAGCTCCTCATGAAGCCCTTTGATAAACTTGCTCTTGAGAGCATCACCACTAACATCCAATGCATATTTGTGAAGACATCAGAACTTTTCTTTGGACTCATCAACAGAAAAGCTATGCTTATCACTCTCCTGTTGTCAAAAATTATGAAACTCCATCTTCTTCTCGTTTTCTACTTGCTCTCTATATTCCTTCCATAGAACCGGACTAGAATGCATCCAGCCCTACATATATGACTCCACAATAGTTGTGTGATGCCACACATGTGTAGGATCCCAACCTTTGAATTGGAATCCTCACTGAATTGTTGATGGTCAAAAAAATCTTCTAGCTCTTCAATCCATGCCTCCAAATCTTCATTGATCTTCTTCTCACCATCAAAATCATTCAATTTTTCCTTTTTGAAGACTCGGTTGAGGGAAAATTCATCCGCCTCCATATCTTCATAATTGCATTTCTATCTTCCTCTGACATCTCAAATGAGGCATGCAAATCAGCCTTAAAATCAGCAATATGCTTCTCATTAGAACCAACAAGTAGCATGGCATCAACATAGAAAACAATGATTAGAAGCACATCATTTGCACGCTTAACATGTAAGGTGCTCTCAGTTGGAATGTTCTCAAAACCATATGCAATCACGTAGGCATGTATATTTTCATGCCAGGCACGTGGTGCTTGCGTCCAACCATATAATGCCTTTTTCAACCTGCACACTTTGCTTTCATGCCCGCACAAAACCATGGGGCTGAAAAACATACACTTCTTCATGTAATTCAGCATTCAAAAATGTTTTTTAAATGTCCAACTGATGTACATTCCAACCATGGTGAGCTACAAGTTCACAAATGCTATGAAGAGTAGTCATTTGGCATGTGGGAGCAAAGGCCCAATCAAAATCAATTCCTCTTTCTTAAGCATAACCTTTTGCAACAAGACTAGCCTTATATGTGTCAACTATTCCATCAGGCTTATGCTTCAGCTCGTATATCCATTTAGTGCCCATTGCCTTCTTGCTAGGAGGAAAATCACATAAAGAACAGGTACCATTCTTCATAATAGCATCATATTCCTATTGCATAGCAGCCATCCAATTTTTTGAATTTTGTGCTTTATCAAACAAAACACGCTCATTCCCATCACAAATACTAGAGGTAGCCATAGCATAGAAATCTCATGTAAAAGAAGCACTATGAGAGCCTGAATGAGTATGATATGACAGAGGTGTATCAAATTTGCTATCTCGAAAGTTTACACTAGCCATTTTGGCATAATTTTTGCCTTGTTTATATCAATCATCTCATCAACAAGTGCACCATGTAAATCTGCATAAAAAATGCAATGGTCTACATCATCACATGAAACCTATAAAGGCTGCAAAATCGCCTCATTACACCAACACTTAACTGTCCATCTATAAAAAGAGGCAGCAAAGTGTCATACACATCTCTAGAGGTAACATAAGTCTACTTGCTACATGAAATTACTGGCTGAATTACATCTTCCATAAAAACAACATCATGCCTAGCCAAAATGTGTTTATTCTGTGTATGATACAGATGATAGCCTTTGCTTTCCGAATTGTATCAAACAAAAATAAATTTCACTGCTTTATCATCGAATTTCATGCATTGTTGTTTAGGCACTAATGCATATGCTAGACAACCAAAGACAATTAGATGAGCAAAAAACGGCTTGCAACCATGCCAAGCCTCATATGGAGTGATAGACTGCAATGCTTTAGTGGGATGCCTATTAAGTACATATGTTGCACACATAATATCCTCGAGCTAGAAACTACGTGGTAAAGCCTCACTCTTGCCCAAACACCTTGCCATCTCCATGAGTGACATGTTATTCCTTTCAGCAACTCCATTTTGTTGAGGTGTGTACAACACTGTACAACAATTTTTTATGCCATGTTCAACCAGAAATGCATTAAAATCAAAAGACATATACCCCCAATTAGAATGGAGAGTGCACATTCTACATGCTGAAAATTTTTCAACCAAAACCACAAATTTTTTAAAGAACATAAACACTTCAGACTTTGCCTTCAATGGATATACTCATGCATGCCTAGAAAAATCATCAATGAAAGTCATGAAGTAAAGGTAGTTCCCAAGAGAAGGTGTCCTCATACGACCACAAACATCATTATGAACAAGCCACAATTTCCGAGTAGCTCATACTGAACCATCTTTTGGGAAGGAGGAATGTTGCATTTTACCCAAAGTATAGCCTTCACTGACATGTTTACCAGGTGCCTCAAGTTTGGGTAGAGAGGACACCATTTTAGATTTCTACAGACATAGCAAACTAGAAAACTTTAGATGACCAAAGTGTGCATGCTAAAGCTTTGCATCTTACATAGCCTGGGAATCTTGAGTTGCACATGCTAAATCATTCACAAAGTTTGCATAGCCTATGACTTATACAACCCATGACATGAAATGCCAAAAGCAATAATGATGTCATCATTTGACAAATTATGAACTTAATATCTATCATCCACAAATTTCACCAACAACCGGATCTTGGCTAATGCTAAAATTGATAATATATTTTTTTGGATCCCTGGCACAAATAAAGCATTCAAAAATTTAAAGGAACTACCATCAGCAGTAGTCATAATGATCTTACCAACTCCCATGATAAGATAAGAGGAGTTGTTGGTGCATGTGATAGTATTCCCTATAAGGGTAGGCTCAAGTGAAGTGAAGAAACTATGCTGTGAGTTAATATGTTTGGCTGCCCCACTATCAAAGTACCAAACATCTGAGCCTACTACAGACATATATTGTTCATGACAAGATGGGTCACAACTGCAAACAGTAGTAAATGCCCATTCTTCATTCTACATAAGATTAGTAGACTATATTTTGGGTGTAGAGGCCTCTGCAACAACCATTCCAACCTCTTTCTTCTTTGCCTCTTTTGCAGCTAGTTTTGGACAACTCTTTATTGTTGGAACAAGTCCATGGCAATTCTAAGTGTTGGTTTGTGTCTTCAAAAGACATAGAAACTTGAAGCAAATGCTAAAGCCTTGAAGAGTTCACTTGTGAACTCACCCTTGTAGCTTTTGAGTTTTTATTTGATGTAAAAGTTAAAGAATCTAAAGTGGTTGAATCCACTTGATGAATAGGAAGAGAAATCCATGAATTCATGATTGAATTAGTTGGAGAATGAATCACAAAAAGGTAGGAGAATTGTTTTAGGTAAGCAAGATTCAAATTCAAATCTTGGCTCCAATCATCACTATATATACACATGGTTTAGTCGCAGGGTTTGAAACTCCATCATTTTTAGTGCTTGAACATGGTAAAGTTAGCTCTCTAAGTCTACTATATACTCCCAAAATTTCATTGCATTTGGAGTTTACGATTGTGAGATATATTCATTTGATGTCACCTATATCTTTACATTTTCTACCTCCTGAAAAGTCGAGATCACATACCTCATTTCCTAAACTTATTTCTCTTAGTATCCTTAATCATTTTTTATGAAATAACTCCCAATAGGTTGCATTTCTTCCTAGTTAGATTCCTCTAAAAGCTCTCTGGTCAATTCTAATCAAAGAGTGAGCACAGAGTGAAATAATGAAGCATTCATGACCAAAATATAAAGTTTCTTCATGTTGACTATTGGTCAAACTAGTCTCTTTTGATTCAAATTTTTGAGAGTGATCTTCCAAGGTACATAGGGTGTTTAATGAATAAGTTGGCAAGCTAAAAGGGCCCAATACATATCCGTGTAGTTCATTTGGCTAGTGTAGTGCAAAGTTTTTGCAATACCACTTCATCTTCATCGAGTACAAATCCTTCTCTTCACAGTCATATCAGAGCAAGGTTGGACAACATGGTAGATGGATTTCCTTCATCAATTGACAAATTGGATAGAGGTAACTTCTCAGCCTGGTGATTAATGATGGAAGCTTATTTTCAAGGTACAAATCTATATAGTTATATAGTTGGAGATGAAGTCATTCCAAGTTTGAGGAATAAAGGCCAACCTACACAAGAAGAGCAAGAAAGATTGAGCACACTGTGCTCCAAGGATGCACTTGCAAGGTCTTATCTCCTCAACTCTATCTCAGATTTTTTTGTTGCCTCACATTAGAAGTTGTAAAACATCTCAGGAAGTGTGGAATGCACTTGAAGCCTTCTTCTCTTCAAGTACAAAGGCTCGGAAGCATCAACTATGGTTGGACTTTACAACTTTCAAGAAAGATCCCAAACAAAATGTGATTGATTTTGTCACAAAGTGCAAGGACATAGCAGATCAGTTGGGAAGCATTGGAGAGGTAATATAAGAAGAGGAAATTGTAAGGCAGGTCATCAATGGCTTAAAGAAATATGAAAAGTGGGAAGCATTCACCACAACTATGGATCTATACATGGATATGCATGTACCAGATTTTCGTACACTCATAGGATAACTGCTTACTCAAGAGGTGAAGCTTATCAAGAATGGAGAAGGATCCAAAGGTAATCAATCTTCTTCTTTGTATATTGATAAAAGCAAGTACACAGAGAACAAAGGAATAGGAAAGAAAGTGGATGATGAATCAAGAACATATCAAGCTAACTATGCATGTAGAGGAAGACATGGTAGAGGTTGAGGGAGAGGGAATATAGCAATGCCTCAAGGTAAATCTGATGAGCATGTTTTCAACATAGAATCAGGTTGTTCCAATCATGAGGCAGGAAATGTGGCCCTCCTATCAGTTTTAGAAGATCCAAGGAACAAGCATGAAGTGCAAAAAAGTGATGATACAAGGCATCTGGTGGAGAAGATAGGAAATGTAAAAGCACCTAATGGAAACATCAACCTACTTAGCAAGGTACTCTATGTTCCTACCATCACAAAGAACTTGATAAGTGTAGGATAGATTGTGGAGAAAGTCCTACAAGTTAGGTTCACAAAAGGAGGAGCATTTTTTGAAGATCCAAGTCAAGGATTAAGGAGAATTGCAAAGGGAGAAAAGATAGCTAGATTGTTCACATTTGAATTACAAGACACTAGGAACATTGCTCTCTTTAATTATGGTAGTCAGACACTCATAGAATTGGAAGTATGGCACAAAAGGATAGCAGATATTGGTGAAAGATCATTAAAGCAAATCTGCAAGGACCAAAGTGTACTTGGACTCCCTAATTTGTTAAAACAACACATAATTTATAAGTGTAGTGCATCTCAATTTGGAAAGTCTCATAGGTTACCATTCATGAAGAAAGGATATATGCATGAAGATCTCTTGAATTTGGTTCATACAGATGTATGGTGACCTAGCAAGGATGCTTCAATATCTAGATCAAGGTATTATGTCTCCTTCATTGATGATTGCACTAGATGCACTATACTATACTTTATGAAACACAAAGATGAAGTCTTTTCATGCTTCAAAAGATATTTAGCTCTTAAGGAGAATCAAACAAGTAAAACATTAAAAAGGCTAAGGTCACATGGAGGGGGAGAGTACTTGTCCCATGAATTTGATTCTTTTCTTCAAGAGAAGGGAATCAAAAGACAAATTACTACAACGTACACTCTTGAGCAAAATGGACTGGTAGAGAGAAGGAATAGGACAATTGTTGAAGCTGCAAGGTCTATGCTAAATGAGAAGCACTTAACTAATTATTTATGGGTTGAGGATGTATCCACATCCACTTATTTGATTAATAGGTTACCTTCAAAATCACTTGATGGCATGACACCATATGAGGCTTGGAATGGAAGAAGACCAAGCTTGGATCATTGTAAGATTTTTGGATGTATTGCTTATGCTCATGTTCCTTCACAGGTTAGATTGAAGATGGATCCAAAAGCAGAAAGGTGTGTATTCATTGGATATGACAACAACCAAAAGGGCTACAAATTATATAACCCAACAACCAAAGGATTCTTGGTGAGTAGAGATGTAGTGTTTGATGAGAATAGTTCTTGGTATGAAGATTCGTGTAGGAAGATCAACTTACCTTATGATCTTGAAGAAGATTTTCCAAAAGTTGTCAAGGAAAACCCTCCTAAAATTGAAGAGTAGGATACCTCAGAAGATGATGAAGCAACTCAGATTTAAAAACTAAAAATATGGAAGTCTAAAGGTAAAGCTAAAATGCAGAACTTGGACAAGATGGAGAATCATCACATCATGGCCTAAGGAGGTCCATGAGGGAGAAAAGAAAACCAGAGAGGTATGGATTTGATACTTCTCTAGTTACTAAACATTCAATCTATCTAGCACAGGACATAAATCAAGAGGAACTCTCAACATTTGAGGAAGCAAAGAAGAAATCAGAATGGAGGCATGCAATGGAAGAAGAAATTGAAAAAATAACACTTGGGAATTAGTTGCCAAGTCTTCATCAATGAAAATGATAGGTTCAAGATGGATTTACAATTTGAAGAAGAACTCAAATGGCTCCATTAACACGTATAAAGCAAGGCTTGTGGAAAAATGCTTTGCACAAACTCAAGGAATTGACTATGAGGAGACTTTCTCTCCTATGGCGAAGATGCCTACAATCAGAGTCTTGCTTAGCATTGTTTCTTCCAAGAATTGGAAGATACTTCAAGTGGATGTAAAAAATGCATTTCTCAATGGATGGATAACAGAAGAGGTGTATATGGCACAACCACTTGGTTTTGAGAATCAAGTACATCTTGATTATGTGTGTAAACTTAATAAATCTCTATATGGGAAGAGCATGCAAAAACAGGAGCCCCAAAATTCTGAGACCTTGCTGTTGGAGGGCAATATTAATCGGAAGATTGTTCGCTAGTTCCAAAAATTTTGAGATTGCTAAATGGTATCCAAAGAGGAAAATAAGAAGAGTCTAGAATAATCATGCAGAGCGGTATAAGTTGTTGATGGTTGCCATGACCAGAGCATGACAAAACCAAGTGCAACACTTAAAAGGCAGTACAGATAAGTAACATTTGATGAGATTTTATGATTGATTTTACTGAAGCTATGATGGTTTTGGCAAACTACTTTACAGTCATTGCTCTGCTCATTTGTTCAGTTTTCAATCTTTATAAGCGTGAGATCTTTAATTTAGATTTAGGACTTAAGTTTTGTGCAGTTACTGTATACGTAAAGCTTGAGGAAGTGGAATGAGTTTTGCACTTCCAGATTTGAGAGCTAATCTTCCCTTACACATGTGCAGGTTTTTCTTGGATAAGTTAAGAATAGATCATCTTAATAAACATAGATCAAAAGCATTGTTTTTTTCCAAGTCTATATCCATATGCATGCATCGCATGACAGGTTCAATTAAGTCTTCCACCCAGAGATTACGTGGTTTTGACAAAGCTCTACAAGGATGTAATCTTTTATTTAAGGCTAACCACTAAATAGTTTTTAAGTCTGTTTTGAAACAAATTTCAATATTTTGCAACTGAATGTACATAGCAATAGATTTATTCACATTGTGTTTTGAATCAAGTCTTTGAGCATGTTGCAGACCAATTAGACACATAGCTATACATCCAAAAGATTTTTCTTTTCAAAAGAATTGAAACAGTCTTGTACAACTTTCTCTTGAATGATTTTCATCAGATATTCTGAATAGGGTCATAATCTTATTGAATACCATATACCATCCACTTCAAAAGGATATGGAGTCGAGTCTTGCTTTCTGCAGGCATGGTTTCTATTATCTGTTGGTATACATGAAAGATTCCTTCGAACTTTTTTGTAAATTCTAGGCATCAATGTGAATATATATATTCTCACTTGGCTTCATATAATGAACTCCACAGAAAGAGTATTTAGCAAGTGTGAGTGTATCCATATTGCTTGCGTGGTAATTGATATAGCTACAACATGTGTAGAGATATGTTGTAATGATCTCAATCGCTTAACTTGTGAAATCTTGAATTGAAGAGAAAATAACTCAGGATAGTATGTTTCTTTGTATGGACATATGATCCCGATCTCAAAGCAGAAGAAATTGAATTGTGCATTGAGTTTGAATTACACATTCAATTGATGAGGCCATTACTGGTGAATTACCTGGAAACCTTCTCTTGTTTTCTTGACCGTTAATGCATTGACATCTAAATGGAAACTCATTGGCGAGGGGGAAATTCTTGCATGGATGTTTCTTTTTGAGGTTTAAACAACAATAAATTATAAAGTTCTGTAATTGTAAGCAAGTCCTTTCATATGCGCTCTACTTTATTTAAGCGATTACTTTTGCGCTGCAATGACTATGTAGCCAGAACACACTAAAGTAGGTGAATCCATAAAACTCATATAGTAGAGTTTGGAGAGTTTTTTGTGAACATTAATGCTTTTTGACTCGTGCTATTATCATACTGGAGGATTTTACTTGTTGCTTAGATAAGGTACGTTAATTGAATTGTTTAATCCGCAGAGCTCAGATTCATTTCGTTATGAGATGTCATAATATGTAGTTTCATTCTCGCATATATAAGATTTGTTGTGCCCTTGAATAATAATTTTACTCAAATTAGTTCAAGCTTGATTCATTTCCCTTAGAGTGAGCACAAAGTGGAAAAGTTCTTTTGATTTATGCTCATGAATCTTATGATGAAGTTATCATCAAACAAGATATTTCCACATTAAGAAGAGCATTTCCAAAGCACTTGAAGTTATTGAATAAGGTTCTTTTTCTAAGCTAATCAATATTTGAGCATTTATCTATTTGTCACTTGAGCTCTGTAGCATAATCTGGACATCACCTATGATTGCTTCAAGCACCCAGCGTGTGTCGATCATTTTTTGGGAGGTTGACTTGATCCAACAACCATTACTTTCGTGCCTACACTACAGTCAAGTACGAAGGAGGAGTTTACATCGACAAGTTAGGTCAAATCTATGTAGTGATTGAAAACCCTGACAAGATCAATGAGAGAGGGGAACTACAAGGACAAGGAAATTCAAGAAGACCTACTCATGAAGACACTATGAATACCCCAAGTGGCAAGTCTGTAGTGGCTCAAGTCTTGAGAGGGGATTTGAGATGACTATCTGTTGAACATATATCTGATCCATGGGTCAGACCTACTTTTACAAATCAATTCACCCACCCGAGGAGCAAAAGTAAGCCTAGTGACTATCTATGAGCTGAAGGATCGGAAAGATGGGTCTAGAGTCAGATACCTAGACCAAAACCAAAGAAGGTATTGGCCAGTAGATGAAGTTGATATGTCTTAATTAAAATACATGGGGTTGCCTGTATTCCCTCCTCGAGAGAAGACAACTACCTCACACAACCCTTTTGGATCCCACCAAGGAACAGAGAATACAATGTCAGGTTGAGGAGATGCAGCCTGTGTGGTGGAGATACAACAGGGGCTTTAGGCATGCAACAACCTTACCCATACAATAGGAAGCCACCTCAAGGACCCAACCTATATTGTCATATTGAGCAAAAATATACCAACCATACTACCAAAAATTTCCCATTTAATAGGCAACCAAGGCCAATGACTCACCCCCAATACAGACCTTATGGATACCCTCACAGAGAGCAAGGTAGAAAGATGCCTAGATACAACCCTTATTCAGGGTCACAAGGAGCACCCAGACCTTATGAGCAAGGAGGATATGGACAACCATAGCCAGTGTTAGGACAACAACCACCCCATCCACAGAATGTAGTGCCAGTCAAATACACTCAACCAGAGGAAAACATGGAAAGACCCATAGTACCAGCTACACCTTTAGCTAGTGCAGAAACAACAAATCATGCATATGAGTAGACCTAGGGAGAATACTATCCTTATGATGCCATCCTAGTAGAGTATGACCAAACCTATGAACAACAATATTATGGTTATGAAGGATATGACAACTCATATGGACTAGAATATGTGAACTTAATGTACATTGCACCTAAAGCACCAGCCCCAATAAGACCACCTGCACCAAGGGAACCTTGCTACAGATGTAGCAGAGATCATTTCATAAGGGAATGTACATTTCCTTACAACCCACCACCACCTAGAACATGGGAAGGGTACTGCAATGAGTGTGGGAAGGAACATTTATTTACACATTGCTCCAAAAATCCCAATACGACTCATAACATTGCTCATATCAATGTAATAGAAGTGATTGAATTATCGATAAGCGAGAAAGAATACAATGTACCATTAAAAGCCATTACTCAAGCCTAATCCAAAGGACAAGTGATAAAAGAAACAGATTCTAAACATTAAATGGATAAGAGCCTAGAGCCAAAGATACAAATAGTAGAAGATTTGGAAGACCCACGAGAAAGTAACCAAACAAAGAAAATGCAAAGTTGGAAGACTAGAAGGGAAAAACTTACGAATAAATGGTTGAAGAAGAAAAAATAAAGAGGACAAGAAAGATGTAAAAGAAAGTAAGAAACCTCGGGAACAAGAAGTGCAAGATAACATGCCACCTAAGTCCCAAACCCAGAAGCCATACAAACTAGGATCAATTCTAGCAGATCCAGTGCCAAAAGACCTGGATATGTGGTTGAAAGTTTACCAATCCAGAATCATGACTGGACCAAACATAGAACAACATGAAAAACTCTACCCACAAGGAGAGCTAGAAAAGGAGAGATTGGCAATATGTAGGAAGCTTATACCTTCCGAATACAAGAATATCTAAGAGCCAATTCAATGGGTGTATAGAAAATAACGATCGAAAACAAAAAAGAATACCTAAAGAGAAACATAATGAAGAAGAGCAACAGAATCACCAAGTCGAACATATCTCAGTAATTCCAGAACTAGAAGCCAATTGGCCACAAGACGTGGGCCAAGATCTAGGAAGAATGATGGAAAAAGAATGAGAGCTCTACACCACCCTTTGAAGAGCTAGACATTGGGGAAAACCAATTGATACCAAATTTGGAAGAAGTATATGAAGAAGTTTCCATGTTAGGCAGAAATAGGGAAGAATCAAACAACATTTCCACATCACCAAATTTTTTGGGAGAATACTAGAGAGGGTCTATAGTATTTCATGCTCCTATAATATAGGGCAAAGAAGATGGGTCTTTAGATAAGACATCAAACAACCTAACAGAGCTCAAGAGGACTAAGGTACAATGCCTCTTGACAGTAGAAGAATTACTATGAGCCAAACCATAATTGTGGAAGCAATTAGCGGGACATTTGAGAATAGAATCTGAAGAGCCTACGAAAGAAAGGAGAGTAACAAAAGTTCCATCTACCATTCAAATCCCTATTGATAAAGTTGGAGAATTTAGTGAAGTAGATGAAGTAAATACTTGTCTACCCATTACTTTTAATGGATATATGACGAAGGCCATCTTAGACACCGGGGCGGGTGTAGGCATAGTCACCAAAGAAATTTGGGAAAAATGGGGAAAACTAGCCCTACGACCAACACGTATGAAGCTTCAACTAGCAGATGGCCACATGGAAAGACCCCTAGGAATATTGGAGAAGATTAAGTTGACTACCTACGGAGTAGAATTCTAACATACTCTAGATATATGCCAGTTTGGAAAAGCCAACAATTATGAGATGATTGGAGGATGACCCTTTATGAGGCAACTCGGGGTACTACAAGACTGGGGAAGAGATGCAGTATACGTACAACATCAGGGGACTACTAGAAAGATAAATTTACATACCTTTTCATACACGGTTGTGCCCCCACTACAATGGAATCCCATACATAGGGAGGAAGATGATTTGTCTATTCACAATGTAGGATCAAGTGACCAATGATGGATGCACGAAGATGCTCAATTATGGATGTGCAAGGAGGCAAAGCAAGAAGAAAACAAAACTCGGTTATGGCCTATTGGACATCAAAATTATCGAACCATAGATGATCCCATGTATATGCCTCAAATTCTCCCTGATGAAAGCATTTGAACAACATGGATGGATGGAGATTTTAGCCACCTTAGATATGTGCGTAAATTAGGAAGTATTAACCATGAATGGATGTGTGGATGAAAAAGGTTACGATGTAAGTTTCTACATGGTAATCCTTCACGAAGTGGAGGCAAGGGAATTGTTAGAAAAAGAATGGAGGGAGGAGTACGAAAGCATAGAGATGGAACCGGAATTCGATTCGGAGGAACGATATTTAGAAGCAATCCGGGCCGAGAATGAAGAGGAAACACCCAAGGTATTAGCGATAGAAGCAGCTCAGGCAAGACCGGACGGCGATGAAACATTAGATAAGGTAGAACAACCCCCAGATCTTTTTGAAGTCCGAGAGCACTTCAAAGGATATGAAGTAGATGAGAGGAAGATAGCTATTCAAATGCCAAAAAGGGAAGCTAGAGAAGGAGAAGCTTATGATAATAAGGAACAAACTAATAAAGTGATAGTGATCATGGAAGAAGGGGAAGAGAAATGTACGTATATTGGAAAAGACGTGTCACCTGAAGAGGAAGAAGAACTGATAGCTCTAATCAGAGAATACCGGGATGTATTTGCATGGACCTACAAAGACCTCAAGGGAGTAGATCCATCCATTTGTTCCCATAGAATCCCAATAACACCTGATGTGAAACCTTCGAAGCAATGCCCTTACACATACAATGATGTCCCTTCAACAAATATTAAGGAGGAGATAGACAAACTATTAGCAGTCAGATTCATTTATGCGATAGAGCACACAGAATGGGTGTCACCATTAGTGATAGTACCAAAGAAGAATGGGAAATAAGAGTGTTTATTAACCTAAAGAAAGTGAATGCAGCTACTATCCATGATAGGTACCCATTACCAATCACTGAACATCTCTTGGAAAGATTTGCAGGCAATGAAGTATATAGCTTCCTAGATGGATTCTCTTGGTATAACCAAGTAGCCATCACAATTGAGGATCAACATAAAACAGCTTTCGCAACTAAATGGGGAGTCGATGCTTTCAGAGTGATGCCATTCGGGTTCACCAATGCCCCTGCTAGCTTCCAAAGGTTGATATCTCATGTGTTTGAGGAATTCCTGAGGAAGAGTACGGAAGTATACATAGATGATTTATGCACTTATTCAGGTCAGAGAAATGAACACATTCCAAAATTACAAAGGATGTTTGAAAAATGTCGATAATATCAAGTGTGCTTGAATCTTGAAAAATGTGTCATTATGGTGAGACAAGGAAAGATCCTAGGACACATCATATCCAAGAATGGAATTTCCACGGAAGAAGGTAAGATTAAGGTAATCTTAGAGTTACCCATACCCAAAAATGCAAAGGAAGCCCAAGCCTTTCTGGATCATTGTGGGTACTATAGAAGATTTATCCATATGTAGGCCATAATTGCTAAGCCACTATATGGATTATTAACTCAATTCACTTGGATGGATGAATGCAAAAAATCATTTAATGAATTGAAATGATGATTAAGCACAACACCTATATTGAAGATACCCAATTGGAATAAATCATTCCATATCCATGTAGATGCATCTAATTATGCCATAGGATGCATATTAACTCAACCCACAGATGAAGGAAAATTAGACCATCCTATCACATACGCGAGTAGACAACTCAACCAAGAAAAAAGAAGTTACACCACCATGGAAAGAGAAGGGTTAGGAATGGTGTACGTAGTCAAGAAATTTAGACATTACCTCCTAGCTAACAAATTCAAGTTCTTTATCAACAATGAGGCCTTATTGTACCTAGTCAATAAGCCATGTAATATGTGAAGGTTAGTGAGATGTTTTCTATTGCTGATGGAGTTTGATTCTGAAGCAGTGATCAAAAAAGGGAATACTTATGTGAGAGTGGATCATCTATCTAGGTTAACACATGGAGAACCACCCAACGGAGTGGTCGAAGATCTCCCAGACACATACTCATTCAACCTAGAAGTATGTCCGAAGTGGGCAGAAAAGTTGATTCCAATACTCACACATGGAACACATCATAGAATCAACAAAGATGACTGGAAAAGATTTTTGCACTCACGTAATTTGCACACAGTGGTAAGAAGTGTGTACTATAAAGAACCAAACGGCATATTATTAAGATGTGTAGAAGAGGCTGAACAAGAGAACTTAATCGAGCAAGCTCATATAAATCAATGGAAAATTCATAAAGGAGCCCATGGAACACTAAGGGAATTAAAAAGATTGGGAGTGTACTAGAAGATATGCCAAAGGATGTACATGCACATATTGGAATTTGCCAAGAATGCCAAGAAAATACTCCAGAGAACCATACATCATTACAATTCTCTACAATAGCACCAGACTAGAGTAGGGCATTGGTTAAGTTCTTGAAAACATGTGAGCATAAGGAAGGAGCAAGTCTAGCAAGGAAGCGATCCCTAGAAGAAATGAGCAAGGACTATACTATAATGGGAAAGAAATATTTAAAAGAGGAAAAGACAATCAACTACGACTATGCATCCACGAAGGGGAATATTTACCTATTTTAGAGATGGCACATGCAAGTGCTACGAGAGGACATTTTTTGGTCGAAAGAACCATAAAAATGATTCTCTTTGCAGGCTTGTGGTGGCCAGCTCTACATATAGATGCCGACACTTATGTACGAAGTTGTGAGATGTGCCAAAGAACCTAGTATCCTATTAGGAGAGATGATATGCCTCTAAGACCCATGATTTGCATGAGAGCCTTTTCAAAATGGGGCATTGATTTCATAAGACCTATTAACCCTTCAACCAAAGGATCACATGTTGAATATATAATAGTGGCAATGGACTATCTAATGAAATGGATGGAAGCAAAAGCAACAAGGAAGAATGATGCAGAAACCACAACAAAGTTTCTCTTCGAAAATATCTTTACCCGTTTTGGATTACCTATAGAGAAAGTGAGCGATAGGGGAACACACTTCCTTAACGAAGTAATAGAAGCGCTAATGAATGAGTTTTTGGTGATTCACAAAAAATCAGCCCTCTATCACCCTCAAGCTAATGGTGAGGCAAAGAGTTCCAATAAAGTGTTATGTACAGTGTTGACCAAGATAGTCAACAATAGAAGGTCAAATTGGGACAAACAATTGCATCATGCAATATGGGCCTTTCGAGTGGGTTATAAGACAGCCATTGGAACTACTCCTTGTAACTTAGTAAATAGAATGCGATCTTACCAATTGAATTTTTAGTGCCTACTCTACGTGTAGCATAACACTATGAGTGGACCGGTCATGAACATCCAAGCGATTAGACCAAATTGAGAAACTACACAAAACAAGACTACAAGCAGTAGCAAGAATTTATGCTGCTAAATGTAGGCAGAAAACATATTATGATGCACATATCAAAGACAAAGGCTTAAAGGAAGGAGATTTGGTCCTAGTATATACATTGAAGCAACATGCCAAGAGATTGCAACAACGCGGATATGGATCATTATTGATAAATCGAATTTCAACAAGCGGAGTAGTGAATCTAGCTACATTTGACGGAGATGTACAGCCCAACTACATTAGCGGATGTAGAGTGAAACGATATGTAGAACCATTAACAGACCAAATGTTAGTATGACTTTTGGGAGCATAGAATCGAAAGAAGGAAGAAGAAGGAATTAGAGAAGAAGCTAGATAGGAAGCCTTAGAGTGTATCAAGACACAAAAAGAGTGGATACAGCAAAGGGATGAATGACATCCATAGGGAAACGAACCTTTACCCATGGCCAACTACCAAGTCAATAATACTATTAATACGAGCTATAGCATCTCCCAACCATACTTAAACCTAGGAATCAGAAACACACAGTATAAATTAGTGGATGCTTTTATTGACTCAAGAGCGGCTCTAAGCTATATACGAGTGGCGTTAACCACTCATCTCCAAATGACCATAAGTCCCACTAAGGCATGTTGGATATGAATTGGAGGTCAAATTATAGAATGTGTCGGAAAATCCCTAATGTCCCTTCACTTAGGCAATTCCATTATGGAGCAAAGAGTTTTGGTATGCAAAGACGACTGATTGAAAATCTAATCCTAGCACACGACTAGATTATTCACAATGAAGTCAGCATACATCTTACACAAGGATACATATAATCCAAAATAGGGCATAAGGAATTCTTTAGTTTGTTGGAAGAAAGGCCATCCCAAATCCATAATCTCATCAAACCTAAGGAAGCAAACTCTAAGGAGGAAAAAGAAAATGATTCAGTAAAGTGTATGTCCCAAGAGTGTTGGAGACCTCTAAATCTCCAAAGGCTTGATCTATATTGATTTAAGAACACCTCTATATCAGTTGTAGACCAAACTTTACACAAATGTTACCTTGATTTCCCAAATCATTAACTATCACTTCTCTGAGTGAAACCTTTTCTTCTTCAAGAAGTCTGCTTCAGAGATTAACTTCATTACCTGCACATATCTTCAAATTTCTTCAATCTAATGATACACATATCTCCATGCTACCTTTGCGCAATCATATCAACCATTAGACCTTCAAAAGAATTATTAAAATTCTGATTTGATCACTAATTTCAAAAGTATGTCAGAAACTGTCTTCTTGAACAAGTGACTTTGACATAGTCAACTTCTAAGGTTGATTTCTCATAGCACAAGTCCCATTTTGCTAAATTCTTTTAGCCATAGCTTCCTTACCTTTTAACTTAGATTTCGAATGCTCATTCATCAGAAATTTTACACTTTGCAATGAGATCTAAGCAAAACATTGACACGAAAAAGTGTGTGACTGTGAGAGGTCTACCTAGAGACTTTACATATACATGTTCCTATTGATCATACACACTTAGACCTTGAAACTTTGAACATATCTTGAGTAACTTCTAGTTTAGATGTGTACAAAAGATTTCCTGATCCACATGATCAGGCTGAGAGAAATCAGAGAAAGACTCAACACTAACTCCTGAAGATGAATCTCAACACATCTATCTCATAGACACTTGCTTCTAATAACTCTCTCTACTATTTATTTACATCATTGACTTATATACATATGATTCTAGACTCATCTTGTGTCTATTACATTATTCCTTATCATTCTAATGATCATCTAAACTCATAGTACAAGACTTTTTCATCTGTAATGTACATATGTATACAAGCTTCATTTTTGAGATCTCTTCACTTTCTTCACTGACTTCTTTGGCTTCATTTTTATTCTTGACTTGCTTCAAGTTCTTCATAATCATCAATTTGGGATTGCTTTGTTCCAACCGCTCCCCCTCAATCACTAATTGTGATTATACCATTCTTCTTTATTCCTGCCATCTCTTTGAACTTCTGTAGCTTAGGTCCATCTAAGCTTTTTGTCAACATATCTGCAACTTGCTCTTTTGTTGATGTATACACAACTTCAATATCTTTGTCAAGTACCTTTTCTCTCAAGAAATGGTACTGAATCTCTACGTATTTAGTCCTGGCATGAAAAACAGGATTAACTGCCAAATATAATGAACTCATGTTGTCTCCAAAAATAATTGGAGTACTTTGATCAGTTCCAGAACTTTTCAGTAACGTCTTTAACCATATCACTTCTTTTGCAGCCTCTACCATTCCTTTATATTCAGCTTCTGTGGATGACAAAGCAATTGTATGTTGCTTCTTAGAGCACCAAGAAACTAACTTATCTCCAATATAACAGAGATAACCATGATTTGAGCTTCTATCATGTGAATTACCTGCCCAATTTGCATCACTAAACACTTTGATTCTTGTATCAGAAGTACAACCATAATACAAACCTTCACTCAGAGTTCCCTTGATATATCTGAGTACCCATTGAGCTACAATCCAATGAGTTTTCTTTGGACAATGCATAAATTGTGATAAAACACCAACTGCATATGATAGGTCTGGTCTTGTCAAGGTAGCATAGATCAAACTACCTACCAAACTCTGATATTTCTTCATGTCACTAAATTCTTCTCCTCCATACCTGCTTAGTTTATGATTTACCTCCAATGGTGTGGTTGAATGCTTGCAATCTTCCATGTTGAACTTGACCAGAAGATTTTTCAAGTATCTCTCTTGTGTAACATATACTCCATGTTGAGTATACACAATCTGCATTCCTAAGAAATAAGACAAGTTTCCCAAATCACTTATCTTAAACTCCTTCTCTATTTTCTTCTTAAGCTCCTTGATTCCTTGAGCATCTGTTCCTGTGACAATAATATCATCAACATAAATGCACATATATGTGTACCCATCTTCACTTGCCTTTACTAGCAAGCTACTATTTGCTTTTGAAGCTTGATATCCACATTCATTTAAGAACTTAATCCATGCTCTTGGAGCTTGCTTCAAACCATACAAAGCTCTCTTGAGCTTACACACATAATCTGATCCAATTAAATCCATGAAACCCTCTGGTTGCTCCATGTACACTTCATCTGCAATATATCCATTTAGAAATGCATTCTTCACATCTAATTGTGATAACTTCCATCCTTTACAATCAGTAATAGCAATTAGAGTTCTAATTGTAGACATCTTAGCAACTGGACTAAAGGTTTCATCATAATCTACCCCATAAGTTTGGGCATAACCGTTAACCACAAGTCTAGCTTTGTATCTAGACACCTCACCATTTGCAAACCTTTTTGTCTTATACACCCACTTACATCCAATTACCTTCTGATTCCTTGGTTCCCATGTCTCATTCTCAAGTAGAACATCATACTCTTCTTGCATTGCCTTCTCCCAATTCTGCTTTCCTTAAGCTTCTTCATATGTAACTGGATCTTCTTCTGTCTTCATAATATAAGCATAATCTTTTGTTGTTAAGAAAGATGTATCATAGCTATACCTGATAGGTTCTTTTCTTTCTCTCAAAGATCTTTTGACCTCTGCATTTCTTGAAGTCTCAGCCACATTTGATTCTGGATCAAATCTTGGCCTATCTTCATCATTGCCTTGCAATTTACTTTTACAATCAATATCATCAATATCTTCTTCATACACCTTTACTTTGGTCTAGCTATTTCTCTCGGCGCTCGAGCTCTTGAGACTACAACTGCATGGTTTTATAAAAGTCTTGCCGCTATTTCTGGATGGCTCTGACATCCTTCTTCAACTGAATATTGTGGCCAATTTCTTCTTCCAGAGAGCGACTTTTCTGAAAGAGCTCTTTGTTGACTTTTGTTGAGCCCATAAAAGTCATGTTGGTCAAAGTCAACTACAGTCAAAGTCAAAAGGTCAAAGTCAACTAGTCAAAGTCAACAAGGTCAAGGTCAAAGTCAACAGGTGCAAAGTCAAAGTGCTGAGGTGCAGGTGTCAAAGTGCACAGGTAATGCACAATTAATTGTCCACAAAGGGTAAATTGGAGAAAGTGGGTTGCAGGTTGTAGAGGTATTTTCTCTAATTTCCCTAAGGTTCAAAGTGTGTTTTAAAGTGTTTTGGAAGGTTCAGGTGAACCCCCCCTTATGTGCAAAAGGAAAATGTGAAGGTATGTGAAGCGGCAGCGTACACACAGGTGAAAATATGGCCCCCCCATTAAAATTTTGGGTTTTAGTCTAAAGTCACTACAGGACAAAACAGTGAGTCGTTGGCTGCCACTTGTGAAGACAATCTTGGGACATCAAAGTGAGCACCAAGATACCATTGCAGTTAGGAGCGTACGTGATCAACACACTCAAATCAAGTCAAGGACCATTCTTGGATCAATCTTAGAGTAAGCAAGAGAAGCACAGTCTAAGTGAAGCAAGAAAGAGAAGTGCAAGGGTCACCAGTGTGCGACGCAGAGAAGTGGAGTTGCAGGAGTGCATAGAGAGTGACTAAGGGATTGTGCACCGTATGTGCAAAAAATCATGAAAAAACACAGGCGCTTGCTCTCTCTTGCACCTCCTAACTCCTTCTCACACAATAATGCATGAAAAATGGTGTGAATATGGTGAAAATGCAGTAAAAAACAAGAAATTTCTATGAAGATGAAGATGGAAAAAGATGGAGATGGTGATGATGATGAAATGAAGAAAAAAAATCAGAAAATGAACAGAAATGATAATTTTTTTACCTTCCAACGTCGCAAATCTATGATCTTACCATCACAACGCTTATCCTCGAAGCTCTCTCCCCGGTAGCGGCACCAAAATTTGGTGTAGCTCAAGCATAAGCACCACCTCCTTTACTTGTCAATCCGTGGAGATGTGAGGATTGGTACAAAGACCTTGAGCGAGCGAAGGCACAAGTGCGTGAGTGAAAGCACACAAGCATGCACACACATACACACACGCGCATAAGGTAAGATCAAAAAGAGGAACAATGGAAAGCTTTCTATTGCAAAGGAAATCTCTTACAAAAGCTCTATTCTCTAACAAGCTAACCTCAAGTGTATGAAGATGTGTGTGCACGTGATGGTAAGTGAAGTGATTAAGCTAAAATGCATGTGATTAGGCTCAACTACGTCTCCAACTCATTAATCCTTTGAAAATGCATGCCACAATACCATTTAGAGTAGTAAGCACAAATTTGAGCTTTTCTCTTAGCTCTTCTCGAATATGGTCAATAGTAGGTTCCTTTCGAAGCTCTCAATGAGACGCATCCATTGATATATTTTCAGTGGAATCTGACAAATGCACTTCAAGTTATGAGCAAAATAGTGAATGGTGGGAAACACCAACACTCACTCCACAACTCATAATGGCTCACACGCACACTACAGTAGTTCAAAAGCGATGGGAAGGGATAGTTAACAATCCTACACACACTTTTCAAGCATTACACCCACACACACACACAAAAGAGCATGGGGAAGGAGAAAATGAGTAGGAAAGAAGCAAATAGTCCCCCAAGGATCTCAAGGTCTCTTTGTAGTGTGTGCATGCCAAGAGAAGGTATTCATTCCTCCCCCTTAGTGGAAGCTTGGCGCAAGGTGTGCACAAGGATAAGCTTGAAGCAGGTGGAGGTCTGGTGCAGAGGAGGCCGGTGGCAAGAAGACTTTGGGATATTGGGTATTTTGTAATTGAGCACTCTGTGTGATTGTGCACAGAAGTATTGGCTTGTATTTTGCTTCAAACATTGTAATTGTCTTACTGTAATCAATCGGCAGAAGCTTCCAAGGTGTATTTCCTCTTCTGGTCTTTTCATTTTCTCCTACAAACCCTCAAACTCCTTGTCTAAGAATCCCCCAACAAAATTTGGCATGCACGGTGGGACCTCCAAGGAGATTTGAGCTTAGGAGAAACCAAGTGCAAAGCATAGAAGAGATCAAGTGTCGACAGAACCACAGTGCTACTTCATCAAACAAAAGGTAAATATTCTTATCAAGTGTCTCATATTCAGTGGGCTATGAGCTGCTCATGACCGGTCCCAAACATTGAGGGTCACCTGCAAGCAAACAAGAAGGAAGGTTGTTAGAAGGTCCTCCAGTCCACTATCTTCAACATCATTAGTCAAGAGCATGGCGGGTCAGGTAGACTTGGAAACTTTACTCTCTAGATTAAATATAAAGTTTCCTTCTTTCAAAGGCCTAGCTCAGGAGGATCCGGATGAACACATTAGAAGGTTTTTGGCACTATGTAAGACTAGAGGCATAATGGGTAGGGAGGATGCCTTTTTTATTCTCTTCCCTACCACATTAGAGGGATTAGCTGATAAGTGGTTCAACCAGTTTGCTGAAAACCATTTTATCACTTAGGATGTGATGAAAGATGCATTTAAAAATCAGTTCCAGCATGGCAACACTGCGGAGATTATCATAGAAGATCTAGAAAATTTGAGATTGGGTCCAGGAGACAATTTCCCAGAGTTTGTGACTAGGGCCAAAGCACTAATGGCTAAATTGCCAGATCCACCACACGATTTTTTTGTTAAGAAATGGTTGGCTAAGCCCCTACCAGTGGCCACCCAATGCAAAATAAAGGAATTAGTGTTACCTACAGCCTCCATAGAGGAGTTCATCAGCACAGCCACACGCTTGGAGTAGATAAGGTACCAGTATGGAGCAACTTCTTCCCAACCAACATATGGTACGGAAATGGAGGATCCAGTGATCCAGCTAAGGAAAGAGCTGGAGGGCTTAAAAAGAAATAAGCCCTACAAAGAGGAGGAGAATGTTGTTGCTCAGTTGAGAAGGGAGATTGAAGCACTAAAGCTCCAAAAGGAGGAGGAGGCCCAGGTAGAGGAATTGGCTCAGCTGCGACAGGAGTTGCAGGAGCTCAAAGGAGGTGGCATCAAGAGTGGACTTTGGTGTTCCATGTGCAGCAAGCAAGGTCACATAGTAAGTGAATGTCCTCTGTTAAGTGTGACTTGTCAATTATGCAGGAAAGTTGGCCATGAGGCCCATGAATGCCAATCAAGAGGAATGCCTGCAACGACATACTAGACACAAGGAGGACCCCCAACACCAGCAAATGTGATGGCTGCTGCACCAAATCAAGGTAACAACTATAATCCTAGACAGAGGAATAACTTTGGAAATGGGCCTAGGAGGCCAATCATCTGTTTTAGATGTGGAGAATGCGGGCACTATCAAAGTAGGTGCACCCTACCAGAAAATGCCCCTCCTTGCAGGAACTGCCCTGATGCAAGAGACCATTATACAAATTGTTGTCCTAAGAATCAAGCCTCTTCATCCGGGCCTCATATTCAAATGATTTCGGTGCACAAAGAAGAAGTGTGTGATCAGGTCAATGAGCCATCACCATCTACCAGGGTGGTGCAATTAGAAGAAATAGAATCTTTGATTGTGCAGACAAGAAGCAAGGGGAAGGCTCAAGCAGACATAGGAAAAGGGTCAAAGATTAAGGAATGAAATCAAAATAGAGAACCATCTGAAGATAAAGTCACCACAGGTGCAGATACAAGTAAAAAAGGAGATCTCATATGCACCAGTGATGCCATTGGGCATGCCTTCAACAGGGCTCATGAGGAGTTTGATAAGTCAATTGGAGCCCATGCTCTCAAGGAATCAAAGGCTTCAAAACTACTCAAGTCCATGAAAAAGGAGGTTAGTATTTTTTATTTAATAAAGATGGATGGGAAATTCATGTCAGAGTTATTGCAGATAATTGATGAAGCTTCCACTACAAGTTTGGTGGCAAAGACTGCTGTTTTACATAAAGGAAAAATTGTAGGGGAAGCACCCCTTACAGATTATAAAAGTCCTCGGCTGACAGTATCTATCCAAGGTCATGAATTTCAAGGAGTTATTGTGGATGGTGGTTATGGCATTAACTTGATGCCTGAACATACAATGGAAAAGATTGGACTCCACCCTTCAAGGCCTGCAACTTTCACTGTTACTTTGGCAGATCAGACCAAAGTAAGGTCCTTGGGAGTGATCCCAAAAGTTCCACTTGAAGTACAAGGTACTCTATTCATTCTGGATTTTGTGGTTTGAAGATTGCCCCAGGTTGAAGGAGGATTTCCCCTCTTAATTGGACGACCATGGCTGAGGCATGCGTGTCATTCATGATTGGGGCAAGGACACTATGTGGGTACAAAAGAAAGGGCAAGAGCTGACACAGATAATCAAGGAAACACTAGCATGATGCAAACAGTTGGTATATGCATGGAAACAGAATCGGAGGATCAACCCCAAATAGATTTCGAGGAAGAAGAGGATATTCTAAATTGGCTCCAAGCAAGCAACTCTTCCTCTTGTTTTGGAATTTTTCTTAATAATTATTGCACGACTGAAGGTTATGGTGAAGATAAGGAGAAAGTCCAAGTTGATGGATTGGGAGAGCCCGTCACAGACCACAGAAGGGGGCAGGAAGACACCCCTCAAATACAACTTGGAGGAGGATATGACAACCACAGATAAGGAGGTTACTGAAGCTAAGGCAAGGTAAAAAATTCTAGTGAAGAATGTTCTTTCCCAATTCAAGAAATTCCTGCAAGATGGATGCAGGACAAGGAGGAACACATTGAAGTCCAAAATACACCTGCTTATGAAGCAATGCACGAAAAGCTAGTAGAAGAAGACAAGGTAGAAGATGAGCACAAAGATAATATGGTAGAGAGAAATCCTGTCCAAGAAATACAATTAGGCACTCAAGACAATAATCGGCCAGTTTTGGTGGCCACTTGGTTGTGGAGCCACCCAGGACTCCTTGAAAAGGTAAAATCATTCTTGACCCATTATACAGATGTTTTTGCATGGCATTATAAAGACTTAGAAGGAGTGCCTGCAACTTATGGAGAGCACAGAATCCCTCTGGTTGATGGAGCCAAACCCATAAGAGGGAAGAGTTATAGACTTAATCCAAAATATGCTGAAGCTGTCTATGTGGAAATACAGAAGATGGAGGATGCAGGAATCATCATTCCTGTAGAACACTCAGAGTGGCTCTCACCTATGGTTATAGTACCAAAGAAGAATACTAATAAAATCAGAATTTGTGTTGACTTTAGAGAACTCAACAAGGTGACCATTCCAGATGGTTTCCCAATGCCTTTTGCAGAGCAGGTCATTGAAGAAGTGGATGGGCATGCATTATATAGCTTTATGGATGGATTTAGTGGCTATAATCAAATATCAATACACCCAGAGGATCGTGAAAAGACTGGTTTTATCACACCTTAGGGAACATATGTGTATGTAAAAATGCCATTTGGGCTCAGAAATGCTCCAGCCACCTTTAACAGAACGGTCAATCTCATTTTTGGCCCCCTATTGCTGGAATCACTTAGAATCTTCATGGATGACTTCTCTTCGTTTTCAGGTTCTCACAAAGAAACTCCTCTAGATTGTTTGGACCATCACTTGAGGCAGCTGCAGAATGTTTTCAAAAGATGCAGGGAGACTAAGCTAAAGCTCAATCCAAACAAATGTCATTTCCTTGTGACAGAAGGAACTCTCTTAGGACGTGTGGTGTCGGCTAAAGGTATAGCCCCAGATCCTGACAAAATCATTTCTATATTAAAGTTGCCTAAACCTAAATCTCCTAAAGAGATTCAGAGTTTCTTGGGGCATACTGGATACCATAGAAGGTTTATAAAAATGTATGCAGAGATAGCCAGACCACTGGCTAGACTTACAGGTAAGGAAGTACCTTTTAAATGGGAAGAAGAGGAGGAAAAAGCATATCAAACATTACGGGCAAGGTTAGTGTCTGCTCCTATTTTGATCACACCTGAGTGATAAAAAATCTTTCATATACATGTAGATGCCAGTGCCTATGCAGTGGGGGCAGTTCTGACCCAACCTAGTGAAGAATTTAAAGTGGACAGACCAATTCAATATGCTAGTAGAATCTTGACCAAGGTTGAAAGGAATTACAGTACTACAAAAAGGGAAGCCCTAGCAATGGTTTTTGCTGTCCAAAAATTCCGTCATTACTTACTGGGAGTAAAATTTATTATTATAACAGATCACCAACCACTAAAATACTTGCTCAACAAACCACAAGACACTGGTAGAATATGGAGGTGGTTATTGTTGTTCCAAGAGTTTGATTTTTCTGTAGTCCACAGACCAGTTAAAGAAAATGTTATGGCGGATCACCTATCCAGAATCAATATGATGAATCAAGCTAGTGGAATCAAGGATGATTTTCCAGATGCTCATCTGTTTGTTGTACAAGCTCAAGGTTGGTATTATGATATCAAGAATTTCATTAAAACTGGGTTGTATCCAGAAAAGGCTAGTGCTATGCAAAGGAAGAGACTGCTAATCAAGAGTAGACCATATACCTTCATTGAAGATAAATTATATAGACAGGGCAAGGATGACAGGTTTAGGAAGTGTTTGGAAGAAGAAGAAGTGAGGGAAGTCCTTCACTTTGCACATGAAGGAACAAGTGGTGGGCACCTTCCAGGGCATATTATGAGTCAGAGGATACTGGATGCTGGTCTATGGTGGCCTACACTATTTAAGGATGCAGATGAATGGGGAAAGGCATGTGACGTTTACCAGAGGTGTGGACCTAAGCCAACAAAGCAGAGACATAACCCCTTGATTGTTTCCACTTCCTGGCAACCATTTGAGAAGTGGGGGCTAGATTTTGTAGGGCCCATCTACCCTCCCGCGATTCCAAAAAGAGAGAAATATCTCTTGATAGCGACAGATTATGCGACAAAGTGGGCTGAAGCTATTGCCTCCCCAGACTGCACTGCCCAAATTGTTGCTGATTTCATTTACAGTAGCATCATTTGCAGGTTTGGATGTCCACTTGAAATTTGTACAGATCAAGGTACCCATTTTGTCAATAAAATCCTGCAGGAAATTTTCAACAGGTATAGAATTCTACATAGGACCTCCTGTGCTTACTATCCAAGAGCCAATGGACATGCTGAATCGACAAATAAGGTTTTAATCTCAATGTTTAGAAAGGAGTGTATGTTACAGCCCACTTCCTAGGGCATTGCTTATCACGGTACCCTATGGGCATACAGGTTAGCCTACAAAGAGGCCACGGGATATTCTCCATTCCAACTGGTTTATGGCATATTGCCCATTGAGCCCTTTGAATTTTTACATGGATCACCTAAGATAGCATTCATGCAGGGCAAGAAGGATTGTGATGTCTCTCAGAGGCTCGGAGCACTACATAAAGTGGAGGAGATTCGTCTACTAGCAACAAAACAATTGATAGAGACTCAGATGAAGAGGAAGGAGGCACATGATCGACATGTGTGGAACAACAACATTGAAGCAGGCATGTTAGTTCTTCTCCATAGACCTCATCTTCATACACAACTGAGAGGAAAATGGCTTCCACATTGGGAAGGACCTTATGTCAAAACAATGCTAAATTGGGGTGCTGTGGAGTTAGAGACGTTGAAAGGAGAGGCCTTGCCATTGGTCAACATATCAAGGCTCAAGGCCTATCATCAACACACTTGAAGAAGTATGGATCACCTGGAACTGCAAAATCTGTCCAGGTTGTACATAGCTTTCTCATCTCATTTTGCTCAGTTTTAGTAGTTTTCTTTATCAATTTCATTCTTGTTCCTGGTGTTTTTAGCAAACCTAGAAGGCATTTCATAACCTCTGCAAACATAAAACTTTTGGGTATTTTTGGAAATTTTTCTAGCAATTTAGCATTTTTCTAGCATTTTTTATCCCTTTCCGATGTCATTTTCTTGCCAAATAGGAGGAATAAAAGGAGGCTCTCTGTGGTTTGATGAAAGAAATTGGGCCTAGCCCTGTGGAAAAATTCATGAGAAATTTTTCAGAATTTTTGGCCATTTTTATGCTTTTTTTTTGGATTTTTCCTTCATTTTTCTCTATTTTTGGGTTATTTTTCAAAAAAAAAGGCCCCCCAGGGCGTTTTCTTGCTTTTTGCTCCAAAAAAAAAAGTAGCCGATGATTAACAAGAAGAAATGATGATGGTCTTCCACAATGTGGTATGTCCATTGTCTATTTAGTAGAAATATGACATTGCTTTTGTATCAATGGTTAGGCATACCTTCGAGTTTAGAGTCACGTCACGCATGAGCTTAGCACGTTGCACCAATGCCCATTGTATAGCATGTTATACACTCGTCAATCAATGGTCGTCCGTACCTGAAGGCTGAACTTCTGAAGGCTTGCAGTAGGCAGCAAGCTCATTCTAGAGTTCAGATTAAGAGACCTCCGACGATGTCATGACTCACAGTTGTGCAATGTGAATGGATATGCTTCATGCATAATGCACACGAACTTTTAACTCTAAGGTTGATGGCTAGGCGAAGAAATCGACTGATGCAAGCTACCCATTCACAATGCAACCTTCCAAGCTCCACGGGGCCACCGTTCAGACTTCACAGCAGTGAGTGCATGCTGTTTCTACTGCGTGAAAACATATAAGGGCGACGGCCCGACTCAGAAGTTAGAACTCTTTGGAAAGTCGAAGTCGATTCTCTGCCAATGTTATGCATTGTTCAATGTTAAGTCTGTGGAATGGTAAAATGTATAGTGTGTTCCGTGTGCAGGGTTGTGAATTTTACTCTCTAGAACTTAAAACAAAAACCCTATGCATATGCCTAGGGGTTTTTTCTTGCAAAAGTAATGCTCTCAGGGGCCCAACGATATATGCAGAGAATGAACCAGAAAAATCTCTGCAATTTTTGCAGAGCACCAGTCTATTTCCAGAGAAATTTTTGAGAACTTACAGAGAACCCGTCTATTTCCAGAGAAATCTTAGACGCAATCTGCAGGTTTTATATTATTTGTCCGGAGAGGCTTCAACACTGCAGGTTTTACATTAAGGCTTAGAGGTTGCTCAGTACCTAGGAGCCAGGGCCCATGGGCCAGTCATGACTCACATATAATAGAGGTTCGCGTTATATATATATATATATATATATATATATATATATATATATATATATATATATATATATATATATATATATATATATACACTCCGAGGATGCCGGACTCTTGAACATGGGCATCCCTTGGGATGCCCGGTCCTAAAAAGTGGGCATCATTTGATGCCCGATCGATGCTTTGATGCCCAGTTTGGGCATCAAATTGAGAGAGAGAGAGAGAGAGAAAGAGGAGCAAATCATGGCGGCCTAAAGTTGTGTCATGCGTGAAGAGAGAGAAATAGAAGAGTGATGAGAGAGAGGCAAACAGGGAGATGTGCGCTATAGATAAGAGATTCAACTATGGCTGTTTTGGAGAGAGAGAGAGATTGGAGGACTGCTATGGCGGTTATGGTCACACGTAGAAAAGAGATAGGAAGATGAATCGTGCATGCCATGAACATATAATTTTGACCATGTTTCATTCTTCATAGTGTTGCACGATCAAAACGGTTGAGAGCCATTCTTGCGCCTTAAGTTTTTGTTATTGAAACTTTGATGGCATATCATGCTTGACATTAAACATTTCCCTTTTTGTAATAATTCAAACTTTATCTAAATGAACTTAAGTCCTCGATTCGTAAGTAAAAGTAAATTGACAATAGTGACATTTAAAAAGTAACATCGATTCTCTGACTATGATAGGAAGGAAAAAAGTACCAGTTCTTGAACAAAGGGGAAAATATGCATTAGCATTTTTCATAAAAATTTTGATCTTGCGATGTAAAATGTGATAATACATGGTCCATTAATATTGAAGTCTCCTCGATTAAATTGAAGATTTCACCTATTTATGATTTTTCTTATTGCTGGTAGTGCCAAATGTTGTATTGCTATATCCAATTTATGTCAACATCTTGAACTGAGTCACTATGTATAGGTCTTATACTGCGAAGAAAAATTGAGTGATTCTTAATTATCATCGAAATTTACTAAATGAAACCCCTCCACCCCGTGGATCTCATTTGTGGATCACCTCTCCGGATTGGGTCGGTTGATGATTTCAAAGTTTATATGAAGTGAAGAGAAAAGTTATTGAAGACATGAAGAGCAAAGCAAAGTATTACACCACCCCCGTGGATCTTGCTTGTGGAACTTCTTTCCAGTTGATGATTTTAGAGTTTATATAAAGCGAAGAAAGTGATTGAAGACTCGAAGTAAAGAGTACACCTTGTGGAACTTTTTGGTGCATTTACTCTCCAGGTTACTGAGTGATTAGAGGCTATTGCGATTTATGAAGTGAAGACAATTATTTGAAGAAGACTTGAAGTAAATCTTGGACCGAAGACCGAATAAAAGAAAAGTTCTGAAGACCACCGAGACTCTTGCACGATTTCTCGCACTGTAGTGGGGAGTCTGCGTTATATTTGGCTGATCCGCACTATAGCGGCGGCATATTTGTATTTGTCCTGTTCCGCACTGTAGCGGATTTCTATATCACCGACCCACACGGGAATCTTTGTATCATTGAGATTTTATTGGAGGAATTTAGTTGCATTTCTGTGGTATCATTGAGCTTTGTCTGCACATCGTATCTGGATTCTTTCGCTCCCGATGCCTACGGTCTTTCGCGTGCGCACGTTGGCCCGTCTCTTCCGAGAGGGTAGGGGCCTTACGAGGATCGCCACACTAGAGAATGAGAGGGCGAGGCACCTAGTGCGCAAACGTCGCTCGCCGGATAGTGGGAACGGCGCACACACGGGGCCTGATCCAACCCCGTACCGGCTCTTCCCATTCACCTGACCTCCTTCTCCCGACACCTAAACCCAGCGTGAATCGAACATGTAATCTTCTGGGCACCTTCTCGCATTGTAGCGGGATGTTTACCTTATATTTGGCCGATTCACACTGTAGCGGCGGCATACTTGTATTCCTCCATCCGCACTGTAGTGGATTGAAGTGTTTCAATGGTGATGCACCACAGTGCGCTCCCCTTCTCGAGAGCTCCACGGCGATATGCTCGGAGTAGAAAACCGAGCTCCTGAGGTCGCACACAGTACTCCGCTGTCAGAGAGAAATTGTTACTCTTAAAATATTACAAAAATTAAAAGATTAATTGATTGATATAAGTTTGGTTAAATTATGGAATTTTAACTAATGTTTGACTTTAATTTTGCAGGAAAAGAAGTTTGCTGACCAAAATCAAGATGGGAAGTATTCATTTAAGTTTATTCAAGGGTATTATAGATGTTAAATCAAGGGTTACTTAAGGGGTAAACTAAGTTTTGGATGAAAATATAAAGATAATTAAGGGTTAATTATAGGTTTTGATCATACTCTAGCTAAATTACAAGGGTAATTATGGATTAAATGTATGTTCTAGCTAAATTGCAAGGATTAAATGTATGTTTTGAGCATGAATTATAGGGTTCTAGTTAAGTTTTAAGGTTAATTATGGGTTAAATATTCATCCTAGAGGGTTATGGAAGGTTAGAAAATAGGTTTATGGGTTAGTTGAAGTTATTTGATGTGGTTTAAAGTTAGTTGTAGGGTAAACTTAAGGTTAAATGATTAAATAAGTGGGTTATAGTCTATAAATAAATTATTAAATAGGTTAATTATATCTTAAGGAACCTTAGCAAATTAATAGGAATATATATTAATTATTTATTTCCACTAAGCCTAAGGTAATAATTAAAATGGGTTAAATTAAATCTTAGTCTAAGGTATAGTATTTATTCTAAAGTTTAGTATTTAATTAAATAAAAAGAAGAAGTGAAAGGTTATTTAAATCCTAAAGTTTTTACATAGAATATTTAAATGATTGATTGAAAATTGGGAAAAGATCTAGGAGAAAAAAAACCCACGCTTTTTTCTTGTTGAGTGTTGTTGGAGTGATGTTGAGTCAATTTAGGTAATTGGTTGAGTTATCTAAAGAGAATTGTAGGCTATGGTGGGCTACTCACATCTATTTAAGAAGGGAGTACGTGCTCACAAGTTCATGTGTTTTTTTTCAGGTATTTACTATGCTCTAGACTATATTCATATTGTTTGCACTTAGTTCTATGAAAGCTCTCTGACAGGAGGAAAGAGAGAAGACCATCTCTCTTGTCCTTCATTCATGGGAAAGCAAAATTTTTTACTTTTATTTTCTGATGTTGCAGAGAATTGGTGAGGTCGACTTTTTTTTCACTCTTCATTATTTTCTTCTCTTCCTCATTTCTTTGTTCTTCCTTTCTTTATTTCTCATTTTTCCCCTCTCTATTCTTTAATACCCCTCTTTTTCCCTCTCTTTCTCACTCTCCCTCTCTTCTCTGCCGGCGGCGCAGCAGCGCTGCGCGCGCAGCAGAGGGAGAGAGAGAGAGTTTTAATTTATTTTTTTTATTTTTTTTATTTTTTTAATGTGTTTTTTTTTTTTAATGGAGGTTTTATTTCCCCCCTCTTCCTCTCTTTCTCTGCCGGCGCGCGCGCGCAGCAGAGAGAGAGAGAAAGAGAGAGAGAAAGAGAGAGAAAGAGAGAGAGAAAGAGAGAGAGAGAGTGAGTGAGTGATTTGTTTTTTTTATTATTATTTATTTTTCTTTTTTCTTTTGTTTTTATTTTTTATTTATACTATTTATATATATATATTACTTTATATATTTTACTTATATTAAATGATGATTATATATTAAGATGTTTTTTGTTATATTTATAAGTATATTTATTAAATAACTATTAAAAAAAAAGGAAAATATGAAGTAAAAATATTTAGATACATGTTTATATATTTATATTTGTATAAGGATGGTTTAATATATGATTTCTATGTATACATTTATGTAATATATATATGTATGTGTGTGTTTTTTTTAAGTTATAAGATTGACTGTTTATAGTATGTTGTTATCCTAATGTTTTGTTTTATTTGCTCTCAGGTTATCAAGAAGAAGAAGAAATTTAGCCTTATTCTTTCCCAATGAACTCATTTTTCCATCCAACTTCTCTTTTCCCAAACATTTATCATGTCCATTCTTAGCTTCTTCCTTTCTTACCCTACCCTTAACCCAAGCTTCTTTAACCCTTAGGCTGATAGACACTTGAGTTCTTTTCCCAAGTATCAAGCTAGTGCATGTTAGATATTAGGATTTGAACCCATGTTAGTATTAGAACTTGGACCCATGTTTTATGTTAGTACATGTTAGAGAAGTTAGTTAATGTTAGGCATGTTAGGTTAGCTGATGCATGTTAGAAATTTATCCATGTTAGTGTAAGCATGTATGTGTTAGTAAGTGTTTATGCATATATATGTTAGTATGTGTTAATGTATGTTTATGCATGTATATGTTAGTGTAAGTTCATATATGTATGTGTTAGTATATGTTCATGCATGTGTATGTTAGTATGTGTTAATGTATGTTTATGCATGTATATGTTAGTATGTGTTAATGTATGCATGTGTGTGTTAGTTAGTTTATGCATATGTGTGATAGTATTAGGTATATATGCATGTATATGTTTAGTATGCATATGTGTATTAATATGTGCATGTATGTTTATGTATGATTATTTATTCATGTATGTATGTTAGTTAAAAGTATGTTTATTTATGAGTAAACAATGTATGTTAATGTATATTAAAATAATTCTGAAAATGAATTATTTATTGTAATGTATTTATCTTAATAAAAGAATGTATTTAATATATATGTGCTTTAGAAAGTTAATTACTTTAGTGTTAAATCCTAAATGAGTGTTAAAATTTTATAAAGATATACTAATTTCTGTCATGTGTTTTTTTTCAGCTATTGGCGAACTGGAGATACACATGTGACCTGAAGTTTGAAAAGCAGAGATTGTCCTTAGTTTGAAACTTTTATTAGCTTGTATAGGCTATCTTTTAGACTGTCATTTATAAACATCATCCTTGAGGTTGTATAGGACTTTGGTTATTAATTTAGTATCATCTTTTATGTCTAAAGAAAATTCTTCTAGTAACACCTTTCTACCTTCATCAACTTTTGAATTGTTGTTTCCAAAACCAATAGAAGATAAAGAATTAATAAAAGAAGTAATAGTAGAAGAATCTTTGTATGATCCTAGGACAACTATAACTTTACTTTCTACTGTTCCTCCTAGTGTTAGTGAAGAACCTTTTCCTCCAACTGTAGATAGAAACGAAGAAAACATCCAAGAAGAAACAAACGAAACTATAAAAGATCAAATAGTTAGTGAAAAGATTATCCCACCTTCTTATTTTGACGCAATTGAACTTTATAGGAACGCTTCACCTTACAGACCCTAGGAAAACTTAAAACTTGTACCTGTCCTGCATACTCACCCTGCGTGCGCCGTTAGCGAGACGACTGAATTGATCCGCCAGTCGTCAGAAATCGCGCCCACACTTTGAACCTGACGTGAAACAAACGGCCTTGCAGCTCAGGTATAAATTTTAAATTTTGCATTGCATATACATTCATACGATTTTACATCAGTGCAGCTGCATCTTCATCCTTGGAAGCTGTGGCATTTACGTGAGCTTGCAATCTTCTTGGTGTCGAGGGCTGGTCTTGTGACCTGAGCGCCTCCACGAAGATTGGCAAGTAGGAGAACCTCGTCACGCCACCCCTTTCATCAACAATTGAAGCACAAAACGTTTGCACCCATTTTAGCAAACTATGTATTTAGGTTTTGATTCAAATCAATAAATGTATTGAATTTCACAGAAAGCACTATTTTGAGCCTCATCTTCGAGCAGTTGGTATAATTTCTTTACCCTTACATTCTTGGGTGAAAAAGTTTATTTAAGGTTAAATTGCTAGTATAGTTTAAAGGCAACTGGTTGTTAAACATAGGTTAAGCGTTAATCATAGCTTTACTTGCAACATTTTTGCATAGTAAAAACTTATCAAACTGGACGCTAACGGAATTTCAGAATTAGTAGCTGAACATAAGGAAAGAGTAACAAAAGAAGTTCAGGATATAGTTAGAATTGTTCAAGCTAGGTCAAAACAAACTTCAAAAATGGACGAGCTATTTCAAATTATGATGCACGAGACGCAAGGACAAAAGGTAGTTGAAACGTTATTAAAGGATAAAGGGAAATTTACTGGAATGAATGTTACAAATTATTTAGACACGTTTGAGGAATTAGCTAAGTTACACGGTTTATCTGAAACAAAGTGGAAATCCTATCTTGGACGTCTGGCCATAGGTACTGTAAAAGCTACTATGGATATACATGACAATAAGGAATGGGATGAGTTTAGAAAAGAGCTGCATAAGGAATTCTACTTAGAAGACTACAGTCAACATAGTCGAGAAGGATTTATGAAATGGATTAGTTCACCTAAGCCTCACATTTCGTTAACTCAACTCCATAGTGAATTTATGAAAAGATTCTCTCAATTACCTGAACAGGATAGAGTTGCCCTTACCCCAGATATCATTTTATATTTCCTTAAAATCTTGACTCTAGATATAAGGGTAGAGGTTGAGCGTAGGCTTGAAGAACCGGGAAAGAAATATGGGCTTACAGATGACTGGGGTGTAGTGAAAACTGTAGTTGAGGCGGTTGCTCACATGATCCAACGTAAAACACTCCTTTATGAATCGATGTCTCAACCATCTTCCAATTTTCCTCCGATTCAGGCAACTAGGGATACACATATAGATTCAAAAGTTGAGCCTACAACATCCACATCTAGAGTACCAACCGAGTTACAATTTGAGATTTTGTTTAACAAGTTGGACAATATGATGCATATGCACGAGAATATGTCTAAAGAGGTAGCGGCTTTGCAGAATGTGGTGTATGCTTTAAACCTACAAGATAAACCTGCAATGCAAGCTCATCCGACTATTTATCCTCAACCAGTAAATGCTCCAAATCCACCATTAGTAGCTCCGAATCATCCATTAGTACCTCCTAATCCACCTTTTATACCTCCTAATCCTCCAGTTGTACCCCAACCAATTCCTCAACCGATTCCTCAAGCATTTAACCAAAGAAATTTCAATGAAAGGAGAAATGCCAATGTGAGGAGATGTATCTGGTGCAATGCCACAGATCATTTGACTTACACATGTGAAGCATTGAAAGATGCGAAAGAGAAAAGACTTGTAATTGATATTGACAAGCGATTGTGCGACTATAGAACACATTTACCCTTAGCTGCCAATTGGGGAAAGGGAGGGATGCAGAAACTGTATGAAAACCTTTCTGAGTCTTCGAAATCTGCTTCTGCTATTAAACTAGAATATGTTGATAGTGACTCTGAGTCCGAACAAACAAGGGAAACGAGGAACTATTCAATTGAAGCTTTGATAAAGGCGAGAGATGATATTATGCAGAAAACTGCGTGGAACGCTCCTGTCGATCAATTCTTGATATATTCGCATATTGCGAATGTTGAAGAGAAAAGAAAGAGGGATGATGAGCAAGATATAAATGATTCAGGTAGACGAATGACTAGAAGTAAGATGAGAGATGAGCCGAAGCCTAAGAAAGTGCAGTTTGAACAAGGCGAAAGTTCTAAAACAAATGAGGAGCGAAGAAAAGAAATTAGGGAGGGTAAACAACCTGTGTTTAGTGAGCCAATTCAAACATCAGACAAAGTAGAGCAAATTCCTAGAACTGAAACAAAACCTGAAGAGAAACCAGAAAAGAAACCAAAACGAGTACCGAAAGCTATTCTTATTTCTGAACTTGAACAAAAAGTTGATTCAAAAGAAATATTGTATGACATCTTATTAAAAAGTGCAGTAACAATGACTTTAGAACAAATCTTTTCAATAGCAAAAATTGAATTTAAGGAAAATTTTATTAAACTAATTAAAAGGAAGAGATTCCCTCTGTCACAAGAGGTAGAGATGCAAGATGTTGCCGATGTAACTCACTTGATTCATGAATCTCTTTCTTTAGACTCAGAGGATGAAGAAGATAATACCTGTAATGTGAACAAAAATTTCTTAGGACCGATTGTACCAGATGACGAAACAAAAAACTCAGAGAGTGATTTTAGAAAAAGTTTTTGGGCGAGAGGCACACCGGAGATTAAAGTTAACTTAGGAGATCAGAAGAGATCATATTCTGCTTTAGCCCTAATTGACTCTGGGTCTGAGATCAATGTGATTTCGAAAGGATTATATGATAAGTTTAAATGGCCTATTGATAAAAATCACGGCTGGATAATGCGAACCGCGGACAATGGTTGTGGATCACTCTTAGGAGCATGTGCCAACATACCTCTAATGATAGGTGGAATCTCTGAGACATTCCACTTTTTCATTCAGGACAACTGCTCTTATGAAATTATCTTAGGTCAACCATTCATATGTGAAGCCAGAATGGAGACTAAAGTAATAGATGACGGCTCAGCATACGCAAGAATTAGATCTAAAGATGATCTACAATCGCTCCAAGTTATGATAGTTAGCCCAAACCATGTACGAAATAGGGAACAAATTAGGAAAACACCTATCAGATCACAAGAAAAAATGCACGAGAGTCATTTACCTCTTAGTGATTCTGGAACATACTTTGATCAAAATTTTTACTAGAGACCATTGTTGAGCGAGACAACAGTGGTAATTGGTTTGATATCTCGCATAAATGTGTAAATAAAATAGAAAATGTATCTGTTTATTTTTCATCTTCAAAATTACAAATTCTAAATAATAAAGATATTCCTAGAAAAACTATAAAAAAATATGAAAAATATTTTGAAGATAAAGGATATATGTCTAAAACTGAAAATATTGAAAACATAATTGAAACTTCTTTTTCCTCTACTTTATTTGATGAAATTGACGAAACTTTACATGATGAAAAATTATTACATGTTATTCTTTTAAACTCATTAAATGAATATGATTTAATTTCAAAATTTATCTCTGACTTTCATGAAGTTCAAATTAATACAAAATATAAAACAGTAGATAAAAAAGTAAAACCTGTAGCTCAAGCTTTACCTGAAGGAAGTGATTTAAAAATTAAACAAGTAGCTAACGATCCTATCTTACGTGACATGTTTAAAATAGGTCATAAATTTACTGAAGAAACTATTAAATTAATAAAAATTGGAAATGAAAATTCTTTTTTATTACCAACTGAACAAGAATTATTTCGTGAAATGATTAAAAAACATGGTAGAGCTTTTTCTTTTTATCCTCAGGAAATAGGATGTGTAGACCCTAGATTAGTTTCTCCTATGATCATATTTACTGTAGCCCACATACCTTGGAATCTTCGCCCTATACCAGTTCCAAAGGCTCATTTACCTGAGCTAATGAAACTGCTTAAGGAGAAGATGAAAATGAAAATATTAGAACCTTCCTCTGCACCTTATTCTAATAGATGGTTTACTGTTCCTAAAAAGAATGGTAAACTTAGATTTATTCAAGACTTACAACCCGTAAATAAAGTTACTATTAGGAACGTGGGAACCGGCCCTATTGTAGGAGAATTTGCCGAAGCTTTTGCTGGGCATTCTATCTACTCTATGGGTGACTTATATTCAGGATATGACCAGTTTCAGCTTGCTACTGAAAGTAGAGTTATTACCACGATGAAGACTCCTTTAGGATTAGTTCGTATGTGTACTCTTCCCCAAGGAGCTACAAATTCGGTAGCACATATGATGAACGCGATGAATAGGGTTCTTCATGACTTTATTCCTAATGTGACCATGCCGTTTATAGATGATATCCCAATTAAAGGATGTGAAGAAAAAGAAAAAGATGAGACATTAGATGCATTAGGATGTAGGAAATTTATAGCTAATCATATTTTAGATTGTGAAAAAATTCTAAAAAGATTTGAAGAAGTAGGATTAACTTTTTCTATAGAAAAATCAGTTTTTGGAGTTAATGAAGTTTTAATTGTAGGACATTTATGTGGTTATTACGGTCGTAGGCCTTATCCTCAAAAAGTAGATGCTATTAATAAACTATCTGAAACCTGTAAAAACATTAGTGAAGTTAGACGTTTCTTAGGAGCACGTGTATTTTATGCAATTTGGATTCCGCATTATGCCCATGTAGCTAATCCATTGTACGATTTACTTAGGAAAAACAGAAAATTTAAATGGACTGAAACTCATGTTAAAACGATGAAAAAATTAAAAAATTTGCTTTCTAATGCACCAGTTTTGAAACGTGTAGATTATTCAAACAATAAACCGATTATTTTAACTGTAGATACTAGCCCTATAGGAATAGGCTGGGTAATAGGTCAAGTTGATAGTGAGGGAAATAGATATGCTATTAGATTCGGAGCTAAAATTTTGCATGAAACTCAAAGAAATTATCCACAAATAAAACGAGAATTATGGGGTTTAGTTACTGCATTAAAAACTGATAAAGAGTATTTTATAGGAGCTAATGTCATCATAGAAACAGATTGTTTACCTTTAATAGGAATGATTACTAACTGTTCTTCTCCTGATATAGCTATGTTAAGATGGATATCATATATTAAGTTTATTAATCCTATTTTAAATCATATTTCTGGTAAAACTAATTCCGTAGCAGATATGCTTTCTAGGGCTAAATTTGAAGATGATGAATTGTCTAAAACTGATTTAAATGTAATTAATTATATTTCTAATATATATGTATATGAAAAATTTAATGAAAATGAGTATGAAGGGATTTGGTCTGATATAGGTTATTATCTTAGTACTCTGAAGCAATTACCTATTTGGTCAGCTAATAGATTTAGAGATATTAGAAAACGTGCGTTTAATTTTTTCCTAAAAGATGGTTTTATTTGGCGACATGCTAAAGGGAAAATTAGATATCCTCAGCGAGTTTTAGGAAATAAAAAACTGCAAAATAAAGTTATGATAGATATGCATGAGACTCTTTGGGCAGGTCATAAAGGCTTTTATGCAACTTATGATAAAATTAGAGAAGCCTACTGGTGGCCGGGTATGTATGTGAATATACGTGACTTTGTTAGTACTTGTACTACATGTCAGGTACATTCGTCAGTTAGGCATAGAGAACCTTTGCACCCTACCTATCCTCCTTGTATTCATTACAAGTGGGTAGTTGATTTAGTGACCATGCCTAAAGGATTAGATAAGATGAGATATATAGTTTTAGCTAGAGAAGACCTGACTAATCATGTAGAAGGTAGAGCACTTCATACGAAAACTACTTTTAACGTATGTAAATTTTTGCTAGAAGAAGTTATTAGTAGATTTGGCTATGTAGAGAAGATAGTGGCAGATAGGGGAGAGTTAGATGCTAGAGAGGCTAAAGAATTTTTTGATCTGCATGGGATTCGTCTGTCTCTCACTACTGCTTATAATCCGGAGTCTAATGGTAAGATTGAGCGGGGTCATCCCTCTATTGTGAAGGCAATTTCTAAGGCCTGCAATGGTGATACGCGACAGTGGCCTAGATTCCTTCCTTTTGCACTATGGGCAGACAGGATGACGTATACTAGATCTACAGGATTTATGCCTGCAGAACTAATGTACTGTCAAAAGCCAATTTTTCCTATCCAGTCCCAGATTATTTCATGGACGACACTTTCGTGGAATAATGAGATGACTCGTGAAGATCTAATTTCAGTTAGGATTATGCAGTTAAATATAGGTAATAAAATGATTGAAGAAGCTATTCAGAAAATTAAAAATTCACGTCTTAAAAATAAAATCTATTTTGATAAAAAACATAGACTTAGACCTTGTACTATAGAAGTAGATGACTGGGTTTTAGTTTATGATAGCACTTTTGATACTCAGTATGATGCTAGGAAAAAATTAATTAAGAGATGGTTTGGACCATATGTAGTTGTGACTGTATTTGAAAATGGTACATTTAAGCTTAGAGAATTTGATGGTTCTTTATTGAAAAATTTGATTGCAGGAAAAAGAGTTAAGCTATTTAAAAAGAGAAATAATGAAGAATATGAAATTGAAGAAAATGATGCTGAAGATGATGCTGATGAAAATGAAGATGACGATTAAAAATCTATTTAAAAATCAGGTGAAACAGTTTTGATTAGAGATTCTTTAATTTTTTGTGTATATGCATAAGCATTACTGCAAGGATATGTTTCAATTTATTTAAAAAAAAAATAAAAATCATGTAGAATTAAGATATAGAAATATCTGAAATATTTATGATTGAAGCATAATAACTCGTATTTATATGAACTGAATCAGGAAGTTAAATAGAAATTTTGGAATTGGAAACTTGTAAAAGGAAAGGTAGTCTTATTTTGACTATATGTATATGCTTAAAAGAAATTTTATTCATTAGTAAATGGGATTTTGTATCTTGCTTTTATTTTTTATGAGATCTGACCTCTAAATAAAATAAAAATTAATTAAAAACTTCATACCCAACTAGTTTATATGTATGTGTCTGTTGTTAGTGTGCTATGTTGGGCTAGTAGGCGGGTGGAACAACCTTGGTCGGGTGAGCAAGGCCACGAGCTGCAGCTAGTTTCATCATAGGCCTAACCTATATGTTGTCATGCGCCTGCATGGGTCGGTAGGCGGGTGGAGTTACTCTGGTCGGGCGATCAGAGCCATGAGCTGACGTCGATTTCATGTAGGGCTGACATAGTTTGTCGTGCGCTATACCGGGTTGGCAGACAAGTGGGGTAAACTTGGCCGGGTGGACAAGTCCAGGAGTCGCACCCAATTTCGGTATAGGCCGATTTGTTAAAAATTAAAGAAAAAGCTGAGTTGGGATGAAGTAAGAAAAATGAAATGATTTAAGCAATAAAAGAGAGTCAGACCATAGGAAATAAAAGTAGGAGGCATATAATTCTGTTATCTGATGGGAAAAGTTTTCTTTTTGTATATGCTGTTATGAAGGATAAGTTACTTATCCTTAGCAAGTGACATGAACAGAAGTACTATAAGACTTATGATTTATTCTTATAAATATTTGTTTAAATGTGGATTCAAAAATATGACATGATATTTTATAACTTATTTCTATGTTGTTTTTTTTTACAAAAATGATTTGTACAAATCTTTTTAATTGCATAAAGTGTGAATGCATGATGTAATAAAATTTTGAAATGATTTAAAATTATTTTCAAAAGAATTTGATTTGTTCCACTTGAAACTGCAGGTTGGCCCATCGGGACGATGTGCAGGTTTAGTGGGGGCGGATGTCGGAGAGAAATTGTTACTCTTAAAATATTACAAAAATTAAAAGATTAATTGATTGATATAAGTTTGGTTAAATTATGGAATTTTGACTAATGTTTGACTTTAATTTTGCAGGAAAAGAAGTTTGCTGACCAAAATCAAGATGGGAAGTATTCATTTAAGTTTATTCAAGGGTATTATAGATGTTAAATCAAGGGTTACTTAAGGGGTAAACTAAGTTTTGGATGAAAATATAAAGATAATTAAGGGTTAATTATAGGTTTTGATCATACTCTAGCTAAATTACAAGGGTAATTATGGATTAAATGTATGTTCTAGCTAAATTGCAAGGATTAAATGTATGTTTTGAGCATGAATTATAGGGTTCTAGTTAAGTTTTAAGGTTAATTATGGGTTAAATATTCATCCTATAGGGTTATGGAAGGTTAGAAAATAGGTTTATGGGTTAGTTGAAGTTATTTGATGTGGTTTAAAGTTAGTTGTAGGGTAAACTTAAGGTTAAATGATTAAATAAGTGGGTTATAGTCTATAAATAAATTATTAAATAGGTTAATTATATCTTAAGGAACCTTAGCAAATTAATAGGAATATATATTAATTATTTATTTAATAGACACTTGAGTTCTTTTCCCAAGTATCAAGCTAGTGCATGTTAGATATTAGGATTTGAACCCATGTTAGTATTAGAACTTGGACCCATGTTTTATGTTAGTACATAACTTCTAATTTGGTGAAGGTTTTGACTTACTCTTGGTATAGAGGTGCTCTAATCCTAAGAGTAGGTTGTTCTTTTGGAGATTAACACTCTCCTTCAAACTCAAGACCTATGGAAGACTAAAAACCTTCATATCATTGCTGGACGTTTGTATCACCAAGACTCAAGTGGATTACTCATGAGATGTGTAGAAGAAGAGGAACAAGAAATGTGGCTTCAAAAAGCACATGTAAATCAATGGAAAACTCATTTAAGTGCAAACGGAACATGGCAAACATTGAGAAGACTAGGCATATATTGGCCAACCATGCAAAGGGATACATATAACTATGTATCTGCCTGCCCAACTTGTCAAGAACGGAATCCAGAAGAGAACTCTAACTTATGCTACTCCACCGTAGCACCAAGATGGAGCATGCCTCTAGTGAAATTCTTGAAGACCCAAGAGTACCCAGAAGGAGCCACTCTAGCAAGGAAACGTGCACTTGTAGAACAAAGCAAGGACTATGCTCTTATAGGAAAACAACTCTTTAAACGAGGAAGAGATAATCATTTGCGAGTGTGCATTCATGAAGACGAGTATCTTGCTGTTTTAGAGATGGCACATACAGGAGCTGCAGGAGGACATTTCTCTGCAGATAAAACTGCAAAAATGATTCTCTTTGCAAAAATGTGGTGGCCAACTTTACACCAGGATGCAGCCACATATGTTCAACGGTGTTGTTAAAAAGTGTTAAAAAGTGTTAAACTAGCGATGTTGTGTTACTGACAAACGCAAGTCGTTATCGAACAAAGATTAACGTAATACAGTGCTTCACCGTAAACTATGTTTAACTTTAATTATCATTACCGAAAGACATTACCACATCGTCGTGGGTTCTTGGGAATGGTAGGGGTCTGTTAAACAGAGGCCCTGTACTATTTTCCCAAATCTTCGTTACAACATCAAGCGTGACTACTCGTCTTAGCTCAGTTACTAATCAACATCAATACTTGGTTCTTAGATTCCTACGTCCGAAATTCTCCAGATCAACTTACTCGAAGAACAGAACAATTGTCCCTTCTACAGATTCATGAACATATAATATATCAAACAGAGTGAATCAGACAGATTCACTCACCACAATACTTCCCGAGACATTCAATTAAAAGTTACATTTACCAAAAGCAATAGTCTGTCGTCGTCACCGATGAATTCAATAAGACATACAGAACATTCTTTACAGTGCATCAATTGATCAAATCAACTTATGCAGTACTACATTCACTCATACTAACTCAGAGTACTTCAACGGTCGAAGAGCACACAATCTTACGATACGAAAACAGTACTCAACCACATAACCTGTCACTTAACATTCACTACGGTGAACTTCAGTATGAGCAGGCGACGCAGACAGAACAGAAATCAACACAAACAATACTCAGAGCTTCACCATAGTGTAAGTAAACTCTGAAAATTTCAGAAAGGGCATCCCTCTCTCTCTCTCTCTCTCTAAAACCATATACACAAGCGTCTCTCTCGCCATTCTCTTTACATTGCTTTATATATCCTTTTCAAGATGCGCGTACCAACTTTTTTGCACGGATTTTGATAATTCCGGTATATCAGGCGGTCATTACGTCTGTCCCACTCCGGCGGCCGTCTAACACTGGCACGCACGGTGGACTCGAACCTGCAAGTTCCACAAAAATTTTTTCAGAGTTATGTTCAGACTCATTAATGATGTTGGGAGCACCCTGTAGATTCTGTAAACTAACAGTATTTTCTTTGCCACTTTGGTGCGTCTGATTGTTTGTGTCAGTGTTCTGCTCCCGATTCACCTGTGTCTGCACCTGTAACAGTTCTCTTTGCAATTCTTGAATCGTCTGTTTGTATTCTTCAAGCTGATTTTCCTGTCGTTTAATGACTGTCATGAGATCGTTTTCATGGTTGGACACAAAACAGGACCGCCTTTGATCAATTTGGGGAACAAGTATACTCAGCCATCTTCTACAAAAAAGTTTCCAAGTATCATGTACATGATTATACAATTGTTGTTTCAGTGACTCTATATCTATCTTTGTCATCAACGTTGCATCCAATTCAACGCCTTCATTGTTTAACAACTGGGTTTCCATTTCCTGTAAAACTTGTATTCTGGAACGCAGAACTACATGTTCTGCCTGCATTGTAGCATTCATCATGGAAAAATTTATAATCTCTTCTTGGATTTGTTTCTGCACTACTACCTGCCATGGTTCAAAATCTTGAATAGACCTTGTGGTCTCGATCAAAGCTAGCACTAGTTGTTTGTGGTCATTCTGCATTTCCTTCAATAAACCGTCCTTGCTATTCACAGCATCCTGTAATTGTTTATTCTGTTCAATCAATGAATTGGAATGATTTTTATTGACAGTTACCTGTTCTTGTATGTTCTGAATGCTTTCCTGTTGTTGCAGTAGGAAGTCCGAAACTTCCTGCAACTTATTCTGCATTGTTCTCATGTTATTATCCGAACAATTACTCTGCAATATTTTTGTACTTACCTGTTGTGGTGGATCCTCCATTCTTCTTTTGGTTGATAATTTAAAAGGGGTTCCCAAAATAGGCGGCTGTTCACCGCCATCTGTTACCGAAAAAAGACTGTCCGGCATTTCTGCTATGTCCTTGGACTCTGCTATCTGTTCTTGCCCTGGTCTGCTTAGTGTCTGATTACAAATATTACTTACCTGTTGATATTTGATTAAGTGTGCATATTCGAATAAAGCAGCTAAAAAGACTGACAGACGACTACATTTTTGGGACCTGCGCTTGTCCCCGACAAAAATCTGTGTATACAAGTGGTTATACAGCCAGTGAGCCGAGCTGACTTTACCACCTCCTTCTGCATGTACTAAGGGTGAAAAATTCTCTCTAGACATTAAATCAAATCTGACGATAAAACACAGTCTCTCTAAATACCATTTGAATTGTTCGCGCCGAATGCATGTTGCTTTTTTCATCAGGTAATATTTTCTACGACCTTCGCAGTTTCCAAAATCCTTTCTCATGTCGTCATTCGAACAATTAGGAATACTGTCATCGTCATACAGAGGCACTTGAAATATTGCTGCGACTGATTGCGGTGAAAATTGTACCTGATTTAGAATTTGTCCTTTTGTTTGTCGCATAATCTGCAACTGAGTCGTTGCATCTTCATTACCTATCCAATGCTCCCATGGTAGCTTGGCAAACTGTAGTAGTCCGATTCTCTGAAGCCAGTTCTTATTCCTCATAGAATGTATGTCGAGTTCTATTTTGAAATCGGTGAATAATGCTTTGTTGTTATGTTGTGCCTTTGTCGTTGCACAAGTTGTTGAATCATCGCTATCATTCTGTAATGTAGTATCAGTGTCGTCTGATGTAGGCACTATCATTCTCTGTGCAGTTGCTCTCCTCCTGAGTCTCCATCTTAGGATATCTGATTCAGACATGGTTGCAAGGCTCGCCGAAAATAATATGCTGGAAGTTTGTTAACTAGCACCAAAGCTCGAAGAATACTATACTGAAAAATACTATGCTGGGCATACGCATTTTATAAGAACCAGAGCTTGAACTGCCATTTGCTGGAATGATTATATTTCATTCGGACATGACACTTCATTCCCCTTACCAAAATTGTAGCATAAGTAAAAATCATCATTCTGCATATTATTCCGTAGATCGATGCTGGACTTAGCAAGTCTTTTACATGTGCGAAAAAGTATCATGAAACAAAACCTTGGTATCATACTCAATTCGAACTCATCATTACATTGCGAAATCGCATGACCGAATTTTACTATTCTTCTATGAGACCTTCGAGGTACATATTCCTAGCTAATCTAAATGTACGAGCTATTTTTTTTAAGGGTTTCTAATAATTGCTTCAGAGTGTCGGGTTCTAAAATCTGCGCATCTATTCTGACGGAACTAAGTGCAATTGCTTCGGTGAGCAAAATTTCGGCCTGTGTTTGCAAAAAGGCCTCCTGTAAATAAAAATCGTTTGATAATGCCGCTTCTCTTGCTGTCTTCATGTCCGTTATTTGTTTTTACATCTCATTGATTCTGTCTTTCTGGTTGCTTACCTGATTATCTAATCTTCCAAACTGTTGGGTCTGGAATTCTATGGTTTGGTAGTAAGCATCCCGTTCTCTGCGGACATTTGCTAAGTCCTTCTGATATTTAGATTCTCTGTTTAGTTGGTGTTTCAGCATGTTGTTGACATCGTCTAAGGATTCTTTTGTTCTTTGTAACTCTTCTACTGCCTGCTTTGCTTCTCTCTGCTGCTCTTGGTATTTCTGTACGGTGTCCTGTAACTGGAGTCTTGTTTCTTCCAGTAGATTTCCTAGTGCTATTCTTGTATCATCTGTATCTTTGATTGTTTGCTTTAACTTTAGTATTTCGGTGTCGGCAGCTGTCACTAGTTTGTCTTTTTCAGCCAGTGCCTTATCTCTCTAGTTTGAGTGTTCTTCCTGTGCTTGGAGCGAAGCCTGTAGTTTCTTGATCTACTCACATAGTGCATGATTTTCTGCTCTTGCTGCTTGTAACTCTTCTTGAAGAGGGGTGATATCCGCCTCCATTAATTCCAATTTCCTTTGGAATTCTTCTCGTGCATCGTCTGTGACTTGTTTCAGGTGTTGGGGCAGTTGTTGGGATAGGTTTATCAGTAGTCTACCCATAGCTTCTAATTCTGAAAAAACTGGAACGGGGTGGGGTGGCAGAGGAGGGCGAGGTTGCGAGGAGGTTCCGGTGAGGAGTTGTTGTGAATTTGGAGGTGAATAGTTGAGGGAGGATGTGGAGGCTTCAGAAGTTCCGGTGTGGTGACTGGGCTTGATGGGACTGCGGGGTGGTTCCGGTTGGGAATTGGGGTTAACAGGCGGTGTTTTGGGGAGGGTAGAGTCAGTAGTTTGTGCCTTGTTCGTTTCTGCATTGTTTGCTTCTGTGGATTCCACTGCCTTCAGTAGATTGTCTAGTGCATCTTGATGAGATTGCTGTTCATCTACCTGTTGCTCTGATTCTTTTTCGGTCGAAATTATTTCTGTTTCTGCTTGATGTTGTTGTTCGTGTTGCTCAGTCGATGATTCATTATGCATTGAAGTAGCTGTATCATGGAATGTCTCTTCTTCGTTCTTTTCTTCTTCTTTATCGTCCTGTCTATCCTTTCCGGCTGAGCCTTGTGCTTTGCTTTCGGAGGAACTAATCCTGATTCGTTTCCGACGAAACAACTGATTGAGCTCTTCTTCATCTTCTTCTTCCTCATCTTCTAGTAGCTGAACTGACTCTTCCGGCCTGAAAACTGGTCCTCGTGGTGGTGGTTGAGCGGCGAGTATGGTTGGGAAGAGGAAAGAAAGGATGTGGGGAAGTCTGGATCGAGGGGTGGTTCCTTTGTTGACTTGTTTCATGATGGCGACGCACTCCTTATGGATTCGGTGAAAGAAAAATGAAGCGAAATTAACGGGTTCTCGTGCGGCAAGATCGATGGCGGAATAGAATGGGCGGGAGATACCGTATGTGTGTTTTTGGAGGTTAAGAATGGCAACTAAGAACTGTAATGCGGTTTTTTCAGGTTCGGGGCGACAGAGAATGGCGTATTCATTTGATGAATGGCGGGGGAAAAGTTCAGTCATGCAGCCTACGGGGATACTTGGGCCATTCTCGCGGCCTTGTGGAGTGAGGCGGAAGGCTTCGGCGAAGGCCTGGAAGGTTATTACGGTTCTAGATGGTAGGGAGGGGAAGAGCCATTGTCGATGGGGGATTGGGCTATGGCAGAGATGATTTATGCGAAGAAGGGATGGGTTTCCACTGAGTGCCATGGCAGCTCAGCGAAGTTGGCCAACCCTCGGATACGCAGGTAATCTCCTACCTCAGTAGGGATACCATCACAAAAGGCTGTGTAGTTCGCCAATGCTTCCATTGGGCACGCGAACACGAATACACAGAGCATAGAGCGCGAGTACACAGAACACAGAAAACACAATCACAAGCACAAAAACACCATAGCGTTTTTTTGGCGCAACCGAAGAGCTTAAGTACAGATATTACGGTGGGGGGTAGGAAGTGAAGGTTATCATTGTGCGGTGCTGGAATGATACTGCTTTCAATTTGGCATGCATGCTTGAGTAATTGGTAAGGAGGGCGGCTTATGACAAAACGCGGCTATTAAAAAAGAAAGAACTGCAGGAAAAATAAAGAAAACAAAAAAAACAAAAAAGATGCGGTCCACCGCTGAATGTTTTAATGCGGGCTAGCGGCATGTTGATACGGCCGCAGCTTCGAGCCATTGATTGCTTTTGGAAGTGAATTTCTGGTCAACGTAGTCAACCGAAAAGTGGCTGGACCGATTTGTTTTGAGATTTTGTAAGGGCCGAACCACCGTAATTTGAATTTGCCTGCGGATCTATTTGACTTTGCATTATAGAAAAGTACAAGCTGTCCTACCGAAAATACTGGAGTTTTCAGGTTTCGATCGTGTGTCCTTGCCTGTCTTAGTTGAACTTCATGCATTGTTAAAAAATTGAGCCATCTGTGTTCGTCTAATTCTCTGAGCGTGTCCAACCGAAATGACAGTGAGTCTTCCGGTAGCAGTTTCTGGGTAATGGCTACTCGTAAACTTGGTATAACTATCTCCATTGGTGCTATTGCTTCTAAGCCATAAGCTAATTTGAAAGGTGTCAATCCTGTTGTTAGCTTGTAGGTAGTTCGGTATGCCGATAACACTGCAGGTAGTAGTTGATCCCATCTTTCTGGTGCTTCCATGATCAGTTTTCGGAGGATGTTCAATAGTGATTTGTTTGTACTTTCGGCCAAACCATTGGCACGAGGGTAATACGGAGAGCTGAGTTTGTGTGTCACCTGGAAGGATTGGGTGAGTGCTTTCATTAATTGATTTACAAAGTGAGTACCTTGATCTGTCACCAATTCGAGTGGTAAGCCAAATCGTGGGAAAACATCATTTAACAGACATTTTGCAACTGCAACCGCTGTAGCAGTCCGTAAAGCCCAAGCTTCTGCCCATCTTGTTGCATAATCTGTACAGGTTAGTATGTATCTGTTGTTGCTGAAGACTGCTGGAGGTGTGATCGGACCGATAAAATCTAATCCCCATTTCTGAAATGGTTCAAGTGGCATAATAGGCTGCAAGGGGAAGAAGTGTCGTTGCAGTGGTTGTCCAGACCTTTGACAAGTATCGCAGTGTTTGACAAATTGGGCCACATCTTTGTACATAGTTGGCCACCAGAGACCTCCTTGTAGAATTTTCCGGTGAGTCAAATCTGTGGCAAAGTGACCACCAGTAGGGGTCGAGTGAGCCATCATGATGAATGAGTTAATTTCATGCGGAGGGACATAGCGGAGTAGGATTCCGGTGTGATCTACATAATATAGTTCTCCAGCAACTAACCGAAATCGGCGACTAAAGACTGCAATTTTTCTTCGTACTGCCTTAGCGGTCTCGGATGGAAAGCATCCTTCGGTGAGAAAAGTTAGAATCTGATCATAATATGTAGGTGGTAATTGTGATTCGGCAGTCTTATCAGTCAGTGGCTCAGAACTATAGATCGCTGGAGTTGTGTCATCTATGCCTATCGGAGCTTCACCGGAATCTAGACGAGATAGGAAATCTGCTAAGGCATGTGCATTTCCGGGTCGGTGAATAACTTCATAATCGAATTCCTGCAAGAGTAGCACCCATCGTGCTAAGCGTCCGCCTAAATGTTGTTGTCTTACTAGATAGACGAGGGCAGCATGATCCACATGGAATGTGAATTTCCGGCCTAGTAGATAATGTCTAAATTTTTTGATGGAGTAAATTAATCCTAGACATTCTCTTTCGGTGGTAGAATAATTCCTTTTTGCAGGTGCAAGCCTTCTGCTGGCATAATAAACAGGGTGAAACCACTTATGTGTTTGCTGCATCAGAATACTGCCGATCGCAATATCTGAAGCGTCGATAAAAACATGGAACGGATTGTCCCAGTCCGGTGGTTGTAAGATTGGGGCCTGCGTCAATAGATACTTGAGTCGATCAAATGTAGTTTGGCATTCTTGAGTCCATTCGAATTGGCGGGGAGTTTTTGTGATTAGCCTGTTCAGTGGTATAGCCAGATGAGCAAGCCATCGTAAGTGTCTGCCATGCCACCGCACTTGACCCATGAAGCGCATAACTTCTTTTGGTGTAGTGGGCATCGGAGCTTCTAATACTGCCGAAATTTTATCTGGATCTACTTGGATACTTTGTGCAGATACAATGTGGCCAAGTAACTTGCCACATGAAACCGCAAACACAGATTTGTTTGGGTTTAAGCAGAGTCTATACTCTCGGCATTTCTGAAAGCAGCACCGTAAATGGAACAGATGTGCTATCCACTTACCGAAAATTGAAAAATCATCGAGATATACTTGCATAAATGAAGTCAGATAAGGAGAAAATATTTCTTGCATACATCTTTGAAATGTGCTTGGTGCGTTTCTCAATCCAAACCACATTACCGTACAAGCAAAGACACCCCAATTGGTAATGAAGGCAGTTTTTGGTATATCCTCTTCAGCCATTCTAACCTGATTGTAACCACTGTATCCATCTAAGAATGAATACATTTCATGTCCTGCTACCCTATCAAGCATGGTATCCAGAAAGGGGATCGGGAAAGGATCCGGTACTGTTGCTGCGTTTAATTTTCGGTAGTCTACACAGATTCGCAGTTGCTTATTTTTCTTTCGCACGATCACAATTGGTGAAATCCATTCAGCATGTTCTACAGGTACAATGAATCCAACTTTTAATAATCTATCTAGTTCAGCCTTTACCTGAGATGCATAATGGGGATTCATCCGGTAGCTGGTTTCTTTTATCGGCCTTGCTTCTGGCTTCAGCATGACCCTATGCTGGTAGATACGGGGGTCCAATCCTTCCATGTCTTTGTAGTCCCATGCAAAGATGTCAGTGAATTCTCGGAGTAACTGGATTAAGCTTGCTTGAAATGTTTCTGGTAAATTTTGCTTTATTTTTACCGGACGCGGATGATCTTCATCTCCTAAATTGTAAGTAATCAGCTGATCTTCGGGGACATAGAACTAGTGATGTTTCTCTGTGTGTCAGTTGGTTTAAGAAGTTGCTGCAGTTCATCGTCATGTGTCCAAACAGTGTCTTCCTTCTTAGCCTCTTCTGTGATGGGTATTACTGTACAAACTGAAGCGTTCCAATTATCTACAACGGACTGTAGATCAATAGTCCCTAAGGAAATTAAGTCCGCGTTACTCTTCAGAAACTCTTCTTCTTCATCATCTGACAATCCATCTAGCATATGGACTAGTTCAGCAAAATACGGTCTAGCGTGTAGCTCGCAAGGTTGTATAGCATCTAATTTTACCACATATCTATGATTGGCATCTTTAAACGTAAGCTCTTGTGCGGACCAGTCCTGTATTACCTTTGCATGCTTCAGCCAGGGTCGGCCGAAAAGAAGGTTGTAATCCAAAGTAGATTCTGGCAAATCTAGTATAACAAAGGTCATTTTAAAGGTCGTACCTTGTAAAGTGATGGGTACATTTCGCACAAGTCCTACAGGATGGACTCTTGATTGATCTGCCATTCTGACAAAAAAATTGAACTGGCTCAATTTCGGTCCATCCTAGCCTTTTGCATAATGCCGCAGTCGCAATGTTAACACCAGAGCCTCCATCAATCAATACTTTCATGATCTTATGCTTCTTATACCATACTATAATCAAGGGAACTGAATGATCAACCGTAGAATCAGGTTCCGGTTGAACTGCTGCTGTCGCCGGAATACAAGAAGGTACCGGACTGATCTGTTGCTGGAACTGTTGTCGAATCCCAGGTACTAATGCTAGTAGTTGGCCTAGAGGCAGGGTGATAGATGCTTTGGATAAAATTTCCCAGGCCTGTTGAGATTGTTTGTCCTGCTCCTTTGAACTTGAGGTCTCTGCTGATGCAGAAGTTTCTGCTATTATGTCTACTGCTGATGATGGCTCCGCTGCTGCTTCCTTTTGTTGTGTTTCTTCCTTAGTTAACGAGGGTTGGGTTACCAGAATAGGTTCTGGAAAGACTGGTGGTTCTGCTGTGGTCCATTGACTAGCCTTGTTGTACATTCTGTGTTGTTCACGTATCCCTGGTTCAAATATTTCTGCTGCCGGTTGCAATTGTTTACCAGAACGGGTCTGGACTGTAGCAGCCTGTGTTTCCACCGGTGTGATTTTTACCATGTTGGCCATTGGATTTTGACGTTCCTTCTTCCTTTGATCATACTCAGCTGCATCTTTGCAAAATCTCCTAGTATGTCCAAATTCGCCACAAAAATGACGGCGTGGTGGTGGTAAATTGGGATTTTCCGGTGGTGGCCCGTTCTGCCAGCGATTTGGATTATAGTTGTTATTCCTCTGTCCTCGGTAATTTTGATATCCTTGCTGCTGGTTGTTTCTCATTTGTGGAGGCACATAATGATTGGCTATTGCCCTTGTTCTTGGATAATTGCATTGATAGTCGTTGTTCTCTGTACTCTAGCGTTGTATGCGCAGTTTTCGGTGGTGTGTCCGGCAATATTGCAGATAGCGCAGAATGTCTGATTAAGTGCGCAATTGGTGCTGGTATGTCCTGAATTTTTGCATGTGGTGCAATATACTTGTTTGGTCATATCTTCGGCAACATGTCTGTTTACCCACTCCAGATCTTCTGTAAATCCGCCGACTTTGTTTTCCAGCTGCAGAGTCATTGCTATGACTGCATCAAGTGTCATAGCTCCGACACATCTTATGATCATGATCTGCTTAAGTTGAGGAACCAAGCCATTGATGAACCACTGAGTAATAACATCATCTGGTAAGTTAGCATGAGCCGGTGGTAGCTACCTTAAGTGTGTTCTGAAAAGGGTAGCATATTCCTGTACAGATTGATTCACCCTCTGTCTGTTACTCTACAGATAATCAAAAATTTCGGCTGGATTCTTTTTTAGCCTGAATCGCTGCAGAAAAGCATTTCGAACTGCTTCATAGGTGCCGAAATGATTAATATCGTATTCTGTGAGCCACCTGGCTGCTTCATTGACAAGTGTAGATTGGAAGACAATGGCTTTGTAGGCCGGATTCGGTGGATGGTTGAGAACGGCGTAGCTTATCTTGAAAGTGCGTACGTGAGCATCCGGATCATCTCCTGGAAATCCACCAAACTTCGTGTATGTCACTCCCGTTGGAGGTGTCTTGGGTTGACATAACTGTTGTTGTTGTTGTTGTTGTTGTCCGTTCATCGTGAATGTATTATAACTTCCGTCTGTATTTTTGGTCTGAATATTTGAACTACCGGAATCTATATCGTCTGATGGCACACTTTCCGGTGAAATGAGCTTGCTTACTATGCTGCGAATTTCTGTTTCAAACAGCCTTCCTTCTTCCTTGATGTCTAGTGTATGAGAACTTGCTTCCAAGCACGGCAGTTGGGCTGAAGATTCAGCAAAAAATGCTAATTCGTCACCGAATAACTGAGATTCTCTTACCGAAATATCACCGGGATAAACCGAACTTGTGCCCGAATGCGGTGTCTTTTCGCCTTCGCTGATTTCTTTGCCTAGGGTGTGTCTAATCGTAAGTGAATCTAAATCTTTTTCCAAGAGTGTTAAACTAGATTCCAACTGCGTCTTGGTAGGTTCTGGAATTACTATATCTTCGACAGACTGTGCGGAAATAGTACTGGAATGTACCAGAGACGTAACACGTTCTACCGGAATATGACCGGAATCAGCTTTAACGTTCTGAACTTTCTTGACAACTGGGTCAGTCCTAGTTGTACTTCTACCTTCTAGAGTTGTCTTTAGTACTCCAGACTGATGGTTCTTGGGGTACGTTTCGCCAGACCGAGTAACTGGCATTTATCATTTTCCGTATTAATCGTGGGATATTACTAACGAAACAGTTTGCAACAATCTGGTTCTATTGCTACTGACAATCAAACAATAATCTGATTCTGACAGATGACTGGCAATCTTGATGCCACTTTCCCACAGACGGCGCCAAGTGTTAAAAAGTGTTAAAAAGTGTTAAACTAGCGATGTTGTGTTACTGACAAACGCAAGTCGTTATCGAACAAAGATTAACGTAATACAGTGCTTCACCGTAAACTATGTTTAACTTTAATTATCATTACCAGAAGACATTACCAGATCGTCGTGGGTTCTTGGGAGTGGTAGGGGTCTGTTAAACAGAGGCCCTGTACTATTTTCCCAAATCTTCGTTACAACATCAAGCGTGACTACTCGTCTTAGCTCAGTTACTAATCAACATCAATACTTGGTTCTTAGATTCCTACGTCCAAAATTCTCCAGATCAACTTACTTGAAGAACAGAACAATTGTCCCTTCTACAGATTCATGAACATATAATATATCAAACAGAGTGAATCAGACAGATTCACTCACCACAATACTTCCCGAGACATTCAATTAAAAGTTACATTTACCAAAAGCAATAGTCTGTCGTCGTCACCGATGAATTCAGTAAGACATACAGAACATTCTTTACAGTGCATCAATTGATCAAATCAACTTATGCAGTACTACATTCACTCATACTAACTCAGAGTACTTCAACGGTCGAAGAGCACACAATCTTACGATACGAAAACAGTACTCAACCACATAACCTGTCACTTAACATTCACTACGGTGAACTTCAGTATGAGCAGGCGACGCAGACAGAACAGAAATCAACACAAACAATACTCAGAGCTTCACCATAGTGTAAGTAAACTCTGACAATTTCAGAAAGGGCATCCCTCTCTCTCTCTCTCTCTCTAAAACCATATACACAAGCGTCTCTCTCGCCATTCTCTTTACATTGCTTTATATATGTTTTTCAAGATGCGCGTACCAACTTTTTTGCACGGATTTTGATAATTCCGGTATATCAGGCGGTCATTACGTCTGTCCCACTCCGGCGGCCGTCTAACAGCGTGATACAAGTCAACAAACGAAATATCCAATTAGAAGAGATGAAATGCCACTAAAACCCATGATGAGTGCAGAGCTTTCAAAAAATGGGGAATAGACTTCATAGGACCTATTAGGTAGCAGAAATTGGCAATGAACTGCTTGCAGCAAAAGAAGCACTCAGAGCAGCTATGCAAGAAATTAAAGAAGAAACTGAACGCATAGTACAATTAAAGACCAAAGTAGAAGAGAAAGCATCATTCGAGACACTAGTAGAGCCAAGACAAGAAAATCCTACTAATGAGCTAGAGGTACGTCCTCTATCTCCCCCGATTTATAATTCTCCAATAAAAGAGAAGATGGCGGAACCAAATGATGATCATCCAATGCCATATACTGCAGAAATAAGTCAGAAGGAACGGGCACTATTGGTGTCTCGGTTGACTGAAAATTTTGAAAATGAAGTCATCAAAGTCATGAAAGAAGCAAGGATTAAAGGTAAAGACTTGGAGACGATCATGAAGCCTTTCAACATTCCGTATGGACTATTGAAAGAGAAAACAAGATAGTACATAAAGAAGATCACACAGAAAGTTCCAGACGAACAGCTAGAGTTCAAAAATGACACATTCAACTATACTCAAGAAGAATTTGAAGCTGCACAACCTGTTTGGAGGAGAAAATTTTTGGAGAAACATCCTACATTGCGGGTGCACTGGCAAGCAGCACCTTACTTATTACAGGTAAATCCTTCTTTTTGTCCAACACCACGACAAAGAGAAGCAAGAGAATTTTTGGAAATGCAAAAGACTGGTCTGATCCATAAACAGTGGCTAAACTATCCACTACTTCCAAGTCCACCGCATAACTATCTACCTACGGAGGATTACATGATCAAAACCATTGAATTTTGGCTACAAAATTATGCAACAATACCTGATTTAACTATCAAGATGATGAATAAAATACTCAGTATGATACTTACAGTATTAAAGGTCTTCAAACACGCGACATATACATTTTTGAACTTTATTGGCATTAACCAAGGAACATATATTCTTGTTTTTGACTTGTCTGTTATGCCTAGCCGACCCAGAATAATGGCATATTATTCTAGGTTGATGTTTTTGCCGAGTACATATATGTAGACATTCGAAGAAGCCTTTTTCACAGGGTTTTTTGAAATTGATTCAAAAATCTTCTTAAAGATGTCATCCAACTTGAATGGCATATTAGTGGCATATGAACTGAGCTTTTTCGCGGATCACAGACAACCACCACATGATGGTGTGAAAGTAGAACAGTGGAAGCAGCTAATGATACGTGAAGCCAATCTGCTTAATGAAATAGAGCATAAAGTGTATAGAACATACTCCCGTCGACTTCCAAAGCCTATCGGGGACGACAAAGTTCAGGAGGGGGGTAGTGTTGAGGGAGAATCAAGCAAAAAGAAGAAAAGAAGAAGACAAAGAAAGAAGCTTCATTAAAAAGATCATATCTGAAGATACATCTCTGCAAGAAGCCCCACAGGGGCGCAACATCCATCTCTGCACAGAGCCCCGCAGGGGCACACATCAGGGAAAAGCACATAGGTGGAAGGAGGGACTAGGGTCAGCAACGTATCCATGAAGAAGTGCAAGACAATATTTGGTAGGTAATAATCCTTCCGCTGAGAGCGTGCGTTGTCAACAAAGTAAACAGGCTCAGAACAATACAACAGGGTCACATGTGTGCAACTAGGACAAATCAGAAGACCAAAAGTTAGAAAGGGGTAGAGGCTGAAAAGTTGAAGAGGGTAACTAAGAATACCACATTCTTAGCCACTAGTGGTGTGCGTGGCAACCCGACTTAACACAGCCAACCCAATATATGAAAGATCCTGAGACAAGCAGTAGACGGAAGCAAAGACTGTCAAGGGACGACAGAGACAAAGAGGGGGAGAGTGTTGCAGAGCAAAGAGAGCACAAGGCAGAGAAAAAGAAGGGCCCCAAAATTTTTCCGATTTGGACACCTTATTTTTGTAAATGCACTAGAGGAGTCCTCTAGATGCATCCCCACAGAAGATTAGTATCTTATTTTCCTATGTAAATGCACTAGAGGAGTCCTCTAGATGCATCCCCACAGAAGATTAGTAGCTTACCCATGTAAATTAGTAGGAAATTAGTATTTTAGTGAATAAAGTGCCGGTCTCTTGTGTGAAGGACCATTTTTAGGGCACATGTATATAAGTCAATTTGTGACTCTTTGTAAAGACTTTTTTCCATTGTGAGAATCAACAGCACAGAATTTCGAATTTGTGTCTTCACCTCTCTGTATCATCTTCTTTGTGAGCTTGTATGCATGTGTGTTGCTTGGAAAGAGTGTTAGGAAGTGTTTTCTATCCATGAAAGCTTTTGTTTGTTGTGGTTAAAGTGTGTGTGAAGTGTAGGAAGTGCTGAAGTGTAGGAAGGTCATTCCCATGACTCCGTATTTTGCTCATAACTTGACGTAAAAGCGTCAGATTTGAGTGAAAATACCAGCATTGGATGCATCTTCTCAAGAGCTTCGAAATGCATATGCTATTTGCTATATTTGGAGTTCGGAGTTGAGAGAAAAGCTCAATTTACTATTGGCTGCTGCACCAAGTATCGCGACACCATGACTGACAGCTCAAGCTTGTTTGGATTATTCTTTGCCTTGTTTGCACTCTTTGAGTAACTCATTTGCATTGATCGTCATTTGAATGCATGTCTTCATACACTCGACTACGTTTTGATACTCGTCGGATTAATAATTAAAGCGTGAATCCCCACTATATGCACTTGAAGGGGATTGATGTATAGTCTCTTTCTCCACAAGTCCCTAAGTTGGTTCTTAGGTACACAATGGATCTTGAAAACTGATGGAAAGTGTTAATCTCCAAAAGAACAAGTTACTCTTGTATTTAGAGCACCTCTATAACAAGAATAACTCAGATCTTCACCAATTTTAGAAGATCAATACTCAATTGTCAAATTTTCTAAACAAACTGTGAAGAAGGAGAATACACAGAAAGTCTGCTGCACATAAATCACTCATTGCCTTATCAATTGTGTGAAGTTTTTGATAAGACTTTGTATGAGGTGTCGCCTATAGATTGCGCTCCTTCTTCAAGTTGAATCACTCCAAAAGATTCAGTAGAACTTGAGAAATGATCTCAACAACTCACCTATGTCTAAAACTGTTCTTCTGAGAAGTCGATTTAGACACCTATGACTTTAAACCTTTGGTTCTCTCAATCTAGAACCCGTTTCTACAAATGCTTTTAGCGACAAGTAGCTTACCTTCCAACTTAAAGATTAAGTACTTGCTTGCTCAAAACTTTAAACTGTGGAAGGAGAATTGATCAAAACATTCGTATCAAATTTTGCACCTCTTGTAACGTCACTTCTTCTCATTCACATATGCAAATGTTCCTACACTTAATTCTCTCAGCCTGATCACAATTGGAAGCTAAAAATTTGTATAGAGGTCGATTACCTATAGACTTAGACTTGTACAAAAGCATCTCACAAAAGATCTAACACAGAAGGAGAAAACTCATAAATATCGGGCGCAACATTTTCTTCATTTCAGAGAAAAATTACAACTGAGTGATGAGAGAGTCTTAACTCACTTCTAAGATGTCTAATGACACATACAACTTCTGATTACTCTATTCTCATGCTCTCTCATGCTTTCTCCGACATTTTCATAGTATATATATACAAAAAATTTACAACCTTATGACTTCTCAAAGTCTAACATAGAAACTTCTTCATATACTTCTTCCAAATTTGGGGTGGATTGGTTCTCCTCATCGTCTAGTTCCTCAAAGGTGGTCTTGAACTCTCATTCTTTTTCCATCGATCTTCTTGGATGTTGGCCCACAGGTCCTGTGGCTAGTGAGCTTCTAGTTCAAGGATTATAGAAGTTGGTTTGCCCTGAGTGCTCTGTTCTTCTTCCTAACTACATTCCTCTTTAGGTGTTCTTGTTAGTTTCTGATCATTATCTTTAAAACACTTTTTGAATTGATTCTCGGATATTCTTGTCTCTGGGAGGACTGTGATAGTCTTTTCTAGAGTGGCTTGGGCTACCTCTATAAGCTTTCTGCATATAGCCAATCTCTCCTTTTCTAACTCCCCTTACGGGTAGAGTTTCTCATGCTACTCTATATTTGGTTCAGTCATAATTCTGGATTGATAACCTTTCAACCACATCTCCAAATCTTCTGGTACTGGGTCTGCTAGAATTGATCATGGTTTTTCTAGCTCCTAGGTGTGGGACTTAGGTGGTGTATTCTCTTGTACTTCCTATTCTCGCGGTTTCCTACTGCCTTTTACATCCTTCTGGTCCTCTTTATTTTTATTTTTCATCCATTTATTTCTAATTTTTTCCCTTCTAGTCTTCCAACTTTGTGTCTTCTTTGTTTGGTTACTCTCACATGGATCTTCTAAATCTTCCACTACCTGTATCTTCAGCTCTGGATCCTTACTCATCTCTTGTTTGGAATCTAATTTCTTTATCTCATGTCCTTTGGCTTCTGCTCAAGTGATGGCTTTTAATGGTACTATGTATTCTTTGTCACTCCTCAATGATTCAATCACTTTGATCACATTGATTTGTGTTGTGTTATGAGTCTTATTGGGGATTTTTGGGCAATATCTAAATAGATGTTCTTTTCCACACTCATTGCAGTACCCTTCCCATGTCCTAGGAGGTGGTGGGTTGTATGGCAGAGTCCATTCTCTTATGAAATGATCTCCTTTGCACCTATAGCATGGTCCTTTTGGCACAGGCGGTCTATGTTGGTGCAAATACCAAGCTTACACACTTGGCTAGATAGAAAGAATTTATGTGCAAATGTGTGAAGAGCCATGAGAACCATTGCTATGGATTCTTTACCTTTTACCATTTGTAAAAGTCTATTTGACTTAGAGGAATATTTGTAGCTACCACTAAACTCGTGGAGTTTGTTAGATGGAGAAGTTACAACTTTCTTTGGAGAGAATATCTCCTAGATTAGAGGATCACCTTTTTTAGAGAAAGCCAATGAAGAATCAAAACTCAAAAATTCAAATGAATCATCTATAAAAGATGATTGAAAAACTTGGGGGATAGATCAGTCCATATCCGAGTCTTTGATGATCTGATTGCAGAAGAGTGTGGCTTACTTCATAGCCAACACCTCTTAGTATCATTTAGCATTGTTTATCAAGTCAATGAACATGTACAACATTGTTTCATAATACAATAGATCATTCATTATATCGGCTAGTCTCTCTGTCATTGTCACTTACAACAGTCATTTTCTATTGCTCATATCTTAGTCAATTCTCCACCATTTTCAATGGTCTATAGCTTGTTGGAATCAGCTCTAATTTGTCTACATACTCATAGATTATATGTTGCTTGGATACGTTAGGTATCCCAAGCACACATTGATCTCTACATATTTGCTTTAAATTTGTTTCACCAATATGCCCTAATCTCTTATGCAAAATTTCAAGCTCTGATAGTGTTTGGTCTTTGTAATTATAAAGTGAAATATTCCTTGTATCCACAAGTTCAAAAGTGAATAATCTACTTGTCTTTTCTCCGTTGGCAATTCTCTTGAATCCTTGCTAGGGATCCTCCATAAATGCTCCATATTTGTTGAACCTGACCTGCAAACCCTTTTCCACAATCTGCCCAACACTCATCAAATTCTTGGTAATTGTAGGTACATATAGAACCCTGCTCAACAGATTCTTATTTCCATCAGAGGTTTTAACATTTCCTACCTTAATCACTGAGTGCTTGGTGTCATCACCTATTTGTACATGATGCTTACCCTTTGATTCATCAAGGTTAGAGAGAAGAGCTACATTGCCTGCCACATGGTTTGAGCATCCTGAGTCAATGTAGAAGAGATGATCATCATTTATACCTGGTTTTGAAGTCATATTCATAATCAGAAGAGAATCCTCTTGCTCCTCTGTATAGTTGTTGTAGTCTTTCCTTGCTTTGTAGCCTCCTTGGTAGTTGTTATTATAGCCTTGATGGTGATTGAATCTTCCTCTTGACTGTGTATATCGACCTCTTTGAAATCCTCTCCCTCTTTGATTCTGGAAGTTCCTGTAACACTCATCTGTAGTATGATTTGACAATCCACAAATATTACATGGTGAGGAGTTATAAGGTCTCCCCCTACCTTGCTTACCTCCTCTGCCCCTTCCTCTTGCGTTTCTACCTCTCCCTACATAGTTGGCTTGGGAGGTAGCTCCTTCATCCTCAATCTTCTTGCTTTTTCCTTTCTCTTTAGAATTACTTTTATCTGTGTATAGGGCAGAAGAGCTATTACCTCTTGATGAATCTACATTCTTGTTGAGCTTGGCTTCATGGGTGAAGAGTTTCCCTATGAGTGTGGTAAGGTCTAGAATCTGCATGTCCATGTACAAGTCCATGGCAGCTGTGAAGCTCTCCCATTTGTCATCTGCTTTAATACCATTGATTACTTGTCTTACAATCTTCTCCTCTTCAATTTCTTCTCCTATGCTTTCCAATTGATCAGCTATATCCTTGATTTTGGTCACATACTCTGAGATGCCTTGCTTGGGTTGCTTCCTCTGAGTGGTAAAATCAATCCACAATTGGTTCTTCCTAGCCCTTGTGTTGGAAGAGAAATAGGAAGATATTGTTTCCCAAGTCTCTTGGGATGTCTTACAATTCCTAATATGTGGAAGAAGAAAATCGAAGATTGAGTTAAGTAAGTATGAACTTGCTAATGCATCCTTGGCACACCATGAATTGAGTCTTTCATGCTCCTCTCTTGTAGGTTGTCCTTTGCTTCTGAAAATGGGCATCTCCTCATCTCCTGAGATGTATCCATAGAGACTCCTTCCTTGTAAGTATGTCTTCATCCTCAAGGACCATGCTTGGTAGTTGTTCCTATCCAATATACAATGAAATAAGGAAAACCATCTCCCATTTTACCTTAGCTTTTCTCTGATACCAGTGTTGGGAAGATGAATGGACACTCCAAGAAATGAGTAGGTACTACTAATCCCTGCTTTGTACCAGCCCTCTTATGCTTCAGAGTTGCATTGTAGGCCCTCTTAGCTTTCCAATGACACTAAATAAGTGCCTATATACTTTGGAAGGATGTGAGAAATGATTGATTCAAAACATACTACTTCCAAGTTCAAGAATCAATGAAAACCTTCTATTTTTGTTCACACACCTGCTGCTTGTTAAGCTCAATGCTTCCAGTACAATAGGAATTAGAAAAATTCCTTTTGGAGATATTAAATTAGCTTAATGAGCTAATGATTCCAAGTGGAAGCACTTGAAAGATGCACTATACATAGAGCAATGAATTTAGCAATCAAATCATTACCCTCGATTTTTTAGGATCTCTGCTGAGTTGGACCAGTGACCACCTCGATGCGCATTTCTCTGAATGTACTAAATAGAAAGTCTAATGTGGTGCTTGTCAGTTTGGAAAATCTCACAGGCTACCTTCTCACATGCATGAAGATTACCTAGAGCTTGTCCATACAGATGTATGGGGACCAAGTAAGGATCCCTCAATTTCTGGATCAAGGTATTATATATCTTTCATTGATGATTTCAGTAGGTGGACTATCTTATATTTTATGAAGCATAAAGATGAAGTATTCAGTTGCTTTAAAAAGTATCTTGCACTTGTTGAGAACCAAACAAGAAGAAGTCTAAAGAAACTAAGGTCAGATGGAGGAGGTGATTACTTCTCAAATGAGTTTGATGCATTCTTGGAAGATAGAGGAATCAAGAGAGAAATTACAAAAAGGTATACCCTTGAGAAAAATGGGGTGGGAGAGAGGAGAAATAGACTAATTGTTGAAACAGCTAGATCAATGTTAAATGAGAAAAAATTACCTAATTACTTGTGGGTAGAAAGTTTATCTACTGCCACTTATCTTGTAAACAGGTTGCCATCCAAATCTCTTGATGGGATGTCCCCATATGAAGCATGGCATGGTAGAAGACCTTCACTTGATCATTGCAGGATCTTTGGATGTGTTGCTTATGTGCATATCCCTTCTCAAATAAGAGGTAAGCTAGAACCTAAGGCAAAGAAGTGCATCTTCATAAGGTATGACTTGAATCAGAAAGGATACAGGTTCTACAATCCTTCCAACAAAGGATTTATGGTCAGTAGAGATGTTGTCTTTGATGAGAATGACTCTTGGTTTGAAAGTGAATGCAGGAGAGTAAAGCTACCTTATGACTTGGAAGAGGAATTCCCAAGCCTCACAAGGAGGAACCAAACCAGATTAAAGACATCAATTCAGATGATGAGGACATCATCAACCTAGAAGAATTCAAGGCATGGAAGTCCAAGGGAAAAGTCAAGATGAAGAAGTTGGAGGATATACTTGAATCATCCAATCAAGCAATCAGAAGATCACAAAGGGAGAGCAAGAAGCCAATCAAATATGGGTATGACACTTCTTTAGTTACTAAGCATTCCATTTATCTTGCAAAAGACTTTTCATTTGAAGATCCATCATCATATGAAGAGGCAAAGACCAAGGAAGAATGGAAGGAAGCTATGGATGAGGAAATTGAAGCACTCAAGGAGAATGATAACTGGGAGCTAGTGCCAAAGAAAGAGTCTATGAAGGTAATTGGTTCTAGATGGATCTATAAGATCAAGAGGAATTCTGATGGATCAATAAGCAGATACAAAGCTAGACTTGTGGCTAAGGGTTTTGCACAAACCCAAGGAGTTGATTATGAAGAAACCTTCTCACCTGTGGCCAAAATACCAACCATCAGGGTATTGGTAAGTGTGGGAACATCAAAGAATTGTAACATGTATCAATTGGATGTAAAAAATGCATTTCTAAATGGCTGGATTTCAGAGGAGGTGTACATGTCTCAACCTCCTGGCTATGAAAACCCAAGCAAGGTAACATATGTGTGTAAATTGAACAAAGCTTTTTATGGATTGAAGCAGGCACCTAGGGCATGGAACCATAGGTTGACTACATACCTTTAGGATCAAGGATTCATCATGAGTAAAGCAGATACTTCTCTTTTTGTTAAGAGGAGTAATTCAGAGGTAATATACCTATGTGTATATGTTGACGATATCATACTCAGAGGTAATGATGCTAATGGCATCAAGCAGATTAAGAATCAAATGATGAATGAGTTCAAAATCAGTGATCTAGGATCACTAAAGTATTTTCTTGGACTTGAATTAGTCTATACTAACTCTAGAATTTACATTACTCAGAGAAAATATATATAGGACATGTTAAAGAAGTTTCTTTTGCAGGATGCCAAGGTAGCAAGCACTCCAATTGAGGTAAACCAAAATTTAAGTGCTCATTAAGGTGATGTGCTTGAAAATATTGCAGGTTACCAAAGCATAGTGGGAAGCTTGAACTATGCTACATTGACAAGGATTGATATTGCTTATGGAGTAAGTGTTTTAAGTCAATTTATGCACAAGCCTATGGCACCTCACTTGGAAGCTACCAAGCGGATTTTGAAGTACCTTAAGGGCACTCAAAATCAAGGATTATACTTTCCTTATACCTCAGATTTGGACATCAAGATATATTCAGATGCAGATTGGGCAAGTTGCAAAGATGATAGAAGGCGTACCTCAGGTTACCTATCTTTTGCCGGTAACAAACCTATATCATGGTCTTCAAAGAAGCAACGTACTATTGCTTTATCTTCTACAGAGGCAGAGTATAGAGGATTGGCCAATGCTATTCAAGAGGCCATATGGATCAGATTGTTATATACATATTTGGGTTTGCATACTACATCTCCAATGATTTTTGGAGATAATACAAGCTCATTACATCTTGCAGCAAATCATATTTATCATGCTAGGACCAAGCATATGGAGGTCCACTATCATTACGTGAGAGAGAAGCTATTGAACAAGGAAATTCAGTTGGCATATGTATCAACCAATATGCAATGTGCAGACTTATTGACTAAAGCACTAGATAGTACTAAACTTTGCAGGTTTAAGTCTATGATTGGATTGTAGGACATTCAAGAGGAGTGAATAAGAAGACCAAGCCAAGATGTTTAGCTTAAGAGGGAGTTGTTGGTGCAAATACCAAGCTTACACAATTGGCAAGGTACAAAGACTTTATGTGCAAATTTTTGAAGACCCATGAGAACCATTGCTATGGATTCTTTATCTTTTACCATTTGTAAATTTCTATTTGACTTAGAGGAATACTTGTAGTTACCACTAAAATCGTGGAGTTTGTTAGATGGAGAAACTACAACTTTATTTGGAGAGAATATCTCCTAGATTAGAGGATCACCTTTTTTAGAGAAATCCAATGAAGAATCAAAATTCAAAAATTCAAATGATCATCTATAAAAGATGATTGAAAAACTTGCGGGATAGATCCATCCATATCCGAGTCTTTGATGATCTCATTGCAGAAGAGTGTGTCTTACTTCATATCCAACACCTCTTAGTATCATTGAGCATTGTTTATCAAGCCAATGAACATGTACAACATTATTTCATAATACAATAGATCATACATTATATCTGCTAGTCTCTTTGTCATTGTCACTTATAACAGTCATTTTGTATTGCTCATATCTCAGTCCATTTTCCACCATTTTCAATGCTCTATAGCTTGTTGGAATCAGCTCTACGTCCGCTACATGTTGACAAATTTTGAAGACTTTCTATTTAGTAGATTCAAAGAAAAGTGCATCGAGGTGGTCACTGGTCCAACTCTGCAAAGATCCTAAAAAATCAAGGGTAATGATTTGATTGCTAAATTGATTCCTCTGTGTATAGTGCATCATTTCAAGTGATTCCACTTGGAAATATTAGCTCATTAAGATAATTTAATATCTCCAAAAGGAATTTTTCTAATTCCTACTGTACTGGAAGCATTGAGCTTAACAAGCAGTAGGTGTGTGAACATAAATAGAAGGTTCTCATTGATTCTTGAACTTGGAAGTAGTCTGTTTTGAATCAATCATTTCTCACATCATTTCCAAAGTACATAGGCATTTATTTAGTGTCATTGGAAAACTAAGAGGGCCTACAACTCAACTCTAAAGCATAAGAGGGCTGGTACAAAGCATGGATTAGCAGTACCTACTCATTTCTTGGAGTGTCCATTCATCTTCCCAATAGTCTAATGGGTGTTCTCATAGGTGTTGGAGCCTTAGGTGCAGTGTACATCAGATTCGCGTACTCTGGTCCATAGGGATTGTCATATCCTTCATAACCATATTAGTGTTGGTCATAATTTTGGTCATACTCCACAAGACTAGTGTCATATGGATAGTATTCTCCTTGAGTTTTCTTGTATCCCTCATTCGTTGTTTCTGTACTAGCCAAAGGTGTAGCTAGTACTATGGCTCTTTCCATGTTCTTCTCTGGTTGAGCGTATTTGACTATGGCATGCCTACTCCTCTTGTGCACATATGAGATGGGTGATCTCCACCACATAGGCTGCATCTCCATAACATTGCATTCTCATTGGTGGGTTCTGGTAATTCCTCTGCCCATGGACTCCTAACTTCTTGGCTACCAGTTCTGCTAGCTCCTCCACATTACTAGAGTTAGTCGTCATTGTACTTCTAGTTTCCTCTGATTTAGTAGAGCTTGGTGTACTTTTGAGGTCATCAGCTAGGTTGTCTTCAAGGTCAATGCATTCTTGAAGACACTCACTCAAAGTCTGAAGTTGCTTCACATAAACTAGGGTTCTTAAGGTTCCATTAGTCAATCCGTCTAAGAATAATGATATCATTTTTTGCTGGGAGCCAAAAAATGATATCACTATTCCTGAAGACACTCAAAGTCTGAAGTCGCTTCACATAAACTAGGGTTCTTAAGGTTCCATTAGTTAATCCCTCTAAGAATAGTGATATCATTTTTTGCTTCACATAAACTAGGGTTCTTAAGGTTCCATTAGTCAATCCATCTAAGAATAGTGATATCTTTCTGTTGTTGGGCATCTATCGACATATTGGTTAAATTTTTGGGCAGCTATTTTTACGGTTTCATTTGGGTTTTGCTTAAAACTATGGATTAAGGATGACGAGTTGTGTTTAATCCCTCATTTAGTGAATTCTCCAATGAACTCTTGGAAAAATTGTTCAATATTCCCAAAATGATTTGGATCCAATGGTTGGAATCAAGTCAAGGTTGTTCCTGTGAGGGTAAGTCCAAAGGACTCATACTGCACAAAGAAGCCATCCACTTGTCCATCATAGTGATTTCTCATGCATTTAGCAGCTTGAATCGGTCTCAACCTTCTTACAGGATCTGGCGGTCTGGGTATTACAAGAATTGTTGGTCTAATTGGATGTATTCCTAATTGCACCCTAGGTTATGGCCTTGGTCTAACTGATGGTTGAGTCATGTTACCTATCCCTGAGTTGGTTTGGTTGTGTGAATGTATTCCTGGCATAGTGAACTATACCTGTGTTCGGTTGGGAATACTTCGTTGGCTTGTTTGTCCTGACATTGTATTCTCCGTTCCTTGGTGGGTTCCAAAAGGGTTGTGGGAGGTGGTTGCCTGCTCTCGAGGAGGCAATACAGACAACCCCATATATTTCAATTGAGACCTAACAACTTCATCTACCGGCCAGTACCTTCCTTCGTTTTGGTCTAGGTATGTGACTCTAGACTCATCTTCTGCATCCTTCAACTCATAGATGGGCACACAGCTCACTTCTTGTCCTCGTATGGGAGATTTTTCTGTAACAATAGATCTGATGACTGAATCAGATATACGTCCAACAGGTAATCATCTTGAGGTATCAAACCCACTCTCAAAACTCAAGCCGCCACAAACTTACCCCTTGGGGTAGTCACAAGTTCTTCGAGGTTAGATCTTCCCAAGTTTCCTTGTCCTTCTAGTTCTCCTCTCTCATTGATCTGATTTGGGTTTTTTGTCACTACGTAGATTTGACCTAACTTATCCATGTACACTCCTCCTTCATACTTAACAGCAAGTCTGGGCACTATTGCTGACTCGTTAGAGTTTACCATTCTCATGATAGACCTATTTATGCCATCCAGGTAAATAGGGATTCCTTGTTGATTATTTGACACATACTGCAAAGAGGTACGGTATTCACCCTCTGTGGTTGACATAAAATTCTCCCTGGCAACAGAACCATGCACATCCTCTGAGGCCATGGGTAGTTCCTCCTCTGAGTCATTAGAAGTATCCGAGTAGATCAAGTGATGGCTCGCTTGGGTAGCACTTCCTAGCGACAAAATGATACTTCTCTAGCTACTTAGCACCCATCCTGATCTTAAGGTCATTCACCCCTTTGGGTCTATATTTGCTCTATACTTCCCCTTAATTATCTCGTCAGTCACTTCAAAATTTTCCTCCAATTAGCTTGATTTGTTTTGGACTATACCACTCTTGGCGATACCACACAGGCAATATGATACCACTAGGTGGCACGATACAATACTGAAGATGCAGACGATACGATATCTCTGCAACCCCATGATACGAAACCAAAGTAATCATTGATATGATACTTAGTCTACTCATGATACGATACCGATCCCCACAATACGATACCGGCTATAAGAATGATACGATACTAAAAAATCAATGGACTATATGATATCAGGATTTACATGATACGATACTACTCCTCATGATATGATACCAAAACAAGAGATGATATGATACTAAGTTGGCTATATGATACCAACATGCACGCAATATGATACTGCTCGATCAAGGATATGATACCGTGGCCGACATGATACAATAGGTGGACCATGATACGATACCACCAGGTGACCACGATCACGATACCAGCACTTGATGATATGATACCGTGACGGTATCGCGATACCTCAAGTGGGCATGCATGATACAATACCAGGCAAGTGGGAGCATTTTGTGACGATTGGCGGATCAATTCAATCATCTCGCTAACGATGCACATAGGGTGACTATGCAAAACAAGTATTTTTTTTCCTAAGGTCCGTAGGGCAAAGCGTTTCTATATCTTTCTACTGCATCTAAATAGGATGGTAAGATTAATTCCTCACTAACTACTTGATCTTTAATGATTTCAATTACGATTAAATCTTATTATCAATGTTTCTAGTTACGGATGGTGGAAAAAGATCTTCACTATCTTCAGTACTAGGTGGAACTATGGAAATTAATGGTAAAGTTCTAGATAATCTACGATCAAATTCTCTTGTAGGCAATTACAATCTTATCTTTAACTAGTTCTTCAATTTCTTCAATTGGACTAGAAAATAATATTTCAAAGGTAGATGGAGGTAAAAAGGTATTACTAGATGAATCCTCTTTAGACATATGAAATGAAATGTAAATAGATTAATGATAGATTTCCTATACAAAGCTATAAGGTAGTGTTCATAAAAATGATATCCTATACAAACTAAACAATAGTTTTTAGCTAAGTAGTTTCTTTCCACACTTCAAATCTTCAGTTCGTCACAGGGCTGCATATCATCTGAAAAATCACATGAGAAATATAAGTATACTTTTATAAAAGATTAACACTCATTTAAAATTTAACATATTTAAAAACTTAGTTTAATATAAGATAATTAACTTTTCTAAAACATATATATATATAAGTACATACATTTATTTTAACAAACACATTGCAATAAAATAATTCATTTATACATTAATTTAGCATACATCATATAATTCATATACATACATAGAATTCATACACTTTAACTTACATATTCATACATATTACATATGCTAACATACACCACATGCATACATACATACTAACATACATGCATGACATAACATACACTAACATAAATGAACATGCATACATAAATTGCACTAACATAACTCACATGCATACATGCACATGCATAAATGAACATGCATGCATACATACATGCACTAACATAACTCACATGCATACATGCACATGCATAAACGAACATGCATACATAATATACACTAACACACATATGCATGAACATACATACACATGCATACATAACTTACACTAACACACATATGCATGAACATACATACACATGCATACATAACTTACACTAACACACATATGCATACCATTCCTATCATGAACTTACATGTACGAGCATACATATATAAGCATGCATGTACTAACATACACATATGCATACATGCACATGCACTAGCACACATGCATGACCATACATGCACAAACACACAACAGGCAAGCACTAATATCTAATATTCATGCATTAACTATGAATACATTTACTAACACCTAACATGCAATAACATAAGCATGCACTAACATGCACATATATAAACATGCATGTACAAACACACATGCAAGCATAACATAAATCAACATGCATGCATACATGATATACTCATAACATCTAATATGCATACATTAATTGACATGCATTAACTTAACTTCTAACATCTAACATGCATTACTTAACATCCAACATGCATTACCTTAACTAACATGCCTTATATGCACTAACATGCCTAACATTTACTAACATCTCTAACATTTAACAAGGGTACATGCACTAACACCTAACATGGGTTCATGCACTAACATCTAACACAGATACAACCATTTACTAAATGTAATGCATTTCCAATACGTTTCTATCAAGATAAGGGTTGAAGAAGTTTGGCTAAAGGGTAAGGAAAGAAAAGGATAAGTGAATGGATAAGGAAAAGGTTAGATAAAATAATGGAATCTATGAGAAAGATAAGGGTTAAAGCTAAATGGACCCTCCTTCTCGTAACTTGAAACTCATAAAAGAAGTTTAGGAATTCAAATCATATATATGAAATAAATTTAAATAAATAAACACACACATACATCCTTCATACCCTCCATTTCATACCAACATACCATTCATGTCATTCATCCTAAAGAAACATATTCAATACATATGCATATCATAATAACATTAAAATATAATTAACCTAAGATAAAACACTTTCACACACACACACATACATACATAAATACATATACTTATACTCAAAAAAATACATATATTAACACATAGACATATATCAAGACATATATATTCACATACATGTAAAAATACATATACATACATAAATACATATATATTCTCATACATAAATATGTATACTTTTTCATAATTAAATATGTAAGTCATATAACTCTAGTATAGATTTTATATATATTATTTATATTAATATTTAAAATAACCATATAATATATATATTAAGTAAACATAGAGTATTATTTAAACATAATATAATAAAAGAAAAGAAATAAAATATAACTACTAACATAAATAAAAAAGGAAAAAAAAATTAAATAAACCTCACTCTCTCTCTTTTCCTCTCTCTTTCTCTCTCTCTCTCTCTCTCTCTCTCTCTCTCTCTCTCTCTCTGTGCGTCTGTTGACTGCAGGGGAAAGGGGAAAGAAGAAGATCTTTTTAATAAACAAAAAAGGAAAAGGAAAAAAATAATAATAAAAAAAAAACCTCTCTCTCTCTCTCTCCTGCACCCGCTGTTGGCTGTAGGGGGGAAGGGAAGAGAACGAGTTAAAGAAGAATAAATTGGGAAAAAAAACATTTAATATATATATAAAAATAAAAAACTATGTCCTTCTCTCTCTCTCTCTCTCTCTCTCTCTCTCTCTCTCTCTCTCTCTCTGCTGCGGGCGCAGCCGCCGGAAGAGAAGAGAGGGAGAGGGAAAAAGAGGGGAAAAAATTAAGGATGGTAAAAAAAGAGGGAAAAGAAGAAATAAAAAGAAAAAGAAGCAGAGAATAAAAGGAATAAAGAAAAGAGATAAGAAATGAAGAATCCATGTCTGCGTTGTCAGACTTCTAAAGTAAAACAATTTGCTTTCCATTGATTGAATTACAAAAGTAAGAGAGATGGACTTTTGTCTCCTCCTGCCAGAGAACAGTCATGGAAATGTGTGCACAAATGACTATAGTCTAGAGCAAAGGAAAAATATAGTACCTGAAAAATCACATGAGCTTGTGAATAAGTACTCCCCTCTTTATATAGATGAGAGTAGCCCACCATAGCCCACATTTTCCCTAAGATAACTGATTCATGCAGCCTACATTTACTCTTCTTTAACTCAACAACACTCAACAAGAATTTAGGCGTGGAAATTTTCTCCATTTAATTTTCCAAAAAATTCACACAAACACTTAAATTAAATATTTACTTGGCCATCCATTTAACATTTAATAAATACAACCCTTCAATTCCTTTTTATTTATTTAATCACTTTAGAATAAATACAACCCTTTAGATTAAAGTAAACCCATCAATAATTTTAAATGTATCCATAACCTTAGTGTTTAAAAATTAACATTTTTAACTAACCATTTTTAATTAACCATTTATAATTAAAATATTTGGTAAGGTTTCATTAATATATTTTATCCTATTTATTAACTCATTTAGAGACTAAAACCTACTTTAATTAACCTTTTTAACCATAGGTTACCCTTCAACTAACCTTAAACCATGATTTTTAACCCCAAGTAACCCATAAACTAATCTTCTAACCTTACATAACCCTCTAGATTTATTAATTAACCCTTAATTAACCTTAAAATTAAGCTTGAACCCTATAAAACATGTTCAAAACCTACATTTAACCCTTAAATACCCTTGAATTATCTTTCAAAATTTAGATAAACCCTTGACTAACCCTTACTTTTTCATCTATACCCATAGTTATATTAGAAAACACCTAAATAAATACTTCCCATCTTGATATTAATCATCAAACTTCTTGTCCTGCAAAAAATAAAATCAGACATTAGTCAAAATTATCATAATTTAACCAAACTTATTCCAATCAATTAATCTTTTAATTTTAGTAATATTTTAAGAGTAATAAATTCTTTTCGACATCCCCCCCCACTAAACGTGCACATCGTCCCGATGGGCCAACCTGAAGATTCAAGTGGAACATAAAAATTCTTTTGAAAATAAGGTTTAAATTTTTCAAAGTTTTATTTTATCATGCATTCATACTTTGTGCAATTAAAAATATTAGCACAAATCTTCTAAAAAAAACAAAGTAGATATAAGTCATATAAATATCATGTTATATTTCTGAATCCACGTTTAAACAAGCATTTATAGGAATAGGTCATAAGTGTCATAGTCCTTCTGTTCATGTAACTTGCTTGGAATAAGTAACTTATCCTGCATAACTGCATATACCAAAACTTTTTTCATCAGATAATAGAATTATATGCCTCTTACTTTTATTTCCTATGGTCTGACTCTCCAATCATTTCCTTTTTTCATATCATTTTTTTTCTCTTGCTTTATTACTTCGTCCCAACTCAGCTCTTTGTTTATTTTAACAAATCGGCCTATACCAAAATTGGGTGTGACTCCTGGACTTGTCCACCCGGCCAAGTTTATTCCACTTGTCTGCCAACCCAGCATAGCACACGACAAAACTATGTCAGCCCTACATGAATTCGACGTTAGCTCATGGCTCTGATCACCCGACCAGAGTAACTCCACCCGCCTATCGACCCATGCAGGCACATGACAACATAAAGGTTAGGCCTATGATGAAACTAGCGTCAGCTCGTGGCCTTGATCACCTGACCAAGGTTGTTCCACCCGCCTACTAGCCCAACATAGCGCACCAACTACAAACACATACATATATGCTAATTGGGTATGAAGTTTTATTTTTTTAATTCATTTAGAGGTCAGATCTCATAAGGAATAAATAGCAAGATACAAAAATCCCACTTACTAATGGATAAAATTTTCAGCATATACATGTATTCATAATAAGACTACCATTTCTTCCACAAGCTTCCAATTCCAAAATTTCTATTTAACTATCTGATTCAGTTCATATAAATACAAGTTTTCATGCTTCAATCATAAATATATCAGATATTTAACATCTTAAATTCTACTTGATTTTTTTGAATAAATTTGAACATATCCTTTTAACTCATGCAGTAATGTAGTGCATATACATAAAAAATCAAAGAATCTTCAATTAAAACTTTTTCACTTGATTTTAAACAAATATTTTAATCATCATCTTCATCTTCATCAGCATCAATCTCGTCAATCTCATATTCTTCATTATTTCTCTTCTTAAACAGTTTAACTCTTTTCCCTGCAATCAAATTCTTCAACAAAGAACCATCAAAATCTCTAAGTTTAAATGTACCATTATCAAATACAGTTACTACTATATATGGACCAAACCATTTTTTAATTAATTTCTTCCTAGCATCATATTGTGTATCAAAAGTACTATCATAAACTAATACCCAATCATCTACTTCTATAGTACGAGGTCTAAGTCTATGTTTTTTATCAAAATAGATTTTATTTTTAAGACGTGATTCTCTAACTTTCTGTACAGCTTCTTCAATTACATTAATTTCTTCAAATAAAGTAGAAGAAAAAGAAGTTTCAATTACATTTTCAATATTTTCATTTTTAGACATATATCCTTTATCTTTAAAATATTTTTCATGTTTTTTCATTATTTTTCTAGGAATATCTTTACTATTTAAAATTTGTAATTTTGAAGATGTAAAATAAACAAAAAAATTTCTATTTTATATACACTTTTCTATGAGATTTCTAACCAGTTACCACTGCTCTCCCACTCAACAATGGTCTCTAGTAAAAATATTGACCAAATTATGTTCCAGAATCACTAAGAGGTAGATGACTCTTGTGCATCTTGTTTTGTGATCTGATAGGTGTTTTCCTAATTTGTTCTCTATTTCTAATATGGTTTGGATTAACAGTCATTACTTGTAAGGATTGTAAATCATCTTTTGATCTAAATCTAGCATATGCAGAACCGTCTTCCATTATTTTTGTTTCCATTCGAGTTTCATAGATAAAGGGTTGTCCTAAGATGATTTCATAAGAACAATTATCTTGTATAAAAAAGTGAAATGTTTCACTTATTCCACCTATTGATATTGGAATGTTTGCACAAGCTCCTAGAAGTGCACCACATCCGTTGTCTGCTGTTCTCATAATCCACCCATGCTGTTTATCTATAGGCCATCTAAATTTATCATATAGTTCTTTTGATATTACGTTTATTTCTGAACCTGAATTTAGTAAAGCTAAAGCTGTACAAGATTTTTTCCTATCTCCTAAATTTACTTTAATCTTAGGTGTTCCCCTGGCCCAAAAACTCTTTTTGTAATTGCTTTCAGATTTTTCCTGTATATTATCTAGAAGAATTAGTCCTAAAAAAATTTTATTAACGTATCCTTCACTTTCTTCCTCATCATCAAAATCAGAGGAAAAAGAATCTTTAGAAATATGAGTTACATCTACATTGTCACGCATTTCAGTATCAGTATTTAGAGGAAATCTTTTTCTTTTAATCATTTTAATAAAGTTATCTTTAAATTCTAATTTAGCTATAGTAAATAATTGTTCAAGTAACATAGTCACTTGACTTTTTAAAAGAATATCATACAGTATTTCTTTTGTGTCATTTTTTTGTTCAAGTTCTGAAGTTAAAATAGCTTTTGGAATTCTTTTGGGTTTCTTTGTTTTTCCCTCATTTTTATCTGTTTCTTCATTAGTCTTTGAATCTAATTCACTAGGTTTGTTTGATGTCTCAGGTTGTTTGCCCTCCCTTATATCTCTTCGTTTCTGCTCATTTGAATCTAAATTTGTATTTTCATTAAATTGTACATTTTTAGGTTCTTTTCTCAATTGTTTTCTAGTTACTCTTTGATTAGTTTTATCTAAATCTTGAGTTTCATCTCTTTTTCTCTTTTCTTCCACATTTGCTATATGTGAAAAAATAGATAAATTATCTATAGGTGAGTTCCATGTTGTTTTGTTCATTATATCATCTCTAGCTTTTATTAATGCTTCTATTGAATAATTTTTGGTTTCATTTGATGTTTCATCATCTAGATCACTTTCATCACATTCTAATCTAACCCCAGATGAGCTTCTTTGTGCTTCAGATATATTTTCATATAGTTTTTTCATTCCACCTTTTCCCCAATTTACAGCCAGTGGGAGGTGGGTGCGGTAATCACATAGTTTTTTATCAATATCAATTACTAATTTTCTTTCTTTTGCCTCTTTTAAAGATTCACAGGCATAAGACATATGTTCAGTGGAGTCGCACCAAACACATCGTCAGGTGGGTGTGCCTCTTCGTTCATTATTCTGAGCTACTGGTTGATTCACTAAAGGTGCTATAGGTGTAGGATTTATTTGTGGGGCATGAGTAAAGTGAGGGCCTAAAATTGTCCTATCTTGACTAGTTAAGGAATGAACTATGTTTTGAAGTGTTTCCACTTCCTTAGTTATATTCATATGCATCTGCATCATATTATCTATTTTATTAAATAATATCTCAAACTACAACTCACTAGGAATTTTAGATGTTGATGCTTGTTCAGTTGTACTAGAGTTTATATTAATTTTAGGATTTTGAGTAGTTGGTCCTACTGTTGGAAAACTTAAATTCATATCATATAGTAATGATTGCCTCTATTTCATTTGTGCTACTACTTGTTTTAGAATCGCTCAGTCCTTCGTTAAACCATATCTTTTCCCAGGTTCCTCTAGTCTTCTTTCTACTTCACTTCTAATGTCTGTAGGTAACACTTTTAGGAAATAAAGAACTATATCCGGTGTAACTGGAGTCCTATCTTGCTCAGGCAATTATGAAAATCTCTTCATAAATTCACCATGTAGTTGTGTAAGGGATATTTGGGACTTAGGAGTGCTAAGCCATTTCATAAATACCTCCCTACTGTGTTGACTATAATCTTCTAAGTAAAATTCTTTATGCATTTGTTTTTTAAATTCTTCCCACTCAAGTGCACCATGAGGTTCTACTACACTAATGGTTGAACCTATTGGAAGTCTTACTAAAAATGTTACCCATTTAGTTACTGGCAAACCATGTAGTTTTGCTAGGTCTTCAAAAGTGTCTAAATAATAGTTGCGTTAACTCCAGTGAATTTCCCTTTTTCTTTTAGCATTTCTTCAACTACGTTTTGTCCTTGGGTTTCTGACATCATAATTCTAAATAACTCATCCATTTTATTATGTATGTTAGAACTAGACTTAAGTTTTTTAATATAATCCTTAATTTCTTCTTGTACTTTAGTTTTTTGTTCTCTTACCAAACTAATTAAATTGTTTGGTTCCAGTTTAAGTTTAAAACCTTTAAAAAATTCTTGAAAAATAGATACTAATTTTCAAATGAAAATTCTTGTTGAATTTTCAAACTAAATGTGTGCTAATCTAACAATCCTTAATAATTTAATGAAACTAGATACTAACTTTCAAATGAAAATGTTTTTTGAATTTTAAATCTAGAGATTCCTAATATTATAATGAAAAATATATTCTAACTTTCAAATGAAAACTCTTCTTTTTTTTTTTTAATTTAAATCTAACAATTCCTATGTCTCCTAAAGTCCTATTTAAATAGTAACAAATAGATTCAAGTTTAGAAAATATACCTGACAGTTGATGCAGAAGCTAGAGTGCATGTGATATTTTCAAGTATACATTTGTTGATCAATAAAATGCCTAATACAAAGAATCTAAGTGCTGTGTGTGCAAACATATTTCTCTTGATGGTAAGGGTGAAGAGATGAGGTTCACGACTTGCCTATTCCCATGGAGGCACTCAAAGCATAAGCTCAGCCCTCAACAACCAGGAAGTTACAAGGTTTGTAATTTCTACCTTTGCAAGATGACCACCTCAAGCTACTGCAACCATGTAGCCTAAACCAAGCTAATGCATATGCAAGAAAAGGAAAAGTGTTTATACCCGTCATGCAATGCCATTGTTCATGTCGGGTTCAAATGTGGGAGCGTTTTGTGACGACTGGCAAATCAATTCAATCGTCTCGCTAACGGCACACACAGGGTGACTATGCAGAACAAGTTTTTTTTTTCCTAAGGTCCGTAGGGCAAAGCATTTCTATATATTTCTACTACGTCTAAATAGGATGGAAAGATTAATTCCTCACTAACTACTTGATCTTTAATGATTTCAGTTACGTTTAAATCTTCTTGAGAATTATCAATGTTTCTAGTTACAGATGGTGGAAAAAGATCTTCACTATCTTCAGTACTAGGTGGAACTATGGAAATTAATCATAAAGTTCTAGATAATCTACGATCAAATTCTCTTGTATGCAAAGTTTCGTCTACAATCTTATCTTTAACTAGTTCTTCAATTTCTTCAATTGGACTAGGAAATAATATTTCAAAGGTAGATGGAGGTAAAAAGGTATTACTAGATGAAGCCTCTTTAGACATATAAAATGAAATGTAAATAGATTAATGATAGATTTCCTATACAAAGCTATAAGAGATTGTTCATAAAAATGATATCCTATACAAACTAAACAATACTTTTTAGCTAAGTAGTTTCTTTCCACACTTCAAATCTTCAGTTTGTCTATAACAGGGCTGCATATCATCTGAAAAATCACATGAGAAATCTAAGTATACTTTTATAAAAGATTAACACTCATTTAAAATTTAACATATTTAAAAACTTAGTTTAATATAAGATAATTAACTTTTCTAAAACATATATATATAAGTACATACATTTATTTTAACAAACACGTTGCAATAAAATAATTCATTTATACATTACTTTAGCAAACATCATATAACTCATATACATACATAGAATTCATACACTTTAACTTACATATTCATACATATTACATATGCTAACATACACCACATGCATACATACATACTAACATACATGCATGACATAACATACACTAACATAAATGAACATGCATACATAAATTGCACTAACATAACTCACATGCATACATGCACATGCATAAACGAACATGCATACATAATATACACTAACACACATATGCATGAACATACATACACATGCATACATAACTTACACTAACACACATATGCATGAACATACATACACATGCATACATAGCTTACACTAACACACATATGCATACCATTCCTATCATGAACTTACATGTACTAGCATACATATATAAGCATGCATGTACTAACATACACATATGCATACATGCACATGCACTAGCACACATGCATGACCATACATGCACAAACACACAACATGCAAGCACTAATATCTAATATTCATGCATTAACTATGCATACATTTACTAACACCTAACATGCAATAACATAAGCATGCACTAACATGCACATATATAAACATGCATGTACAAACACACATGCAAGCATAACATACATGCATAACATAAATCAACATGCATGCATACATGATATACTCATAACATCTAATATGCATACATTAATTGACATGCATTAATTTAACTTCTAACATCTAACATGCATTACTTAACATCTAACATGCATTACCTTAACTAACATGCCTAACATTTACTAACATCTCTAACATTTAACAAGGGTACATGCACTAACACCTAACATGGGTTCATGCACTAACATCTAACACAGATACAACTATTTACTAAATGTAATGCATTTCCAATAAGTTTCTATCAAGCTAAGGGTTGAAGAAGTTTGGCTAAAGGGTAAGGAAAGAAAAGGATAAGTGAATGGATAAGGAGAAGGTTAGATAAAATAATGGAATTTGTGAGAAAGATAAGGGTTAAAGCTAAATGGACCCTCCTTCTTGTAGCCTGAAACTCATAAAAGAAGTTTAGGAATTCAAATCATATATATGAAATCAATTTAGATAAATAAACACACACATACATCCTTCATACACTCCATTTCATACCAACATACCATTCAATGTCATTCATCCTAAACAAACATATTCAATACATATGCATATCATAATAACATTAAAATATAATGAACCTAAGATAAAACACTTTCACACACACACACATACATACATAAATACATATACTTATATTAAAAAAATATATATTAACACATAGACATATATTAAGACATATATATTTACATACATGTAAAAATACATATACATGCATAAATACATATATATTGTCATACATAAATACATATACTTTTTCATCATTAAATATTTAAGTCATATAACTCTAGTATAAATTTAATAAATATTACTTATATTAATATTTAAAATAACCATATAATATATATATTAAGTAAACATAGAGTATTATTTAAACATAATATAATAAAAGAAAAGAAATAAAATATACCTACTAACATAAATAAAAAAGGAAACAAAATTTAAATAAACCTCACTCTCTCTCTCTTCCTCTCTCTCTTTCTCTCTCTCTCTCTCTCTCTCTCTCTCTCTCTCTCTCTCTCTCTCTCTCTCTTTCTCTACGTCTGTTGACTGTAGGGGAAAAGGGAAAGAAGAAGATCTTTTTAATAAATAAAAAAGGAAAAGGAAAAAAGTAATAATAATAAAAAACCTCTCTCTCTCTCTTTCTCTCTCTCTCTCTCTCTCTCTCTCTCTCTCTCTCTCTCCTCCGCCCACCGTCGGCTGCAGGGGGAAGGGAAGAGAAAGAATTAAAGAAGAATAAATTGGGAGAAAAACATTTAATATATATAAAAAAATAAAAAACTCTATCCTACTCTCTCTCTCTCTCTCTCTCTCTGCTGCGCCTCCGATAGAGAAGAGAGGGAGAGGGAAAAAGAGGGGAAAAAATTAAGGATGGGAAATAAAAGCGGGAAAAGAATAAATAAAAAGAAAAAGAAGCAGAGAATAAAAGGAATAAAGAAAAGAGATAAGAAATGAAGAATCCATGTCTGCATCGTCAGATTTCTAAAGTAAAAAAATTTGCTTTCCATTGATTGAATGACAAAAGTAAGAGAGATGAACTTCTCTCTCCTCCTGCCAAAGAACAGTCATGGAAATGTGTGCACAAATGACTATAGTCTAGAGCAAAGGAAAAATAGATTACCTGAAAAATCACATGAGTTTGTGAATACGTACTCCCCTCTTTATATAGATGAGAGTAGCCCACCATAGCCCACATTTTTCCTAAGATAACTGATTCATGCAGCCTACATTTTACTCCTCTTGAACTCAACAACACTCAACAAGAATTTAGGCGTGGAAATTTTCTCCATTTAATTTTTCAGAAATTCACACAACCACTTAAATTAAATTAAATATTTGCTTGACCATCCATTTAACATTTAATAAATACAACCCTTCAATTCCTTTTTATTTATTTAATCACTTTAGAATAAATACAACCCTTTAGATTAAAGCAAACCCATCAATAATTTTAAATGTATCCATAACCTTAGTGTTTAAAAATTAACATTTTTAATTAACCATTTATAACTAAAATATTTGGTAAGGTTTCATTTAATATATTTATCCTATTTATTAACTCATTTATAGACTAAAACCTACTTTAATTAACCTTTTTAACCATAGGTTTACCCTTCAACTAACCTTAAACCATGATTTTTAACCCTGATTAACCCATAAACTAATCTTCTAACCTTCCATAACCCTCTAGATTTATTAATTAACCCTTAATTAACCTTAAAATTAAGCTTGAAGCCTATAAAACATGTTCAAAACCTACATTTAACTCTTAATTACACTTGAATTATCTTTCAAAATTTAGATAAACCCTTGCTTTTTCATCTATACCCATAATTATATTAGAAAACACCTAAATAAATACTTCCCATCTTGATATTAATCATCAAACTTCTTGTACTGCAAAAAATAAAATCAAACATTAGTCAAAATTATCATAATTTAACCAAACTTATTCCAATCAATTAATCTTTTAATTTTAGTAATATTTTAAGAGTAATAAATTCTTTCCGACAGCGGGTATCATGATACTAGGGAATTTTGGTATCATGATACCAAAACTCAATTGATCATGATATTACAGCCAAAATTGATCAAACTAAAAAAATTTTGAGTGCAAATTGCTTATTTATCTCTCCCCTTCACTCTTGACCCCCCTATAACAATCCAAAATTTCCAAAAAAACTCTCTGTCCTACCCCGTGATACCAAATGTGACTTTAATCACGTGTGTACGTGTTCTGGAGGTGCTTTTGATATACAATATTTGCCTTGCCTAAGCTTTTGGCTCACTAGGTCTCTTGTTTGCTTGTTTGGCACGATACCATGTCGTGAAATCAGTCACTGCTCTTCCCATGATACTTGTTCACATAAGTGACCAAATGAATTGATTTTTTTGGTGTTTATAGTCTAGTGTTGCGTAGAACCTAAATTGAACAGGATTTGACAAATTTTTTGGGTTTTTCTTGAGGTATTCTACTTCTCCCTACTCTAGTCCTCTCTCCTGACTAATCCAAGCTCTTCCCTTACTTCTTCACTCCTAACACTTAAACCTAAAAACTCATTACACACACCCCAAGAGTGTGAAGTAACAAGTGCTAAAATACTTGAATACTTGCCACAAAACAAATTCACCTCTACAAGTACGATTCCTTCACTCCAGAGCTCTAACCATCTTGAAGGCACCTTAGTTAGGTCTCTTCCCTGGCAATGGTGCTAAAAACGTGTGTACCTAAGTCATGAAGCCTTAGGGACTTGTGTCGATGAGACTAGACCTCAATCGCCCCACAAGTGCATATAGTGGCGGATTAATACACGTTTAATTATCAATCTGAGGAACCACAAGAACCAAGGGTATGAAGACGTGTGCACACATTATGGTAAGGGAAGTGTTTAAGCTACAATGCATGTAAACGATTCAAATACCTCTCCAACTTACTAATCCTCTGAAAATGCATGCTGCGATACCATTTATAGCAGTAAACACAAATTTGAACTTTTCTCTCAACTCCAAACTCCGAATATGGTCAATATCGGGTTCATTTCAAAGCTCTCGACGAGACGCATCTATTAAAAAAATAGTCAAATTTGACAAACGTGTTTCAAGTTATAAGAAAAATACCAACACTCGCTCCACAACTTGCTTCAAGTTATGAGCAAGTTATGAATGGCGGGAAACACCAACACTCGCCCCACAACTCGTTATGGCTCACACACACACACACTACAGGAGTTCAAAAACGATGGGAAGGGGTAGACAACAGTCTTACACACACATTTCAAGCATCACACACACAAAAGATCATGGAGAAGGAGTAAATCAACAGGGAAGAAGCAAATTCAAAATTCTTCTTGAGCTTTCACAATGGCAAAAAGTCCTTTACAAGAGTCACAAACTGAGTTATATACATGTGCCCTAAAAATGGTCCTTTCACACAAGAGACCACCACTTTTATTGACTAACTCTAATTTCCTACTATTTTACAAGATTTATGTTACAATGCTTTAGCTTATGCATCTAGAGGACTCCTCTAGTGCATTTACATAGCTTCAAGGGAGTTTCATAGGATTTTGAAGAAGAAAAGTTATGCTTGTAATTTGAAAATTTTTGGGGGCTCCTCTTTTGTGCTTCTTTACTCTGCAACACCAGGGCTACTCCTCTGCAAATTTTGAGGAACCCCTTCAGAGCAATTTGTAGGGGATGCTTTTTTCTGCCTTTGGGCCATGTATGCATCAGATGAAGTTTATGGTATTCATGTATGACAAGGTATGGGCCATCTATGATTAGTTGGGCATTTTTTTCAAGGATTTGTCAGCTTGTACATATGACGTAATGCTACTCTCTTCTTCTTGTATTTGCTTTGAATTGTTGAGAGACAAACTAGGAGTTGAACTAACAGGTAAGGCTATTTTATATCATGTTGTTTAATTGTTGAACCACTCTGGTTCATCATGGACATTTTGAATTTTTTGAACAGAGCGGCTCTGTGCCTTTTGACAATCCACGTATGAACCATATGCTTCTGGTTATTAACATGCATGGGGGGGGGGGGGGGGGGGGGAGGGGGCCAAAGTCTACCTGTGGGTAGTGGGCATGGTGGATATTGTTTAGCAGCAATTTTTATGGCCTTGTGATTGAAGATCAAGGGTGCAAGACCTCCCTAAGGTTGGGTGTAAATTGTTGTTGAGTGCCTCAAGGTGTTTCCCTACTACTTTTTGTGATGAAACCACAAACTGATATGGGAATCTGACACCATAGGAGAGAGGGACTTATCAATTGCTTAAAGATGCCTTCTTGGAAAAATTTCGAAGACAAGGGTTTGAGGATAGACTTGTTGAACAGATGGACTATCTTTCTCTCTCCCTTTATCTCCTCCTTGCTCCTCTTGTTCTGCACACCAAAGCCCTTCATCGGTATTAGAGCTTGTTGAAGGCTGGTGTGCAAGAAGCTTCAATGGAATCTTAGGTCACAATAGGTGAATGTACAAATCGGCACCTCTTGATACTTGTTCGGTATTTTGTTCATAACTTGAGTTAGCAAGCTTGGATTGGTGCATTTAAAAATCTATGCATAGCTAAGATAGAGGGCTACAACTTCATAGAAGGGTGCTAAATCTAGTTTGGAGTGCTAAATTTTTGCAAATTCAAAAACGTTAGACTGATATAGAAGATGAATCTATAATCACTTGGATAGTAGGTCAGTGTTTTGGCTATAATTTGAGTTTTACAAGTCCGATTCATGCAATTCAACTTGCTCTGCATAGCCTAAAAAAGAGGCTACAATTTTTAGAAGAACACTCCAGATTTTGAGTATTAGGTCACCAAAATTACAAAATAAAGAGTAATAGTTTTGTAGGTGAAGGTGAAATTGATTGCAGATGCTTGTTTTGTGTATATCTTGAGCTACACACTTCCAGTTGAGGTGTTCTTATATCATTATATAGCCAAGAAAGAGTTCTTGAAGTTTGTTGAAGAGAAAAACTTCAAATTCAAAGGTTATCATCTCTGAAACAAAAAAACATAGAGTACCATATTTTCAACATAAGAACCCTAGTTGCTTTTGGAGGTTCATTTTATTGTGGAACTTCTTCGAGAGAGATTTTTTGGTGTGCGATCTCTTACTTTTAGAGCTTTATGGCATTGTTCATGTATGATCACTATCATAGCTCCTCCGTATGAGAGTAGAGCATGAAATGTTCACTTGTTTGGCATGTGAGATGACATTGTGGTATACCCTTTTTTTTGGAGGTTTATGTCATCATGAGTTTGATCATAGCATTGTCAGTGGATGTATAGTGGCATTGTGGTCGCTATCTTGCTTATGCCACTTGGTTACATATTTACTTGCTAGTTGCACATAAGTTTATGAGAGTTGATTTTGGATCTTGGTTGGTACTTGTATCTTTGTCTTCTTTATAGGTACGTGATCCATATTAGAGCCTCCATTGCACATTCATTTATCACCTTGATTGCCTATTATTTTAGCATATGATCATTGATTTGATATCTATTTGCTCGTGTGATTCTTGGCATATGTTGTCACGAGGAAGGAGATAAGGAAGAGAGCTCACACACACACTCTCACTCTCAAGGAGAAGCACACACACACAGATTGAGGCAAGGAAGAATGATCTTCTTCTTCTTCTATTACATAAAAGGAATGTACAAGAATGACCTAAAAACAAGAATACAACAAGTACAATATATAAAGATCAGTACATAAGGAAAAACCTAATGTCCACGAATGAGTGAGCTGGCAAGAAACAAATGTGCCATCACTCTCGATAGATAAATCTAATAAAGCTCAATGAAGTATCCCTAACATATATCAGCGTGACCGATATACATGTCAGAGAAACGAAAAACTGGTACGTGTCATCCTGGATCATCACATGTTGAGCTTGATATCTCAACACTCCCCCTCAAGCTCAACGCCATATCCTGTAATCCAAGCATCTTTCGAAACTTCTTCAACTTCTTAGCTCCAAGTGCTTTGGTGAAAATATCAGCAATCTTCTCATTTGTTCTCACATAAACAAGATCAATATCACCTGCTAATACCTTCTCTCTGATGAAGTGATAATGTACCTCGATATGCTTTGTTCTAGCATGGAAATCAGGGTTCCATGATAACTGTATGCTGCTAAGATTATCACAGTAGATAGTGATAGGCTCTTGCACTTCCACACCTAAATCTGCAAGTAACATCTCCAGCCATGATGCCTCACATGCTGCCATTGTAGCACCTCTATACTCAGCCTCTGTACTCGACAAAGCAACAGTGGGTTGCTTCTTATTGCTCCATGTAATAGTTGCACCTCCAAGTGAGAAAAGAAAGCCACTAGTAGATCTTCTATCTGGAGTACTACCAGCCCAATCTGCATCGGCATATCCATGAACCTGCAAATCTACACCAACTTCATAAAACAATGCATAATCCAAAGTAGCACTCACATAACGTAGAGTGCGCCTCAGAGCATCCAAATGTGGCTTCCTGGGAACCTGCGTAAACTAACTTTCAAGTCCAATGGTATAGCTTAAATTAGGCCTTGTTATTGTAAGATATATAAGACTTCCATTTTCCTGTACATAGTAGCATTTTCCAATGCTTCACCTGATGTAGTATCCAACTTCAAATTCTGATCTAATGGCATAGAAATTGGCTTACAACCAGCCATACCATACTGTTGCAGCATATTCAAGGCATATTGCCTTTGTGACATCCATATACCTGTTTCTGTATGTATAAACTCAATGCCCAAGAAATAGCGCAGCATACCAAGATCTATCATGTCAAATTCCTGCATAAGAAGTTGCTTTACCTCTTTGATGCTTTCTTCATTATCGCCACCTACAATCAAGTCATCAACATAAATGGCCACAATCGTGATGCCATCATCAGCCTTCCTTGCATATAGTGAATGATCTGCATCACACATAGAAAACCCAATGCTGGTTAAGTAATCAGCTGCATGCCATGCACGCGGAGCCTGCTTCAACCCATACAAAGCCTTTTGCAACCTGCAAACATATTCTGGATGCTTTGAATCTTCATATCCTTGTGGCCAGTCCATATATACTTCTTCTTGTAACTCACCATGTAGGAAATCATTCTTCACATCCATCTTATGCAAAGTCCATCCTTTTGCTGTAGCTAATGCAACAAGTGTCCTAACAATAGACATTTTTAGCTAGAGGGTTGAATGTTTCCTCATAATCAATGCCATATGTATGTGCATACCATTTAGCTACCAATCGTGCTTTATACCTGCTTATGCTACCATCAGCATTATGCTTTACCTTGTAAACCCATTTACAGCCTATGGGTTTCTTTCCTTGCGGCAATGGAACCAACTTCCATGTATCATTTCCATAAAGTGCAGCCATCTCCTCATCCATAGCTTTTTCCCAATCTGCAATTCCAATTGCATCTTCAAAGCAAGAAGGTTCAGCATCTTGTATTACCTTTGTCATGTAGGCACAATGACGGGCCATGTAACTATCATATGTCAATCGTTGCACTGAATTCCGCATCCTCCCAGATCTTCTTGGTCTTGGGTCACTTCTCCTTGCATCATCTACATGTGCCCTTCTTACTCCTGGAGTCTTCACAGAGGGCAATCCAAGTTCTTCATCAAGACTCTTTTCTGAACCACTTGAATCTCCATCAACATCTTCAAAACCTGCACATGTTTTACTACCAGCAGAAAGCTTTTCTTTACCTTTCTTGGATGTATTTGATGAACTTGCTGGACTGAAATTTCCACGTAATCTTCCACTCCATGGATTTGAGTTGGAACTATTGCTTGGTGATGCATCCGGTCCACTCAAAACTTGAGATTCTGCACTTGATTTTTCAGCATTTTCTTTGCCATTTGGTTCAAGATTCAGTCCTTGTTTGGCATCTGCGTAGAAGCTTGACATTTCATCAAATACCACATCTTTGCTCACCTTCACCTATCGTGTGAGTGGATTATAACATTTGTACCCTTTTTGCTCAAGGGAGTATCCAATGAAGACACATTTTTCTGCTTTCGGATCAAGCTTCGTCCTCAACTCATCTGGAACATGCACATATGCAATACAACCAAAAACTTTCAGATGTGATAAGTTTGGCTTTTTACCTGTAAACTTCTCTTCAGGTATAACTTGGTGTACAGCAGCAGTCGGAGTTCTGTTCATGATGTATACAGCAGTATGCACAACTTCTTCCCAATAAGAATGAGGCATATTCTTCTCAGTCATTAAGGCTCTTGTTATTTCTGCAATATGTCTATTTTTTCATTCAGCAACGCCATTCTGTTGTGGTGTGTACCTGCATGAAAACGGATGCCGAATTCCATGATGTTTTAGAAAACTGTTGAACTCATTTGACATGTATTCACCTCCTCCATCAGATCTTAATGTGTGAATGTACTTCCCTGTCTGCTTTTCCACCATAACTTTAAAATTCTGGAAGTGAGTGAACACCTCGCTCTTCTCTTTCATGAAATATACCCATACTTTGTGTGTATGGTCATCAATAAATGTAACATAAAACCTGCAACCGCCCATAGATGTGGTCTTTGCTGGACCCCAAACATCTGTATGTACTACTTCTAGTACATTCTCACTAACATGCTTGTCATGTGGAAATGAAGCTCTTGACTGTTTACCAAATTGACATGCTGCACATACCTTTTGCATTTCTACAACTTTGAAATTTGGTAGTCCATGGACAATCTCCTTTGACTGCATCAGTTTCAGCCTTTGCAAATTTGCGTGTCCAATTCGTTTGTGCCAGATCTCTATATCAGCAATAACTCTTGCACCTTTTACAAACATGGCTGCATTCATTTCAGGAATCTTCACATTTAAGGTGAACATCGTACCCACTTTGTTTCCTTTGGCAACTAATTGTCCATCCTGTTTGTACTCCTCTACATATAATCCATCGGCATTGAACCTGACTTGTAATCCTTGGTCAACCATTTGTCCAACAGAGACCAGATTCTTTGTTATATTTGGAACATGCAGCACATCAGCAAGATGTTTTACCTTTCCATCATCCATAGATAGTTCTATGTTTCCTGTATGCTCAATAGGATGTGATGTGTCATCACCTGTTTCAACATATCTAGGAACTGGCAATTTTTGTGAAGTACTAAACCATTCCGCATGACTGGTCATGTGATTTGAAGCACCTGAATCAACATACCAGACATTATCATTCGATTTTGAAACACCAGCAGACATCGTATTCATCATGTGATGTTGAACCATAAACAGCTTCTCAGAATCATCTGCACTTGTGGATGCATAGTTGTTTTGCTGCCTTCTATTATTTTGATTCTTCAACCTGCAATCACGTTCAAAGTGTCCAGGTTTACCACAATTCCAACATCCTTTACTATCATTACCTGAGTCGTTTCTTTGGAAATTTCTGCGACCTCTTTGGCTCCCCTTGCCTCGAAACTGTCCTCTTCCTCCTGCATGATTCTGTTGTTGACCTTGGTCTTGGTTACTGTTTCCTCTACCATTTCCAAAACCTCTACCTCTGCCTCTTCCTCTGCCAGAGTAGAATACCTGCTCAGAACTGGGCTTTCCTTGGGAGTTTGAATCTTTGCCAAGATTCTTTTCTTCAATAATAAGCATGGATACCAAATCAACAAAATTTAGAATATTTTCCCTGGTCTATATAGAAGTTCTGAACTGCTTATATGCAGCTCCTAAACCAGGAAGGCACACTTCCACCTTATCATCATCATCTACATTCACGCCAGTAGCTGCAAGTGACTCATATATGCTTTTGATTTTCAGAGTGTAGTCACTTACTAACATGCTCTTTTTCTCCAATGTATGCAACTCGTTCTTGAGTTGCAATTTCCATGCCTTTGTATTGGTCTCGTACAATGTGAACAAACTGTTCCAAGCCTCTTTCGGAGTCTTGGCATCCTGTATGTGCCCAATCATGCTATCCTGTATGCTAACAGATAGCGAGTACATTACCTTTCGGGCTCCTTGATTCCATTCCTCATATGCTCTTATCTGTTCTGCAGTCCAATTCCGCTCTGGTAACTGCGGAGCATTTTCGTTCTCTCCTTCGATGTACTTCCAGTAGCCTTTTCCCATCCGGAAATTTGTCATTCTGAATCTCCAGGCATGGAAGTTGTTCTTGTCCAGCTTATCACTCATAAGCTGACTCATTCCATCTGCATTTGCCATTTCTGTAGCAATACACAACACTGCAAACCACTACAAGCAGCACTTCTACTTGAACACTATCGCACTATGACGTGACACTTCGATCTCAGAAAAGCACAGTTTTCGTGTATCAACAGTACACAGAATTGCTTGAAATTATGGATCTGAAATATATGAGTGTTGTCGAACACAACGCAAGTTACAGTTTCTGAAACTGACCTGGTTTTTCTACGGGCCTATTTTCGTAGCAAACGGAGGCCGTTTCACGCGTTTTCTCCACGCCTTGCCGCGTAGTCTTCACCATCACCTTCTCCACGATCTCTCTACAGCCACGCTGGCTCTGATACCATGTCACGAGGAAGGAGATAAGGAAGAGAGATCACACACACACTCTCACTCTCAAGGAGAAGCACACACATAGATTGAGGCAAGGAAGAATGATCTTCTTCTTCTTCTTCTATTACATAAAAGGAATGTACAAGAATGACCTAAGAACAAGAATACAACAAGTGCAATATATAAAGATCAGTACATAAGGAAAAACCTAATGTCCGTGAATGAGTGAGTTGGCAAGAAACAAATGTGCCATCACTCTCGTTAGATAAATCTAATAAAGCTCAATGAAGTATCCCTGACATATACCGGCGTGACCAATATACATGTCAGAGAAACAAAAAACTGGTACGTGTCATCCTGGATCATCACATGTTGAGCTTGATATCTCAACATATGTGGATGGTGATTCCTACATGGTTAGTTTGGTTCTAGAGTCCAGTTTACAAAGGAGATGCTGCCAAAATTTTATCAATTATTTATGCTAGATAGATGATCTAGTAGATCCTTTATGCTTATGTGATAGCTTTGGATCATTGCTTATCTCCATTTTCTTGGACTTAGCCATAAGTTATTCGTGATAGATTAGACCATCTTGAGTGGGAGGTGTATCACCATTGTATTGGTGTGTATTGCCATCAGTTTTTTGGCATATGTATTTGTCATTATATTTGGTTGGATCAGTGACAGGTGGTCACAAGTTACTCAGTGTTCTTTTGTTATTGGTTATCTTGTTTGATTGCTCAGTTTATAGGGATAATCTACCATTTTTTCCAAGATTCTTTCATATCTACTTAGTCACTTTAGAGACTTGGTGAGCAGGCTTATGCTCATGGTTTTATGCGCATGCTAGATGCATGGTTATGTGATAGGTGGTTCACATGTTTTCTTCTCCAGTGAGACATTTGTGATGTGAGCTATGCATATGGATATATAGGTGTGATCTATTGACGATAGAGTGTTGTTGCTAGTCTCTTGTTACATTGCTAGTCTCTTGGATTGCCAGCATGGTGTCTTCTCAGTTTGATGGCACTGACTTTTTGAGATGGAAAGATCAGATGTGGCATACATTGGTTCGTGCATGGTTACACATGTATGTGCATAGAGATGCACAAAGGCCTCGTGACATGCTTGACCATGTATGGATGGATATGGATGTATTGGCTAGTTGCATTACCCGATTACAGCTTGTGGATTCTATATATGAGTCTATGATGTATGAGGAGACGAGTAGTGCATTATGATAGAGACTACATTATATGTATGTGAGTCCATTGACTCATGTGAGACATAGATCACATCGATAGCTTTGATGTTGGCACTATGGTCATGAGGGCCATATTTGACGATGTTGCTTTAGGCAAATGTGATGACGACGCCAGAAATATGAATGTGATGTAGGTCTGGTAGTGGTTTCAAGAGAGCTTATGGTAGTTGATTATGCTAGTGATGGTGATATCACTTTCTCCTATGGTTCATCTTAGGATTCCTCTTGTTTATTGAATAGCACGCATATGGCTTGGTTGCTTGATGCATTAATCAACTTTCATGTTACTCCACATCGTGAGTGGTTTTGTCAGTTCTCAGGTGAGAGTCATGGATGTGTGCACATGCATGATGGTACAACACATGACATTGAGGGTGCAGGAGATGTATGCATTATGCTACCTAGTGGAGCATCACTTATGCTCAAGCATGTACGTTATGTGCCTTCATTCCCTATGAGCTTGATTTCAGTTAGCAAGTTACAGAAGAGGAGATGTTATGCATTCCTTGGTGAGCATCATTTTCAGTTGTAGTTGGGACAGCTTATGCTTGTTAGAGGTGCTAGGGTTGGGCACAGGTATCCACTGTAGGTACTTCATGTGAGAGGCAGTCTCGTCTCAGTGGGAGTTCAACCTTATGTGCGATGTCAGACTTGTCATGTCTCATTTTGTCTACCTACACATAGGTCTTTTGACATTCATGATGCATATGTATGGCAGGATTCAGATGCTCAGATGGATGCACATGTAGAGAATGTTTTGGATGCTCGTGATGATTATGTAGAGCATGATTTTCTTGATCATATAGATTCTCATATGGATCATACTTTGGATGATCATTTGGGTGTTTTAGACCATGATGTGGATGCTCATGTAGATCATTGTGATGATACTCAGTTAGAGTTTGATCATCCGTTTGATCTTGGTGTTGATGTTGTGCAATTAGCTCATGTGGAGCATGATGATACACTTGGTGTGGTAGAGTAGGATAGCTCTTATGATACACAGTGTATGCCACAGCATACTAGCTCTCAGGGTGCATGGTTAGACACATCCTTGCTTGAGAGGATGATTGATTTAGATGTTGATGGGCCAGTGATCATGCAGTCATTCTTGGATTTGCTCATGCTAGATGTTGACATAGATATGTCAGGACATTTGGTCTTGATGATGGTGCTTTGGATGCCTTGGATACAGGCATGGTAGACATAGCTAGGTTAGCTAGGATAGCACATGTTTTGGCAGCATTCAAGAATTTGATGTACGAGTTCGTATGCTCGAGACCAGACATTGTAGTTGCTATTGGAGCATTTGCACTTGGATTTGTCAATCATTTGATGATTGACATAGGCATACAGCAAGTGGGAGCTTTGCAGGAACTTCATCAGTTCTTGCATCAGTCAGATATGAGCTCGACTCTTGTTGATATGAGTCTAGAGCAGTTTCAGGTGTATGGATACATCTTGTTCGAGGCAGTTGTTGTATGCTGATCTGTATGGGTTGAGATCTGGACTCTTCCTCTACATTATTGTATTGTCCTACATCATTCTTTGTATGTGTTCCCACTTATGGTCACATTGACCCTTAAGTGGGAGATTCTTGGGGATCTAAGGGTCATGTGACCTTACCCCCACATTCATATATATACATCACGTATAGAGATTGCCTCAAGAGATATCATTATGTGGGTTTCAAGGCTCCCATGCATCTATGTGTGTCTCTCCTCTCCTCTCTCTCCCTCCATCTCCTCCTTACTCCCCTTGTTTTGCACACCAAAGCCCTTCAAATCTGATAGCTGCGAAAGAGCATGCTAGGCAGGGTAAAAAATAAGACCACCCCCCTCACTCAAAAGTATATAAACATGGGCGAATTTCTCTAAGTATCTCATATTATAATTATAAATATTTTGGCGAATTTTCATAATATTTTCCTTTTGAAAAATAAAAAAATTGGCGAATTCTAATGATAACTTCCATTTGAAATATAAAAGTTTATTTGAAATTTAATGATAACTTCTCTTAAAACTACACAAATGTTTGATCATTTGATATCATTCACTATGCTAAATCACCTCTTCTGTTATCTTACCTTTGTGATCCTCTTCACTTTTGCTACCTTCTTCTTCCATCGTTGGTCACACTGTTCTTCACTTTCACTACCCATATTGAGATGTGTGTGTATGTGTGTGTGTGTGTAATTATAAATATTTTGGTGAATTTTGATAATAATTTCCTTCTAGAAAATTAAAAAATTTATGAATTCTAATGATACCTTCCATTTGAAATATAAATTTTATTTGAATTTTGATGATAACTTCCCTTAAAACTATACAAATGTTTGAGAATTTGATATCATTCACTATGCTAAATGGCCTCTTCCCCTATCTTACCTTTCTAGTCCTCTTCACCTTTGCTACCTTCTTCCATCATTGGTCATACTTTTCTTCAACTTCACTACCTTAACCCATTGAAAGGTGCAAATAGTCTACTCATACCGAGGAGGATCGCTCCATTATAAAAAGTTGAAACTGTATTGGCTTCCTACATAATCAATTGTACCTTGCTACATTTTAATGTGGTAAGTAAGCAGCCAATAATTTGACTTTCATGCGTGTGCACATACATACCTGATACATATCGATCAAAGCATATACATACCTGCATACATGTACAAATTCCAACATTTGCAGTAGAGGACAGATTGAATAGAGCCTATGCAAACTTGCATATGCAAAAAGATGTGTTTGCATGTTTAGTGACAAGAAGATCAAACAAAATTATGGCTTCTTTGTACACATCGACTGTGCTTTGTAGGTTGCAGATCTAGGAATACTCTATGGAACATCATGACAGATTCCATGGTATGGGAGAAATGAATGATGAATGCATAGGATTTTGATATCTATGATGCCTCATCTGACAGGAACCAAGAGAATGTTTTCCTGCACATTTAGTATCAAGAACTATGGCTTTTGGTAGCCCCTTGAATCATCAGCTATACTCTACATTGTGCAAATCTAGGAACCCTGAGTGACCCTGAATGCTGAAGAAGGTTAGCGAGAGAAAGCTTTGGCCTATTTAGAATGTATACAAAGTAAAGGCTTCATTACAAATGCTGTGACCTATGCCAGTGCCTTGAAGGCTAATGTTACTTCACAATGATGGAGTTTTTAGCATTGCTCTGGTTGATTCACTTCAGAACAATCCTAGATTTTCATTATCAATCAAATCACAAGCAGTTCTTAGACAAGTGAGGTCTGAAGATGGCACAAGCATAAAAGTAAAGCATAAAATATTGTATCCTATCTTTTTGCACATTTATTTGGTAGTAGGCAATCATACCTAGAAGTCCAGTAATGAACAACTTAAGAGAGATTCACTTCAATATTAAAGCATAAGCTGAAACTGAGAAGAATGCATAGGACTAGACTATACCATCAGTCCTCCTAAAGCCATGCTTATCACAATTTCCTGTACAGAAGTACTATGGCACAAGAGAACCAGCAGACTGTCTACATCTTATATGAAGAACCAAAACATCCTGACACATCACTATCATCAGATGAACTTCTTAAGACCCCATCTACCAACAGTTCCATAGATTGATCATATGTAAGGTCTGGTCCGATATACCTCATATACAGCTCATCTTGAATAATCAAAAGAAGCTGATGAAATGAATTATTTCAACATGCATTATTTATACTATGTCACATGTATATGGAAGCCATCTGCTTCATAATAGAATTGTTCACCTTCATATCATGTGAATCCTCTTGAATGTGAATTCTGCAAAGCTTGAAGCATCACCACCACAAACATAGCAATTGTAATCGAGTGCAATAATATAATGGTGAATTTCCTAAACATCAAAGTCATTAGATTTAGAGAAATTCTTATGGATGCACCCTCATAATTATGAGCAGCAGCAACTACCACCCAATAGGCCCAAGGACAACAGTCTTGCAAGCATATCGATTAAGCAAGACAAAAATGTTGCCTTCAAACTTTATTGATCTTTTGCCCCTTGAAATCTATGAGCACTTGCCTTTCTAAAGAGCAAAGTGTTGTCAAGGAGAACTTGCCTTTCTAAAGAACAAAGTGTTGTCAAGGAGAACCAACAATATGAGTTCATTGGCCAAGAGTTTTGGTAGCCATTGATAGAACTAGAGGATAGAGAAGATAAAATTAAGCATGATGATGTTTTTGGTGAATGGAAGTTTGTTCAGTTCAGTTCAGTCCCAAACCAAAGGGTCACTATCATTATTTCAAGGACTCAACATAGCACTATTGTGTTAAATTTTCCATGCTTCAAGGCCCAGGCATGAGAACTTAAGATGAACCTGATGGTTCTAAAGATGATAAAAATGGGACTAGAAAGAGCTCCTTTTGGATGATGCTTATCATAGTCTTTTTTGTCATTATAACATTTCTGGCACTGGTTATATCGGCTATATGAGGTGAAAGTAGGCAAAAAATCTCTCAGAATAAATGGTTCATATGGCTTGCAACAGAAAACAACTCTGTTTGCACACACACACAGACACAACTCTGGTTATATATATATATAACCAAAATTGATGTTGCATTTATTTTCTAACTAGAGTTAGAAATACATGCACAGATAACCTAAAAACCAATCACATACACACTACTGCCATCATAAGGTCTCAACAAAATGATTGGAATATGCCTTCTAATCAACCAGACATTGACATACAGCAAAAGAGTATACAATTGAGTAAAGCACAATCCCTATATACATAGAGCAGCTATACTATGGTGTTCATGACTTACTTCCAAAATGCCCCATCAACATCCCCATAGTGCAATACAATCCAGTACTCAATACCTGTGAGGAGAAAAGTATTACAACGTTGGAAAGTCATCCTTGAAAAAAATAACGGTACATACTCATATTCTTCATTATTTCTCTTCTTAAACAGTTTAACTCTTTTCCCTGCAATCAAATCCTTCAACAAAGAACCATCAAGTTCTCTAAGTTTAAATGTACCATTATCAAATACAGTTACTACTACATATGGACCAAACCATCTTTTAATTAATTTCTTCCTAGCATCATATTGTGTATCAAAAGTACTATCATAAACTAATACCCAATCATCTACTTCTATAGTACGAGGTCTAAGTCTATGTTTTTTATCAAAATAGATTTTATTTTTAAGACGTGATTCTCTAACTTTCTGTACAGCTTCTTCAATTACATTAATTTCTTCAAATAAAGTAGAAGAAAAAGAAGTTTCAATTACATTTTCAATATTTTCATTTTTAGACATATGTCCTTTATCTTTAAAATATTTTTCATGTTTTTTCATTATTTTTCTAGGAATATCTTTACTATTTAAAATTTGTAATTTTGAAGATGTAAAATAAACAGAAAATTTTTCTATTTTATATACACTTTTCTATGAGATTTCTAACCAGTTACCAGTGCTCTCCCACTCAACAATGGTCTCTAGTAAAAATATTGATCAAATTATGTTCCAGAATCACTAAGAGGTAGATGACTCTTGTGCATCTTCTTTTGTGATCTGATAGGTGTTTTCCTAATTTGTTCTCTATTTCTAATATGGTTTGGATTAACAGTCATTACTTGTAAGGATTGTAAATCATCTTTTGATCTAAATCTAGCATATGCAGAACCGTCTTCCATTATTTTTTTTTCCATTCGAGTTTCATAGATAAAGGGTTGTCCTAAGATGATTTCATAAGAACAATTATCTTGTATAAAAAAGTAAAATGTTTCACTTATTCCACCTATTGATATTGGAATGTTTGGACAAGCTCCGAGAAGTGCACCACATCCGTTGTCTACTGTTCTCATAATCCACCCATGCTGTTTATCTATAGGCCATCTAAATTTATCATATAGTTCTTTTGATATTACGTTTATTTCTGAACCTGAATTTAGTAAAGCTAAAGCTGTACAAGAATTTTTCCTATCTCCTAAATTTACTTTAATCTTAGGTGTTCCCCTGGCCCAAAAACTCTTTTTGTAATTGCTTTCAGATTTTTCCTGTATATTATCTAGAAGAATTAGTCCTAAAAAAATTTTATTAACGTATCCTTCACTTTCTTCCTCATCATCAAAATCAGAGGAAAAAGAATCTTTAGAAATATGAGTTACATCTACATTGTCACGCATTTCAGTATCAATATTTAGAGGAAATCTTTTTCTTTTAATCATTTTAATAAAGTTATCTTTAAATTCTAATTTAGCTATAGTAAATAATTGTTCAAGTAACATAGTCACTTGACTTTTTAAAAGAATATCATACAGTATTTCTTTTGTGTCATTTTTTTGTTCAAGTTCTGAAGTTAAAATAGCTTTTGGAATTCTTTTGGGTTTCTTTGTTTTTCCCTCATTTTTATCTGTTTCTTCATTAGTCTTTGAATCTAATTCACTAGGTTTGTTTGATGTCTCAGGTTGTTTGCCCTCCCTTATATCTCTTCGTTTCTGCTCATTTGAATCTAAATTTGTATTTTCATTAAATTGTACATTTTTAGGTTCTTTTCTCAATTGTTTTCTAGTTACTCTTTGATTAGTTTTATCTAAATCTTGAGTTTCATCTCTTTTTCTCTTTTCTTCCACATTTGCTATATGTGAAAAAATAGAGAAATTATCTATAGGTGAGTTCCATGTTGTTTTGTTCATTATATCATCTCTAGCTTTTATTAATGCTTCTATTGAATAATTTTTGGTTTCATTTGATGTTTCATCATCTAGATCACTTTCATCACATTCTAATCTAACCCCAGACGAGCTTCTTTGTGCTTCAGATATATTTTCATATAGTTTTTTCATTCCACCTTTTCCCCAATTTACAGCCAGTGGGAGGTGGGTGCGGTAATCACATAGTTTTTTATCAATATCAATTACTAATTTTCTTTCTTTTGCCTCTTTTAAAGATTCACAGGCATAAGACATATGTTCAGTGGAGTCGCACCAAACACATCATCAGGTGGGTGTGCCTCTTTGTTCATTATTCTGAGCTACTGGTTGATTCACTAAAGGTGCTATAGGTGTAGGATTTATTTGTGGGGCATGAGTAAAGTGAGGGCCTAAAATTGTCCTATCTTGACTAGTTAAGGAATGAACTATGTTTTGAAGTGTTTCCACTTCCTTAGTTATATTCATATGCATCTGCATCATATTATCTATTTTAGTAAATAATATCTCAAACTGCAACTCACTAGGAATTTTAGATGTTGATGCTTGTTTAGTTGTACTAGAGTTTATATTAATTTTAGGATTTTGAGTAGTTGGTCCTACTGTTGGAAAACTTAAATTCATATCATATAGTAATGATTGCCTCTATTTCATTTGTGCTACTACTTGTTTAGAATCGCCCAGTCCTCCGTTAAACCATATCTTTTCCCAGGTTCCTCTAGTCTTCTTTCTACTTCACTTCTAATGTCTGTAGGTAACACTTTTAGGAAATAAAGAACTATATCCGGTGTAACTGGAGTCCTATCTTGCTCAGGCAATTGTGAAAATCTCTTCATAAATTCACCATGTAGTTGTGTAAGGGATATTTGGGACTTAGGAGTGCTAAGCCATTTCATAAATACCTCCCTATTGTGTTGACTATAATCTTCTAAGTAAAATTCTTTATGCATTTGTTTTTTAAATTCTTCCCACTCAAGTGCACCATGAGGTTCTACTACACTAATGGTTGAACCTATTGGAAGTCTTACTAAAAATGTTACCCATTTAGTTACTGGCAAACCATGTAGTTTTGCTAGGTCTTCAAAAGTGTCTAAATAATAGTTGCGTTAACTCGAGTGAATTTCCCTTTTTCTTTTAGCATTTCTTCAACTATGTTTTGTCCTTGGGTTTCTGACATCATAATTCTAAATTACTCGTACATTTTATTATGTATGTTAGAACTAGACTTAAGTTTTTTAATATAATCCTTAATTTCTTCTTGTACTTTAGTTTTTTGTTCTCTTACCAAACTAATTAAATTGTTTGGTTCCAGTTTAAGTTTAAAACCTTTAAACAATTCTTGAAAAATAGATACTAATTTTCAAATGAAAATTCTTGTTGAATTTTCAAACTAAATGTGTGCTAATCTAACAATCCTTAATAATTTAATGAAACTAGATACTAACTTTCAAATGAAAATGTTTTTTGAATTTTAAATCTAGAGATTCCTAATATTATAATGAAAAATATATTCTAACTTTCAAATGAAAACTCTTCTTTTTTTTTAATTTAAATCTAACAATTCCTATGTCTCCTAAAGTCCTATTTAAATAGTAACAAATAGATTCAAGTTTAGAAAATATACCTGACAGTTGATGCAGAAGCTAGAGTGCATGTGATATTTTCAAGTATACATTTGTTGATCAATAAAATGCCTAATACAAAGAATCTAAGTGCTGTGTGTGCAAACATATTTCTTCAAGTAATTGATGGTAAGGGTGAAGAGATGAGGTTCACGACTTGCCTATTCCCATGGAGGCGCTCAAAGCATAAGCTCAGCCCTCAACAACCAGGAAGTTACAAGGTTTGTAATTTCTACCTTTGCAAGATGACCACCTCAAGCTGCTGCAACCATGTAGCCTAAACCAAGCTAATGCATATGCAAGAAAAGGAAAAGTGTTTATACCCGTCATGCAATGCCGTTGTTCATGTCGGGTTCAAATGTGGGAGCGTTTTGTGACGACTGGCAAATCAATTCAATCGTCTCGCTAACGGCACACACAGGGTGACTATGCAGAACAAGTTTTTTTTTTCCTAAGGTCCGTAGGGCAAAGCGTTTCTATAGGTAGAGTAGGATAGCTCTTATGATACACAGTGTATGCCACAACATACTAGCTCTCAGGGTGCATGGTTAGACACATCCTTGCTTGAGAGGATGATTGATTTAGATGTTGATGGGCCAGTGATCATGCAGTCATTCTTGGATTTGCTCATGCTAGATGTTGACATAGATATGTCAGGACATTTTGGTCTTGATGATGGTGCTTTGGATGCCTTGGATACAGGCATGGTAGACATAGCTAGGTTAGCTAGGATAGCACATGTTTCGGCAGCATTCAAGAATTTGATGTACGAGTTCGTATGCTCGAGACCAGACATTGTAGTTGCTATTGGAGCATTTGCACTTGGATTTATCAATCATTTGATGATTGACATAGGCATACAGCAAGTGGGAGCTTTGCAGGAACTTCATCAGTTCTTGCATCAGTCAGATATGAGCTCGACTCTTGTTGATATGAGTCTAGAGCAGTTTCAGGTGTATGGATACATCTTGTTCGAGGCAGTTGTTGTATGCTGATCTGTATGGGTTGAGATCCGGACTCTTCCTCTACATTATTGTATAGTCCTACATCATTCTTTGTATGTGTTCCCACTTATGGTCACATTGACCCTTAAGTGGGAGATTCTTGGGGATCTAAGGGTCATATGACCTTACCCCCACATTCATATATATACATCACTTATAGAGATTGCCTCAAGAGATATCATTATGTGGGTTTCAAGGCTCCCATGAATCTATGTGTGTCTCTCCTCTCCTCTCTCTCCCTCCATCTCCTCCTTACTCCCCTTGTTTTGCACACCAAAGCCCTTCAAATCTGATAGCTGCGAAAGAGCATGCTAGGCAGGGTAAAAAATAAGACCACCCCCCTCACTCAAAAGTATATAAACATGGGCGAATTTCTCTAAGCATCTCATATTATAATTATAAATATTTTGGCAAATTTTCATAATATTTTCCTTTTGAAAAATAAAAAAATTGGCAAATTCTAATGATATTTTCCATTTGAAATATAAAAGTTTATTTGAAATTTGATGATAACTTCTCTTAAAACTACACAAATGTTTGATCATTTGATATCATTCACTATGCTAAATCACCTCTTCTGTTATCTTACCTTTGTGATCCTCTTCACTTTTGCTACCTTCTTCTTCCATCGTTGGTCACACTGTTCTTCACTTTCACTACCCATATTGAGATGTGTGTGTACGTGTGTGTGTGTGTGTAATTATAAATATTTTGGTGAATTTTGATAATAATTTCCTTCTAGAAAATTAAAAAATTTATGAATTCTAATGATACCTTCCATTTGAAATATAAAGTTTATTTGAATTTTGATGATAACTTCCCTTAAAACTATACAAATGTTTGAGCATTTGATATCATTCACTATGCTAAATGGCCTCTTCCCCTATCTAACCTTTCTAGTCCTCTTCACTTTTGCTACCTTCTTCCATCATTGGTCATACTTTTCTTCAACTTCACTACCTTAACCCATTGAAAGGTGCAAATAGTCTACTCATACCGAGGAGGATCGCTCCATTATAAAAAGTTGAAACTGTATTGGCTTCCTACATAATCAATTGTACCTTGCTACATTTTAATGTGTTAAGTAAGTAGCCAATAATTTGACTTTCATACGTGTGCACATACATACCTGATACATATCGATCAAAGCATATACATACCTGCATACATGTACAAATTCCAACATTTGCAGTAGAGGACAGATTGAATAGAGCCTATGCAAACTTGCATATGCAAAAAGATGTGTTTGCATGTTTAGTGACAAGAAGATCAAACAAAATTATGGCTTCTTTGTACACATCGACTGTGCTTTCTAGGTTGCAGATCTAGGAATACTCTATGGAACATCATGACAGATTCCATGGTATGGGAGAAATGAATGATGAATGCATAGGATTTTGATATCTATGATGCCTCATCTGACAGGAACCAAGAGAATGTTTTCCTGCACATTTAGTATCAAGAACTATGGCTTTTGGTAGCCCCTTGAATCATCAGCTATACTCTACATTGTGCAAATCTAGGAACCCTGAGTGACCCTGAATGCTAAAGAAGGTTAGGGAGAGAAAGCTTTGGCCTATTTAGAATGTATACAAAGTAAAGGCTTCATTACAAATGCTGTGACCTATGCCAGTGCCTTGAAGGCTAATGTTACTTCACAATGATGCAGTTTTTAGCATTGCTCTGGTTGATTCACTTCAGAACAATCCTAGATTTTCATTATCAATCAAATCACAAGCAGTTCTTAGACAAGTGAGGTCTGAAGATGGCACAAGCATAAAAGTAAAGCATAAAATATTGTATCCTATCTTTTTGCACATTTATTTGGTAGTAGGCAATCATACCTAGAAGTCCAGTAATGAACAACTTAAGAGAGATTCACTTCAATATAAAAGCATAAGCTGAAACTGAGAAGAATGCATAGGACTAGACTATACCATCAGTCCTCCTAAAGCCATGCTTATCACAATTTCCTGTACAGAAGTACTATGGCACAAGAGAACCAGCAGACTGTCTACATCTTATATGAAGAACCAAAACATCTTGACACATCACTATCATCAGATGAACTTCTTAAGACCCCATCTACCAACAGTTCCATAGATTGATCATATGTAAGGTCTGGTCCGATATACCTCATATACAGCTCATCTTGAATAATCAAAAGAAGCTGATGAAATGAATTATTTCAACATGCATTATTTATACTATGTACCTGTATATGGAAGCCATCTGCTTCATAATAGAACTGTTCACCTTCGTATCATGTGAATCCTCTTGAATGTGAATTCTGCAAAGCTTGAAGCATCACCACCACAAACATAGCAATTGTAATCGAGTGCAATAATATAATGGTGAATTTCCTAAACATCAAAGTCATTAGGTTTAGAGAAATTCTTATGGATGCACCCTCACAATTATGAGCAGCAGCAACTACCACCCAATAGGCCCAAGGACAACAGTCTTGCAAGCATATCGATTAAGCAAGACAAAAATGTTGCCTTCAAACTTTATTGATCTTTTGCCCCTTGAAATCTATGAGCACTTTCCTTTCTAAAGAGCAAAGTGTTGTCAAGGAGAACTTGCCTTTCTAAAGAACAAAGTGTTGTCAAGGAGAACCAACAATATGAGTTCATTGGCCAAGAGTTTTGGTAGCCATTGATAGAACTAGAGGATAGAGAAGATAAAATTAAGCATGATGATGTTTTTGGTGAATGGAAGTTTGTTCAGTTCAGTTCAGTCACAAACCAAAGGGTCACTATCATTATTTCAAGGACTCAACATAGCACTATTGTGTTAAATTTTCCATGCTTCAAGGCCCAGGCATGAGAACTTAAGATGAACCTGATGGTTCTAAAGATGATAAAAATGGGACTAGAAAGAGCTCCTTTTGGATGATGCTTATCATAGTCTTTTTTGTCATTATAACATTTCTGGCACTGGTTATATCGGCTATATGAGGTGAAAGTAGGCAAAAAATCTCTCAGAATAAATGGTTCATATGGCTTGCAAAAGAAAACAACTCTGTTTGCACACACACACAGACACAACTCTGGTTATATATATATATAACCAAAATTGATGTTGCATTTATTTTCTAACTAGAGTTAGAAATACATGCACAGATAACCTAAAAACCAATCACATACACACTACTGCCATCATAAGGTCTCAACAAAATGATTGGAATATGCCTTCTAATCAACCAGACATTGACATACAGCAAAAGAGTATACAATTGAGTAAGGCACAGTCCCTATATACATAGAGCAGCTATACTATGGTGTTCATGACTTACTTCCAAAATGCCCCATCAACATCCCCATAGTGCAATACAATCCAGTACTCAATACCTGTGAGGAGAAAAGTATTACAACGTTGGAAAGTCATCCTTGAAAAAAATAACGGTACATACTCATTCACATTACAAAATAAGGGTAAGCAATCGATTTCTTCTACCCTTTTAAGAGACGAGTTGGCATATCATATATAGTAGTTGTGGATCCTCCATTGAATGCAATTAAAAAGCATGGTCTCAATGGTTACAAGAACATAAAGATTTGCGACTCAAAAAGAGCATTTTTAGTGTTTTTCAGAACATAAGCCGCATATGGATCAAATAACTTCCTGCACTGGCTCCACTCATTTAGATTTTCTCACGTCAAACCAATCTAGTCACATTGGTATCAAACACTATATAGAATACATAATCATAGTACAAGGTAATCATCCAGCTATGGAAGATAAAGCAAACATTTATCCAGAGTCCCTGAAATGTGCAGAATTCAACACGAAGACACGAGAAAAGATGGAATATCCATTTGGCAGCTCTAACTTTGCCCGTGAGCTTGTTTTGAACATAGAATCCCTGTGTTTGATCTGAATTCTATTAATAAAATTAATCGAATCCCTGTGTTTGATCTGAATAAAATTAATACATGTGAACCATCCAGTCATACGATTTCATAAGTCATAAACACCATCATTATATTCTAGTGTAATCCCTTTGGTGGTGTTCTATGTCTATCATTAAACTAGCATATCCGCATCCTACTCAAAGGCTCCATTTTATTTGTCAATTCACACATTTCAACGTAGTGTACTCTCTTTTGAATATACACATAAAAAAGTTGAATTCCGTTTAACTTGGCTTAAGAAACCAATTGATACCACAGCGTGAGCATTCCATTATAGATAGGAAGAAAATTCTCATTAAACATCATAATTCATTTCATCCTTCCCTTACAGATTACCTGCATATGCAAGGATTCTGTATGTACACCTATATCTGGCATTGAAAATATATATTCACCATCCATGACCATTACCATTCTTAACATAAACTCTCTTCATAGTCATAACATCATGCTAAGAGACACTCATCCTAAGTTAGATTGGGATATTTGGCGTGCCACTCAGAAAAGAAGAGATTCAAAAAGAAAGGAAGAACACATAATAACGACTGTTCAGCCAAAAAAAAGACTCTTCATTTTATTATAATCTGAAGTGCAGCTTCAGTCATGATGCTTTCACCTATATCACTGTGCCCTCACATCAGTTGCAATTGACCTTCCCAATTTTAAAGCAATGAAAGAGGCTTCAAACTCCCTCATGAAATGAAAGGGTGAATGAAGACTGGACACTTCTCTTGAATAGGTGCAGGGAACCAGTACCTCATGCCGGCGAGCAAATTCCATAGTAAACCCGAAAACTAGTAAATCAATATATTAGAGTTGTTACAATCATTTACAAGATGTGGCCCTTCAAAGGGGAAATAACCGCATCTGCTATTGAGCCTGACACTCTGAAAATGCAGAAAATAAAATCCATAAGACAGTTTTCATAAGAACAACCTGTGAACCTTCAACATACAGGCTCAAAATGGAAAACAAAAGATGACATATGAAAATGCAGCCTCAACTGAAAGGGACATTTCGAGACATTCTCCCAAAAACTAGTAATACATCTTCATATCTCGGACACAAAAAAGTTGAGCTCTGAGTTTAATTGCAATGAAAACTCTCTTGTGCTTATGATAGTATGGGTGTATCACTTGTTAACATATTAGGCTTTATTCTGAGGCATGCATACTCCTAGTAAACTGCAGATTGGGTTTCTTCATGCTCCTTCATGTCTCCTGGAAGAACGATCTTTCACAATGTCAAACTTGCAAAGAGGATAGGTTGAGATCATTTGGAGTCATCTGCCGATGCACGCACTATGAAAATGATGCTTGTAGTAAAGCTCCCGAATCTCAATGTCATCGTCATAAGAGGAAAGACATATGCAGCATTCCTGGGAAAAATAAAGAAGAAAATTAGCAAAACCTGAAAGAGTAATACGCAGGCCTCTTTTTGAGCGACCCACACAAGAAACTCATGATATGGATGCATCACATGATTGGACCTCTACATATTCTTCTTCAGAGAAACTAAAAAATTCTAAAAATGGATCCGTCACTCTAGGTTGAAAACCTGTAAATGAAAATATGTCAATCGACATAGCTATTCATTTTTGTGTGAGTGATTCTAAGGAGTCACTCCCAAGGAAGTGCACCAAGGAGCAGCCTTGTCAATCTGGGCATAATACATGGCGATACATGAAAATATACTGGATTACTCACAACAGCCTACGCTGCAAAAGACAACCCAATAGGACATAATCATCTTCAACTATGAAAAAATTCGGAACAAGATCGATCATCTCAAGCACCAGAAGCAACGAATCCTTGCTGCTGAAGACCATTTGTAGATTGACATCTAGGCAAGCTTCTACCTTGCCGATCTTCTTCTTGGCCAAATACCTCTTTTATCATCATTTTATATGCATGCAGTAATACAAAGACACCCTATACATAAGGCCAATGCGCATTCGATTCTCACAGGTCAAAAGTTACAATCTAGAAGCCAAGGCGCATTTGATTCTCACATGTTACGAGCTGCACCATGAACTGGAAGCACTTACATACTTGAGCACAGAGAGGTCCCATGGCAAAGCTTTTCGCTACAGGGCGAAAGTGTAGAAGAAACGCATGCGCAGAGATCGATCGATGGCGATATTCAAAGTGTTGTAGTTTGAACATATACGATTTAGGGCGAATGTTTTCTCTCTTTTTGTTCAAAAAAGTATTATTTTTGGCTATTCTCTTCGTTTCAAAAGTATAAAAGAATAGTTTTTTTTTCATTATTTTTGCCTAAATTCGCCATTGGGCTAAAATTCGCCCATAATTTTTTCCCTGATGCTAGGGTATGGGAGGAAGTGCAGTTAAGTCAGCAAAGGAGGAGAGAGCTCCTATATGAGCTTTAGAAGGACTAGGGAGTGCACCCATAAGAAATCCTGGCTAGGAATGCCCTACATTGACAACTCCGACCTTTGTAACTGCCAACAGTACACTAGGCAAGGTTAAGACTGCGTTGACCAAGGAACAGATTCTAGAGTTAGTGATGCAAGCAATAAAAGTTGTTGGAAATTTAGTAGGCCCATAACTAATACCACATGTCCATAGTTCCACAGGTCCAGGATCTACAACACAAAATCCTGCAATCTTCCAATATTGACAAAACATGAACATACCACACTTAATCATACAAATGATGAGACAAAGATAGAGAAAGATTAGACAACATG